>OY829913.1:219980421-220029551 GCA_963691935.1 Nephrotoma guestfalica | reverse complement strand
TTATTTCAATTAGCTAAATAAAAACGGGGTTGTTGCTTATTTGGGAATTTCAATTAGTAAACTCATCACTAAACTCAACCGGATAATTCTATTCGGATAATAAAATTTTAAAATGCTTTTCCATTTTCTGGTGGTTCTCGACTTGGTATTGTTCAATTGCCATCAAACATTCTGTAGTATATTATAAAGACTTAAAATATTATGATTACTACTGTTTCGCCCTGGAATTTACGGCAATCCTAATAACGATTTATTGCGGAAATTCGTTTAGAGTTCAAAATGTTTGAACAATTGCGACTATTTTCTTTTGGAATGAATGTTCTCCAATCATAATAGTTTTTACCAATTCAATGATTATAATAGATCGGTCACTGGGAATTGGTCATTAGTTGTATTCGTTTGGTAATTCCGACTTAACGATTTATTCCGAAAATTCGTAATTTTTAGTTCGCTTCAATTCTTCGTTTGTTGGTTTCAAGGAGACAAGTCTAGCAATGTCTTCGTTACCCGGGTAAAGTTTATTAATTATTCCTCTTGCCGATGCAAAGGTTGATAAATTATCATCAAGTTCGTTCGTGTTGCTGCTATTTTGATCGTCTTTGTAACATCTTAAGATACTTCGAATGCGCCAACGTGTCCACAATCCAATACCAGTATTTTGTAGGAATTGATATCTATCGTTTATTTTTACTGAACTATTTGTGTTACTAAGAAATGCCAACTATAAAATATCCCATTGTCTGAAGCGCATATCTTCATATATTGGTGTTATGGAATTGACAATTATGTCGATGTTGATAAGAAGTGATTGTAGATTTTTAAACACCCAGATTATTATGCGTGCCCAGATATGCAGATACCTTCTCGTTGTGTCTTCTGTATGTGATAATAGTAAATATTTCGTCAATTTTTTTTCTGGTAATTGCAAAATTCGTAACATTATTGATATATAACTGGTTTCTCGCAGTTCTTTTCTACCAATGAATCTTTTTAATGCCGTTATAACCGCAACTGTCGATAAATCTCTTACCATAGTTCAATTTGCATATAGCCTTATTTGACATGCAAATAAATTAACAGATATATGCCTTTAATCGGTTAGAACGTAATTAGCTCAGCATAATTTTTCCTCCGAAATTTGCGTAAATTGTCGTATTAAAATTACGCTCGTTTCCGGTAAATTACCCATTTATTGGTTCGGACAACCTCGGACGAGCCTTATTATATTGAACAAAACTGTTTGATGTTTTTTAACTTTTTCCACTCCAAGTATCAAATAGAGATTTTCTTGTTTTTTAAAATTATTTTATTTTTGTTTCATTATCTTTGCATTCTGTTCTGGAGGTTTAAGAAGCACTCCCAACTGTTTCGCGGCTTGCTTTTCACGGTACACTTTACGCCGATACCGGCCATTTTGAGGTAGAACGACTATAGGTCTGATTTTTTAAGATCCATCTGCACAATAGCTCCATGCCATCCTATACATTTCTAGCCTGTATTCCGACATGCGCGTCATAGTTTTATTCATTTTTATCACAGATCATGATCTGATGTTGAAAAATTTTTTTTGCACCCTACCCCTATTGGGATTCGGACCCAATACCTCTCGATCCAAACGCCAAAGCTTTAACCATTGGGTCGTTTATTGATGATTTTCGTATTTTAAACAGAAACGCTGATGGATTTAGATGAGGGAGTTTGCTGTGTAACCTTAGTAGTATTTAGTTTATAGACTAATGTGTATTATTTGGGCAGAATAGGAAGGGCTTTATTCCGGTAACATAAATTTGAATGCTGTAACCAACCTTCTTCCCACATTCAGCACACCGATTTCATCTAAACATCGGTGAATCGAATAAGTTTGTTGCTTTTATTAATACACTACTCGTCAAAAAATTCCGGACATTACTTTTCTCAGTAAATATTTGTGTTTAGATAACTATTCACTCATAAATGGTGAATATTTTCAGAATATATTTATTTAACTCGCTTTTATGGTTTATGTTGTCAAAAACTCAAATGCAGGTAGAGAGGATTCCTGCACAAATTTCGATTATATATAATCGTATCTTATGAAAACCTGCACACCGCCATACAAGTTTACAGCGATACAACAAATACTGTCTATCCACTTTCGAATTCGTTCGGAGTATTTGCTTCTTGTCGCGTAAACAAATTTATTCAGCACCAAAACTTTTCATTATTAACGGTCGAATTGGAGTGAAAAGGGAAAAGAACATTGACTATCAAAGAAATCAAAAGCGAAAGAGCATTGATGCCCATTTCGTATCAAATCAAAATATTTTCCACAAAGAGGAATTACTTAAAGACATGTGACAATTACTTGTTTTGTAACTATTTCGAAACCAATGAACTCTGGAATACGCTCAGGGAATCGGGCCATCGCTGCATTCTGTTATAGTTTCCCAAGTATCCTGCAGGGCTATTCCCAGATATGTAACATATTCGTAGCAATGCTAGTTAGATCCAAAATAATAAAAATAATCAAATATAATAAACCACTTAGAAACTAAAGTTTTTGATTTTGAAATGGACTGCGGAGTCACAAAAGTATATTTTAAAAGTATATTTAGTACAAATTGAGCCACTATATTTTTTCAGATGGCAAAGAACATACCTGATAGGAATATGCTATCTGAATTGCTTATGACTTGGATCTTAGAACATTTTATTTCTATTGTTTAATTTGTTATTCAACACAAATACTATTGAACGCTATATCTCTGTGTTTTGTTTGTTTAATATAGTATCTTTTAGGGCTAGTTTGTTTTTCCTTGATTTATGAATGAAAATTTATGAAAATCATATTTCTATGATAAGCACATATTTCATCAGCTTTGTCGTCTTTAGAAAGTTTTGCAATTAGGCATCAATTATTTGTTGTTTTTTCTAGAAATTTGGTTTTATTTGTTGCGTCTTTCAGCTGAAATTTTAAATTTTCTTTTACCGTTTTTTTTTGGATCCTGGACGAGCACTAATTTTTTCCCGTGAGCACCAATTAGCACAAATTGGGTTTAATCGGTATGCAAAGTTTAATATTGAAATTCGAAAGTTGTCTTGCTGCTATTACCCAAACCTTCGTATACTTGTGTTTCATGTTTCGAATTAATCTCCGAAAAATTTTACAAATTCACGTTAAAACTTTACATCAACATAATAAAAGCGAGAGTAAACTTTATGCATCCTCCTTTCACGTTTCTTAAAAATTTATAAATTTATATCTAAACTTCATGTCAGTAATTCCACATTTGAACACAACAGTTGTCCCTCCTTTAGCTTCATATTCGAAAAGATTTATCAGTTAGAGTAACCCAGCAGTGTCGCTTTTATTATTGAATTTATCTGTTCCGACATTTTGGAATTCATTTCGTATTTATTTTATTTGGCTCAATTGAATGTTTCGATTTAATTGTAAAATTTTCCTAGGCATGTATAGAAGAACTCTGACTATTTATTCATAAAATAGGATAAAATCTCAAATATGGTTGTGACAAGACATGACGGAGATGTTTGTCACACTTGAAGTCTCGATTAATTTACACACTATGAGTGGCTTCCTTCAATTTGATAAGATCATATGTGTGTTTGTTTTCATCGCCCATTACGCAACTCCAACCACAGCTTTATTTATGTGAGCGCAGCCATTGAAAATAATCATTCACGTTGATTTATTGTTCGATCACAATCTCAATCGAGAATAAAAGGAGCGTAATTATTTTTCCTTTCGATACCCTGAATGATGGTTAGTAGCGGAAAGCTTTAATGCACTAGATGGAAATAATTTAGTCAATATACGATATGTCGACTGACAAGAATATTCTTTTTGAAATTAAAAATTTGAAAGGATTACTTAGTGCCTAACTATTAATTGTGTTTTAGTTCTACGTTAATAAACTTGAGTAAAACTTTCTCTTGTTTGGCTAATTTATAAATCAAAATTTCCATTTGTTTATTTCAAAATCACTGTAAATTGCGATTAGTATTAAATTTCATTTCGCATTGTAAGAAGTTACTCTCACACACTATAGTTTTGTATTGAACCTGCATATTAAAATTAAGCGTCTTAATTTCTACCGTGTTTCAGGAGACTGAATGATCCGGATCAGTTCAAATTTTATGTGGAAACCCTAATCCAAATTTTGTTTTGTTGCAACTAAGTTGTTCCAATTTAGTTTTGTTCCAAGAAACACGGCTTTAGACATGTGTGAAAATAGTGGGAATCTCGCGTGCGATTAAAACCAATACGATTCTGTTCGCATTATATCTGAGAATTTTAATTCAACATATTAAACCATGCGTCATCAGAAGTAATGTACGATCATCTGATACGGCCACAATAGCTACCAGTTTACCCACTGGCCTGCATTGTATAATAATCTAATTTAATTTAAACTAACGGGTGATTTTTTAAGAGCTTGAGAACTTTTTTTTAAAAAAAAACGCATAAAATTTGCAAAATCTCATCGGTTCTTTATTTGAAACGTTAGATTGGTCCATGACATTTACTTTTTGAAGATAATTTCATTTAAATGTTGACCGCGGCTGCGTCTTAGGTGGTCCATTCGGAAAGTCCAATTTTGGGCAACTTTTTCGAGCATTTCGGCCGGAATAGCCCGAATTTCTTCGGAAATGTTGTCTTCCAAAACTGGAATAGTTGCTGGCTTATTTCTGTAGACTTTAGACTTGACGTAGCCCCACAAAAAATAGTCTAAAGGCGTCAAATCGCATGATCTTGGTGCCCAACTTACCGGGCCATTTCTTGAGATGAATTGTTCTCCGAAGTTTTCCCTCAAAATGGCCATAGAATCGCGAGCTGTGTGGCATGTAGCGCCATCTTGTTGAAACCACATGTCAACTAAGTTCAGTTCTTCCATTTTTGGCAACAAAAAGTTTGTTAGCATCGAACGATAGCGATCGCCATTCACCGTAACGTTGCGTCCAACAGCATCTTTGAAAAAATACGGTCCAATGATTCCACCAGCGTACAAACCACACCAAACAGTGCATTTTTCGGGATGCATGGGCAGTTCTTGAACGGCTTCTGGTTGCTCTTCACTCCAAATGCGGCAATTTTGCTTATTTACGTAGCCATTTAACCAGAAATGAGCCTCATCGCTGAACAAAATTTGTCGATAAAAAAGCGGATTTTCTGCCAACTTTTCTAGGGCCCATTCACTGAAAATTCGACGTTGTGGCAGATCGTTCGGCTTCAGTTCTTGCAGGAGCTGTATTTTATACGGTTTTACACCAAGATCTTTGCGTAAAATCTTCCATGTCGTCGAATAACACAAACCCAATTGCTGCGAACGGCGACGAATCGACATTTCACGGTCTTCAGCAACACTCTCAGAAACAGACGCAATATTCTCTTCTGTACGCACTGTACGCATTCGTGTGGTTGGTTTAATGTCCAATAAAGTAAACTGAGTGCGAAACTTGGTCACAATCGCATTAATTGTTTGCTCACTTGGTCGATTATGTAGACCATAAATCGGACGTAAATCGCGAAACACTTTTCGAACCGAACACTGATTTTTGTAATATAATTCAATTATTTGCAAGCGTTGCTCGTTAGTAAGTCTATTCATTATGAAATGTCAAAGCATACTGAGCATCTTTCTCTTTGACACCTTGTCTGAAATCCCGCGTGATCTGTCAAATACTAATGCATGAAAATCCTAACCACAAAAAAATCACCCTTTATTTCAATACATAACATTGAAAAAAGAAAGTTAAACCAAATTTTTTCGAACTAGATTTTAATTGTTTCTACTGCAAAAATGATTGATAATTCAATTTGAAAATTGTACTATGAATAAAACCGGTTGAATTATGTTTTAAACTTTATGAGATTCTAAAATCTCTTACTAAAAAATTCATTTGTTTCATCAAACTGTAATAACCGAACAAAAATATGTTAAAACTACTTTGAGCTTATATATACAAGTATAAACCCAATACCTTAGCTAATTGTTATAAATTCGCTAAACAATAATTCGCTAAAACCCAGTTAACAGTCGTTGAGTTGAGAACTATTTACGAACAAACACTTCAAAATTTCTTGTAATAATTACATGAGTACTACTAGTATAGTATACATCATGTCTTATCATTTTTTCATTTTATTTTTAAAATCGTCATTAGTAAAAAGGGCGCCACTAATTCTAACTGTGTTGATGTACAATTTTTCGTTTATCTTGCAGAACAAGATTTTATTTCGTGAAAATTAATGAAAACTACAATTTACCATAGTTCTTCTCATTTTTATTTCAATATATAGTTGAACATTGTGATCTACTTATTTTTTACAATATTAAAAAAACCTTGAGCTGAAATTATGGGTGGTAATTTTCCGACCGTTAAAAGTAGTTTTAACTCCTAGTTTTAATATTAGCATATGCATTTGATCTTATATAAATGTCTTAATCAATTAATTAAAAATTGTCATTTGAAATATAATTATATCTAATGTACAACGTATAACGAACGGTACGAAATGTTGAACCGAAATAAAATAACATAAGATATGATACCAAGTAGACATTTTTATAATCGCGTTAAAATCAAATTTTCAATTTGTGCGAACATATTCTTGTAATCGCATATGATTATACCAGAGCTAATTAGGTAAACCTTTTCAACAAAATAAATGTATAATCCCAGCTGCACCGAAATTAAAATTATTTGTAAATTAGTCATATACAGCTTTTCGTTTCTAAAGACTTTTTATTTTGTTTAAGTTTTTTCTTTATGTAAGATTATTGAACTTTACCTATATGTGTGCACATACGAAATACATACAGTGTATAGTACTCGTACGTTCATAAAAGAAAATTACACAATTACCGTTTTTCGTTATTTAGACTAAAATCAAAATCATTTACATAAACTTATTAAAGAATCTACAAACATACATGTGTACACAGAATCATTTATTTATTTACTTTTGGTTCGGTTTCGTCTACATTTAAAATTTTCATTTGCTTAAAATAATCAAAATCAACAAACAAATATCAGTTTTTCTTTCGATTTATATTATTGTATTTTGTTTTTGTAATCTTGTGTGGTTTTTCTAGAAAAACTAAATGTAATCAAATTTTCGAGATCTATATTTATCGATACAATTTTGTTGCTGGTTATATTCGATATTTTGTAAACTTCTTTGAACCACATTTATATGAATGGGTGACCATATCATTTTATGAAATACAAAATCCTTTAATCAATATTTGTATATTTTAAAAAAATATTTCAAACTATACAATATTTTGGTACAATTGACAAGAGGGGCGGATTTTGTTGATTTACCACCACCCTTTAAATGAGCGACAAACTTAACAAATTTGCCGCATTTTAAAAATTCTAAACGCAAACAAATTTTAAAATATCATACATTTTCAACTCTCGAGCTAAATGGATCGAAAGTTGATGGTACAAAAAGGGTTACTCACTATTTCTCGATTGTGATTCTTGTTTGCATAAAACGAAAACAAGTAAAAAAAACTGATATGTAAATTTAGCTGATGTTGATGATAGTGATTGGTTCCAGCAGAATAAATCTAAAAAATATACAACAACTACAACCAAAACGTATTTTATATTAAATAGATTGTTCTGTGATTTGCATTAATAAGCTTTTTCGTTTCGTATTTTTAAAGGGTTAGATTCACCTCTCATTCTTCAATTCCGTGGAATAATGTAAAGATATAACATTTTCTTAAAAATTCAAGCAAGTAGAAAAACTAAACGAGTAAAAACACGAATTGTTTAATTTACCTTTTTTACAAAACCAATTACACTCTAGAGAAAATATCTAGTCAATCAAATTACAATATTTTTTCTTTTTTAATTAAATTTTTATTTTGTATTAGGTAAATCGGTAATCTTAATTTTTCTCGTCTCTACTCTAATATACGAGCGAATATTTTTGGGAAGAATTTATTGTGTACATTTAACCGAAAAACAATTTTTTGTTTCGTTCACCTTAGTTTATAACCAAAATAGATTTAGAATACAAAGGAAGATTATATTAGAAAAGTGTAAGAACAAATAAACGAGATTTCGTTACATTAAAAAAATAAAATAAATTAAATGTGTTAATTTTAGCCAAATGGAAACATTTCATCAACTTTAAGATAAAATGTAACAACGAAAGAAAGAAATGTTTTGCGTATTTACTTACTATAGAACTAATTACAAAAATGGTTTTTGCTGAATTAAATTAAACACAGTCAAGAACTTCTAAAGGTCCCCTTGACTAATCTTCGCCATAGCATTTGAAAAATCGAACACTTTATTATTTGGAAAAATAGGGAATAACCAATTTTTTTAAGTAGTAAAGTTTAGTTAGTAATTTGAAACCACTCTGTTGGAAGTTTGTCAACAATAATAATTTTTTACCTTTTTTTTAAATGGAATGTTGATTAAATACGAAAGGAATAATATTTTCGGCAAAAAAAATTTATTTTTCAACGTAGTCGCCTTTTAGCTCTGTGCACTTAGTCCAGCATTTTTCCAATTTTTCGATCCCTTCCGAATAATACGATTTCTCCAACTTTTCAAAATTGGCTTTTGTTGGATCGATAATCTCCTCATTAGAGCCGAATCTCTTTCCGCCGAGCCATTTCTTCAAGTTCGGAAACAGGAAATAGTCGCAAGGGGCTAAGTCTGGAGAACATGGCGGATGTGGAAGCAATTCGGTCGTTTTTCTTTCTAAAAGTCGTTGAAACGGTTCAATAAATTGCAGTAATATTCGCCGTTGGCTGTTCTCCCCTTTTGAAGGTAATGGATGTGGATTACGCCGCATGCATCCAAAAAAAGTGTGGCCATGACCTTGTTGGCCAATAAAACCGCCTTATTCTTCTTCGGCGCAGATTCGTCAGTAGAAATCCATTGTTTAGACTGTTCTTTGGTCTCCGGTGTATAGTAATAGATCCATGTTTCATGCACAGTTATGAAAAGACGCAAAAACTCCATTTTATTTCGTTTGAACATAGCCAAACCTGCCTCTGAAGTTGTCACACGTGTGCGTTTTTGCTCGATTGTAAGCAAACGCGGCACCCAACGCGCAGATGCTTTTTCATATTCAAATGTTCGTGTAATATGTTGCACAAACGTTCATCTAAGATGCCTACTATCTCAGTATCATGAATTTGGCAACCACTTTTGGTGTGGTGACTTCATTTGGGCTTCCTGGACGTTCGGCATCAGTTATGCTTGTACAGTAAACCGTGAATCATTTTAATCGATGGTAAAGAACCCGATAATATTTTGCAAGCTTTGTTTTGCTTTGGGTAATGGTTTTTCACTTTTTTCCATGTTTGCGAAAAAACAATGGGTTATCTTTTTTCAATGGCTGTCAAAACTGAACTAAATGACAGATCTGTCAAAAAATTTTAATTTGGCCTAGTCACAAATGGTATTTACACGTAACTTATTTACTACAAATCACATAAGTTTCTCAAATAACGCGATCACTGTTTGTTGGGTATCTAGACTAGCGTGAGACATGTCATGTACACTTCTTCTTTCATGACAATGTCTTAAGAGAAACAAGTATACAACAAGTATTCGATGTTTTGTATTCTATCGCCATCTCTTTAAAATGGTGTCGGTAAACAATCGATATATTAAGTAATATGTGCTAATCTCAACATTGTTAAACTCAACCTGACATCGATTTTAAACCAACACATAACAAATCAGATATTTGATTATTTAAATCCAAATTTAGTTTGCTGAATCTTATATTTCGACCTGAGTTAGACGATAAATTGGATAATAATAATCCTAACATCACCAAACTACAAAACTGCTATATTAAACCCGTCAATGCAGTTATATAGATTTATAATACGTTATTGTGGTCACTCATCAATCTAAAACTAATTGCAGTGATCTAATCTACGCTCGAGAAATTTTAACATCTTACTTGCAACAACGAAATGATAAACCTTTCACACTTACTTTGGTTGTCAACCACCATGTCAATAAACTTATGTAGGCGTGGGATTATATTACGAACTATCCAGGCAACAACATCAATAGGCATTTTAAATATTCCATTCAATATGTCAGCTTAGTAGGAAAGTGTTTTATGTTTTTGTTGGATTACTGGTGAAAGTTTTCAATTGTACGGTTTTTTCAAACAATCAAACAATCTGAATATGCATCTACTGCCATTTTTATACTGCACTCTAACATCAGTAGTATGAATACAGTAGTAACTTCAGTCAAACTTATTTGTTTGCCACCTACATTGTCGTCGATACCTGTGTTAGATAAGCTCAGCTCAAAATAAGGGAAACCAGTAAAGTCTGTATATAAGAATCAACCCTTGAATTGAGCTGTTCGATATTGTCCTGCGTGCCATAGTTAAAATAACAACACGCGCACAATCATTAAGATATTTTTCACAGTAACTAATGATAAACTACACTCACTATTATTATTATTTTTTGTATTTTTTTTTATTACAAGTGATTAACAAATCATTTAGTAATTTATCTTTCCTAAATAAAGATTCAGATTTGACGGGCAGTGATCCAATGGTTACTCCCGTTCAAATTTTACCTTAATTATTATATTTCTCTTTCCTAATTAAATACAACTGTCCAGTTCTAAAGGTTTCTGCTTTTGACTTCTTCTTACTGTGGTATCCAAAAAACTTCGTATGTTTACATTTTGGTGCCGAGGTATCCGCTGAAAGAAGTAGAATACCATAAGTCCATACTGGTTTAAGTATTTGCCGATACAATAGCAATTTATTGTGTATTGTAAGCTCAGAACTTCTACCTATTAGCCAATACATTTTCCTATATTTGATTTTAATTCTTCTTCTTTTTAACATGCTCTTTCCAACTAAGCTTGCAATCGAGAGTCATGGCAAGGTATTTGGCCGTATTTGCATTTGGATTTGCATTTGGATGCAATTTAAATTCAAGTCCTTGGTGCCAAACTTTGTCAAAAATGTGTGGTACATCTAAGATGATACTGGAACATATTTTATTTTTCTCAAGTGCATCTTCTATTAAGTCCGTTATCCTGTGAATTTGTTCTATCGTAGAGTGATTTTACCTAAATCCAAATTGGTGTGGCGGAATTAAGTTTCGTTCATCTATTATTGGCTCAAGCTTCTTGAGGAAGTAGTGAAATCGCCCTGTACGATTGTTTGTCGATTGCTGGTTTTCCTGGTTTAGGAATCATAATTACTTCACCAACCTTCCAGTGTCGTGGGACATATTTTAGTCTACAGGCAGGCAGCATTGATTATTTGAACCAATTTTCGTAATCCCATCGCGGGAATGGCTTCTACGACTTACGACGTAATTAAATCATAACCTGGAGCTATTTTCGCATTTAAATTGTACTTGATCTCATCTTTGAATTCCTGTTATGTTACAGATGGTATATTTTGGTCATCAATTTTGCTAATTGTTGTTATGTTTTCATATGCAGTTTGCCTAGGTTGAAAGGTTTCGTCCCAGTGGAGCTGCAAATAAAGTAGCTTTTTGCTTGTCATTTTTGGCCCAGGTTCCTTCCCTTGGTCCTTTATTTCACTTTATTTCACTTTGTTGCTCTCATAAGAGAGTAATCAGTGTCTTTATGTTCGGTGAGGCTACTTAAGGACTTGTTAATAGTTTCGTTTTTATAATTTCTTTTGTCAGTAGTTTTAGTTTATTGCACAGATAATTGATGATTTTTATATTTTCCGGGGTCGTGTCCTTTGCCAGGCCTTTTGTGCTTTCCGTTTCTCTCTAAGTAATTCCCTGGATTTAAGAGGCCTTCGTCTTCCAATTGTACCAAAGTTTTAATTGGCACTTCAAAATTTATTTGTTCTTCAATTAATTCGTGGAATTCTCACTCAGTTTTAATGGAGACTCGACATATACGCGTGAATCCTCTACGGTTCTAATGGTAACAAATGTGCAATTTCCTATCAAAATGTAAAGAAACGGCCTCAAAAGAGTCTCAGTTCTAAAACGGCGTTTAAAATCGAAATTACTTTGAGAAACTTCATTAAAACCCGGCATACAGAGCACCGACATTTCTAACCACGCTAAAGTTGAATACAAATGTGTTATGGTTCTTTCAAATTAAGCTCAAATAATTCGGGTGGCGTCGTACTGACTGAAGTACATTCAAAACTATAAAGTTAGCCCCGTGAAGACTCCAACAAATTGGCGTAGAAATAAAAAATAGTCAAATTAAGTTAACCATTTACGCAACATAGATACCACCTGCAGTGATGAGGCTGCAGCTTTAGTTCTTGTGCTTGGTGATTTGAATTTTCCAATTAATATTTTCTTGAATTTTGACGAGGAACTAAATTGTATTTCCCTAAGTAATATAACAACAGATGCAGAATTTTTCTTTGTAACCATGCTTGGATATAATCTGAACCAAAGTACCATTGCCGTTAATCGGTATAGATTTTCGAATCTAGTCTTCAGCAACGAAATTGATTATTTCAAAATTTCTAAATCAGCGTCACCTGTTGTCGTAAATGATATCCATCAAAAATCATTAAATATTGTATTTGACTTAACTAATTTAATAACGAGTTTGGAACACCTACAATCAATTAAATATAACCTTAACAATACAAACAGTATGGGCCTTACAGATACCTAGAATCAATCTTATGGGAAATGTACTGTCAATTCTAATGATAGAAAAGAAAATGTTGACAAATTTAATGGCATCGTGCTGAAAGGCTTAGAACTTTATGTGCCTGTGCGCTGTAATCCTTAAAGTGCTCACCCTCAGTGGATCAATGATTGACTAGTTAACTTAAAGAACCGTAAGTCAAACGCCTATGCCAAAATGTTGAAAGGCGAATTAGAAGCAAACAAAACTATGTTTCTACAACATAGTAACGAATCTCAAACGCCAAATATGTAGCAGACATGTCCGCGTCATTTGTTTAATCGGCCTATAGATCAAGCGTTATACATATTAGTGGATTGTACGAGCTACCCTGCAATAACAACATGTCGATCAAGGTTGATCGTAAGCAAATTAATTTATTTGCAGGACTCCTAAGAATAACTTCCTCTGGAATATGGGTCTAAAAGTTAGCGTCACCTGTGCCTCAAAATAGAATCGGTTAAAAATAAATTTCAATTGCTGGAATCCGAGAGATATCCCTCTTGAGATTGTTTGTTCAAAAAATAGGCGCATCCATCACAAATATAATACAAATAGTTTAAGTGTGAACCATGGATGTAAAGAACTGATTAAAGCAAAACTTCACAGTACATCTCAGTAAAGGTTTCTAAGTTTGGTTAATCTCATCCGAAATGTTGGCCTAAAAGTTAGTGTCATCTATGTCCCAAATAAACGCAATTGCACATTTCTAAATATTTAATATTAAAGTCTTACCTTTATCATGTGATGCTATGGTTGTATTTTTCAATGACCCTTTCGACAATAAATCGATGCTTCATTCTTTCAATGATCATTTTATTAAGATCGGGGTTTTGATCTTTTAAAACGACAAAATACGTTTATTAAGTAACCAAATGCACAGGTTATACATACGCTATATATTCATCGCCACACGCTGTAATAATATCAACCACTGTTATATATATATTAAATTACGTGCCGGAGAACTCTAATATTTCGAGCAATGCTGGATTTGAGGTCTCAAATTGCATTTCTAATCAAACACTGTGCTCATTGCCTAGGCATAAAGTTAAATCAAGAGATACCAACCATATCATTTTACGGGTTTGGTATTTAAGAATTTACGCCTTCCATTTAAGGATTTACTCCATGACCGCCATTTGATACATAAACACCTTCTAGCATTGGAACGTTAAATTTAAGAACGAAAGTCCATTTATGAATGATTATATTACGCTACGTGTTATAACTTATTTATACCATTTAAGAAAATTCCAGTAGCAGTGCTATGGAATTGTAAGAAGTTTTCCACGGTTTTTGTTGGACCAGTTCACAAACGCTTACAACGATCCACGATTTTCTTGTTACCGGCCGGAATCGGCAAACACATTTTTCAAGAATCGTCATACCATTTCGAAATGCCGAAATTTTTCGCCAACATCTAGTGAATTCTGATGATGAAAAGCTTCATTTTGTCGCGTAGTAATCCTGACGAACATATTATTGTGAATAAATTAAACACGGATGGCGTAGCTGGCGCTCCGAATCTTGCAGTTATAGATCTCTTGAAAAATCTACAAAACAGTTTCATCAATTATATCAAGTTAATACGCAAGTTATCAATAAGGAATTATACATTGACAAACTATTATCTATAACTATGTTATATTAACGAGGCTGTAGTGAGGAATATTCCTTCGCAAATGGAATTTAAGAGCACCAGATTTACAAACTCCTTTTCACGCAAAGAGATTAATAGGGATACTGTGGAATGCTAAAGCAGATATTTGTTCGTTTAAGGTGCGCAGATGCCAATAAAATTCGCTGGACTAAACGGAAAATTTGATCCGGTAGATCAACCAACAATAATATTATTTAAAATTTGCAGCAAAAGATGTAGTTATTGTAAAAATTGGGTGGGTTGCTAAATCACTGATGTTATATTAAACGCGTAGGGATTCATGTATACCAAAATTTGAATCAAGACAATTTCCTCGAACATCAACGTTCGTAAACCCAAATATGGTTGTGTTATATATTTGCGAGAATATATCAATATCAATTTATAAAGTGACCGAAAATATCGAGTATACCAAAGAGTCGCCTCTTTCAAACAAATATGAATTCCCAGATTCGAAATATGAGGTGCACTGCTCTTTTACAACTCAGTGAAATATTGTATTAAGTCCCTTGCATACAAAAACATATCGCTCAAAAGGACTCATTGATAGTTTTACGCAGGCTATCTGATTTACGTAAGAAAATGAAGAAAATCTGCACTGATCGTTTTAACTATTCCGCGAAACAAATACCATATCATGTTGAATCGAAGCGATATTCCGCTAATGCCTTATCCAGAGGATTAAAACAGAAGGATTTTATCTGTCTCAAATTTGTTGGCACAAACCTCATTGGTTGCGCATCGACGGACATAATTGCACGAAACCAACCAACTTAAAACTCCAAATTTTGAGCGTCATGCCATAGGGATATTTCGCTTAGTACTTTGTTCTGGAATGACTCGCCAATTGTATTATAATGGTTAAGTATCAGTTGAAATATTTTGTATACTGTATAGCTTTGCTCAGTTTCCTTTTTATGATTTTTATAGTTTGGTATACTTGGTACTAGACAGAACTACCTCTTGCACAAGTGTATGTGCGATAATTCATGTTCATATTAAAGGCCCTACACACGTTTTGACTTGTCGGGCCGACCGTCGGTCCAACCAAATCAGGTCTTGCATTTTGGTTTGCAACAAGTCTTGGTTTTGCTGAGTACAAATAACAAAATCTTGACATTTGTATTTTTGTGTTTTAAATGTTGCACGTGAAAGTTTGAACATAATGCCTCGATTAACAAAAAATAAAAAAATTGCTATGGCACTTGTGGCATGTTTAAATAGTGCTGGTACAACACGCAAGTTATAAAATGGTTGTTAGAGCGTAAAAAGCTATGTCATGTCCTGCTATTAAAGCAGTTAGATGGTGATGACTTCAGAAATTACTTAAGAATGAACCATACAACTTTCAATATATATATTATTGAGATTAGTATCGCCAATAATTAGTAAACAAAACACAATTATGAGGAATGCTGTCACTACAGAGGAAAGATTAATAGTAACGCTGCGATATCTTGATACTGGACGAGAGTATGCCGATTTACGATTCAGTAGCATAATTTCTCCTCAATTACTGCCAAAAAGTATTCCGGAGACGTGCAAGGCTATATATAAAGTTTTAAAAAATATATAAAGGTAAGCTACCATTTTTCCTAAATATCTGTACATATTTTAATTAAGTATACATAATTTGCTTTTATTTTAGATACCGGCAATAGAATCAGAGTAGATAAATGTTGCTGATCAATTTCGAAACTTATGGCAGTTTGACAATTGTGTGGTTGCCATGGATGGCAAACACATTCTAGTAAATAAACCAACAGGAGCAGGATCTTTATATTATAACTATAAGCGTACTTTTAGTGTTGTATTGTTTGCCATTGTCAATGCTAATTACGAATTTTTGTATGTCCATACCGGGGTGAATGGAAATGTATCTGATGGTGGAATTTTGAAACATACTGAATTTTATAAAAGGCTTACATCGGAGACATTAAACCAACCAGAACCATCTTTACCATTCGATATAACCACATTAACATTTTACGTTTTCGTAGGTGATAGTGCCTTTGCACAAGAAAAAAATTTAATGAAACCGTTCTCTCAAAAAACATTTAAACAAGGAAAGGCGGATAGTTAATTACCGCTTATTTGAGGGCAAAAAGAGTAGTGGAAAATGTATTTGGAATACTATCGTCACGTTCCCGTATTTTCCAGAAGCCCATATTAATTATTGTCGAAAAAATTGATTGGATTGTGCGAGCAACCACATAACTGTTTAAGAGAAAATTCGAAAAACTACATATCCGCTACTTCTGTAGACACTGAAGACACAGTAAATGATATATTCCGAGCTGGTGACTGGCGACACCAGAATAATATGTTACAATTAAATCACAATACCCAAAGAGCAGTAACTAATGATGGCAAGAATGTGCGGAATATATTTCTGAATTATTTTAAGGGTTCAAGATAAAATGATGAATGTGCTGGAGAATAAAATTAATTAGAGAAGGAGTACAGAGATTTTTTGTTCAAAAATTGAAATAATAAATACTTTTTTAACTTAAATAATTCATTGTTTTATTTTAATTCACGTACATAGTTTTTATTAATTCGGTTCTAATCAGATCATGTGGAACAATTATCTCCGCTCTATTTTCCGGACATGTTTATTTTCTATTACATAATACTATTAGTTTGCTATTAATACTGTAATGTTTACTTAGTATTTATTATAACGTAGTCCTGAAGTTAGTATTTACTCCTTCCAAAAACTCCAAAGTGCGGTTGATTGTTAAAATTTATGGCGTCATCCGTTGGTAACGGTGTTGATGCAGCTCTTGAAGTTGAACTGTCCGAGAAGAAACTAGATGATGACGAAGGTGATGGTGTCAAAACCGTATTTTTTGTTAAATTTTCATTCAAATTTAGACAAGAGTTAATATTCAACTGGTCCATTTTTCCATAGAAAATTACGTCTGCAATTAATTTTTCAGCAATAGTGGTTTTTTGACGTTTCTTGCAATTGATGCCCTGTTGAAATTGCGTACGCCTCCAAATGGTTGTCTGGTTCAGAAATAATCTTTTGCGCCGCGCCTATCAGCATTTCTTGTTTCTTACTTACTGTAAGCCTTCTTTTAATTGGCCGCGTTTGAGATTGCGTTTTAATTTCCGTTACCTGTAACGAATAATTAACAATCAAAACCTATGATATATTTGCGAAATATATAATTCCATATAAAAATGTATATGTACTTATTTATCTTCGTCATCATTGTATGTTATTGTGTCAACCCCTGCTCTGTTTGGTGACTAATTTTCATTCATAAAGATCAGGTATTTGTAATACCACAGTGTAGGTACATAAACTTCATCGGCACCTGCTCCCGTGCTTTTGCTTTCTAGTAACTAAATTCAATAGAAGAATGATGATAGTTATGGTATGTAAATTAACAAATCCACAGTTAAATTATAATTAATTAAATTAATATTCCTAAAGCGTGGTTTCAGGCATCGCGATTGCTATGTTGTTTGCAGGCAGAATCCCACAAACACCTATATTGGCGATATAGCTGCAGAAATTCGATAAACACTTCGCGTTCATTTAAAACACGTTCATATATTTGTGAGGCCATTATTACATATATAGAGTGGACCAAATAATTTTTTTTTTTAAATTGCAATAGAACAAAAAGTTCTCAATATTTTTTCAAATTCATTTTTTCATTGTAAAGAACAATCCTTCTGTTTAATTATGGAATACTATTTCATTCATTTGACTGCCTCGGCTGGCCCTGACGTACCCCATACGGTCGGTCCAATTCTTGAGCACATTTGCGATGGTATGCGGTATTATGTCTTCAATGGCAATGCGAATATGGTTCTTGAGAGCGTCAATCGTTGCTGGTTTATCGGCGTAACACTTATCTTTTACGGCACCAAAGATAATAGTCAACAAGCAATATGTTTTAACCAACCATCCAACAGTGCTACACATGACCTGATTTGGTCCAGGGGGTTGGATGGCCGGATGACGGTTGGATGGATTTTCCACCCGACATCACTGGACTGAAAAATTGTCATACGACAAAGCTACACACGACCTGATTTTACTTCTGATCTGATCAAATCAGCCCGACCGCCTGACGAAATCAGGGCGTGTGTAGGCACTTTTATTATTACGAGAATTTTTCTAAACTAATATTTTGTTATATGCACTAATAATACTCCTCAAATTCTACATTGTAACAGTCACTAGTGAATTATTTTCATAATGACTTCACAAAGCCATTTACTACACCATAAACAATAATAGTATCATGAAAACCATCAAAATCATAAGCATGCAACTGCTTAAACCCATGCATACATTAAACATGCATAATTAATTTGGAAATATTTGTTGATTCATTAATTACTTCTGTCTAAATTTGAATAAATTATTTCAATTAAATTTTACAATTCTCTTTTCATATGATGCGATATATCGCATATTTCTTATAGATTCCGTTAAGATACAAGTAAAAAACCAGATAGGATGGATACATATTTTGAAAATAGATAAGATTATTTCATCATGTTAAAGCATGTTAAATCTCAAATTACCATATGCATATCTTTTAATCTGTAAATTAGCAGATAAATTGCTTATATTTGCCTTTATTAATTAACCAATTATAGAAGATGTTTAGTGTTATAATGAATTCGATATAAGAACGAAGAAATGTGGGTTGTTAGTCCCATTACGACTTATAAAAATTTATTAACTCGTGTATGTCTATTAAATGTATCAAACTATTACTATAACAAACATAATACTATATATGTAATATAAAATTGAACAGTGCGACCCTTATAACCATGGAGCTCTTCTCCGGAGGTGAATATGCTGCGGCCAACACAGATATCAAATACACCACACTTGACTTCTAAAACGAGAAATTAAACTTACCGGACTTTTGGTTAAATTCTCTTGTATAATCAAAATTTATTATCCTTGCATAAATTTCAGAAAACCATTAAGGTCTTTGTCGTTTTTGGTAAACGCTAAACTACTCGTATTTAACATCATTGCAAAAGCTTTTCAAGCACTCATGGATGCTACCACTACTGGTACTCAAAAGAAAAAGTATGATTTTTCATTTCAATTAATTAATCTGTAAGGGCTGTACAGGAACCGAATTTTTGTTGAAAAAAAGTTTTGTCAAAATTTGTCATTCCTCGCTGACCGACGATGATTAATTCGAGTGTTATCGAAGCGGCTAATGTATATATACCACCGTTCATGATAAATGAACTAATATCTGTTTTTACATAAATTTTTAATTATCAAGCTCCAGGACTGCACTATATTCATATACAATAAAAGAGAATGCACATTGTGCAGGGGCCTATATTGCAACCCAAGTAGGCTACTCTGGGACCGACTAGTGTTCTGCGTTTACGCGTATATTTCGTGATTATCCGACATGTCGGTGTCGAAAATAGTGTAGACAAATAATTTTTGTGTCGACAATGTAGAATATTCTGTTTTTTGGCTTTTCCCGTTGTTTGGTTATTATGAGGTGGTCATGTTATATATAGTTGTCCAGTTCAGAATGGAATTTTCGGAAGTTAAAATTCATTTTTATAAATCAAATGAAATGTGAAACTTGCTCTTTTAAGATAATTCAAGATATTACAAATATGTCGAAGCTTTTTATTCGCCATCTAGTCTGTTTTGGTCATTAGCCAAATCTACTAAGATCACCTCCTCACAACATAGACATTATTTGTTTGCCATATATTTACCAAAATTTGATTACGTCCATTATTTGTGCACTTTCAACCAGCTATAATCCGATGATAACCGGATGATAACAGTTGACGTGATTAAAATTATCGAGTGATATCCGTATGCGGCTATCGTGGTTATTTCTTAAGAACAATTGTACTTTTTGTTCGTACTGTCCAGGATCATTGATAATTTTATGTCTAAGCTTTTCTGTAAAAATTTTGGATATTTATGATCATATACATATATAGACCCAAATCACTGTAAAATGCAGTCTACCGGTCCAACCGGCCCTTTGGATTTCGGATATTTGGACAATCATAAATAATGGGATTCACGTTCATATAATTAAATTATTAAGATTTACAAATTCAAGTTCAGTAACATAACCCATAAAGGGCGGTTAAATTTTAAAGGCCGATGATGATTTTGAATAAAACACAAATTATTTAGGAAATTATTGTCAATTCTTTTTATTATGATAATATGGTATGGCTCAATTTTGTATGAAAATCGAAGCGGCACACCTCCATCCGATGGTCCAAATTTTCGATGACGCTTAGGCATAATTGAGGTTCTATGCCGTTAATGTGCCGAATTAGCTCATCCTTTAGCTCTTGAATTGTTGCTGGCTTATCGACATACACCTTTTCTTTCAAATAACCCCACAGAAAGAAGTCCAACGGTGTCAAATCACATGATCTTGGCGGCCAATTGACATCGCCACCACGTGAGATAACACGGCCATTGAATTTCTTGAGCAAAAGAGCCATTGTTTCGTTAGCTGTGTGGCAAGTGGCACCGTCCTGTTGAAACCACATATCGTCCACATCCATATCTTCCAATTCGTCCCCCCCAAAGTTCGTTATCATCTCACGATAGCGAACACCATCCACAGTAACTGCCTGGCCGGCCTCATTTTGGCAAAAATACGGCCCGATGATGCCACCAGCCCATAAACCGCACCAAACAGTCACTCTTTGTGGTTGCATTGGTTTTGCGACAATCACTCTTGGATTATGATTCGCCTAATCTGCTTATTTGGACGATTAAATTGATCGAAAAAATCACGATTTTGATTTGAACGTCCATTTTCATAATATGCCTGAATAACATTAACGCGTTGCTCGATTGTGTATCTTTCCATGGTTCAAATTGAGTTAGGTTGAAATTGAGAAATGTCAAATTAAATGCAGAAAAAACTTGACGTTTAGGTGTGGTTCACATTCAACGTCGGCCCTTAAAATTTAACCACCCTTTATTATCAATATTGTGCCGGCAATATTTGGGTAAGATGGTTTAGTAACCGTTGAGTGAGTTTAAAATTTATTTTACCATATGTCTCTCGGTAAATTTATGTACGCCTTTAGAATCGATATCATGCTAATTAACAAGATCCTGTAACATCTTTTGAAATGCAACTTGTATCGATACTATAGTTGGTATGTAATGTCAGGTTTTATATAGGTTTCATCGATAATCATAATGCTAACTACACGAGATTGCGTATGACATGTACATCTTCGAAACGAATATTGAATCTACCGACAAATATAGTGGAAATACGTCAAAGTTT
This sequence comes from Nephrotoma guestfalica, assembly GCA_963691935.1. Taxonomy (NCBI): domain Eukaryota; kingdom Metazoa; phylum Arthropoda; class Insecta; order Diptera; family Tipulidae; genus Nephrotoma; species Nephrotoma guestfalica. The sequence goes on along the minus strand of OY829913.1, from coordinate 220,007,924 downwards.
TCTATGAACGATTTATTTTTGCCCAATTTAAATTCAGCGTCACCCTTAAACCAAACATTTGTGTGGTTTTAGCAGATTCAAACATATTATTTTGGGAAAGGATATACAATAAGGACTTTTTCATATCGGTGATATGCATTTTATTCTGCTCAACAGAGATTTACATTTGTCTGAAATTCACCATATCGATGTTTTACTTTTTACCCAAATCGAGGACGTACGGCTAAAAGTCCGATTTACGTAGAACCATCTGCATATTGCATAGCTCCATGCCAGCCTATAGTACTGACATGGAAAATTAATCGGCCCATGAGTTGTGCACTGCGACAGGGGGTCATAGTTGTGTTCATTTTCATCAACAATCATAATCAGATGAAGAAAAACCTTTTCTGCAGCCTTCCCCTATCGGGATTTCAATTTTATTCGACATTGTCCTAAATCAGCTAAAGCATAAACAAAAAATTAAACTCAATCATTCCGTTAGTAACATAGATATGTACCATGGATGCTATGTTTTTATTACTTTTGAGAAAATCCAAGAAATATCACTCGTATTTTGATTATAAGACAACTTTTGTAGAATAAAAAATAACAATAATTCAATCCATTGGGTTTCTTTTAGGAATCAAGACGCTTAAAAGCTCTAATTCAAAAATTTGATGATTAAAGCTACTAACGTTATAGCTCAATGATCTGAGATAAGTGTACAATTTTTAAAGATTTCATGCGAAATTCATCTCTTTCTAATCTGTGATATAACGAAGCATTAGCCTTTTGCTGGCTTAAATGTGTTAAATTTATTAATTCTCGGTAAATTTGTTTTCGCTTACTTGTTTAATTAAATATAGTTACTTGTAATGCCTATATAAAACTATGTTAGGGATAAAGACGTCATTAAGTGGCCTAGATTAGGTTAATCCCGTTTCGATATAATACTTTTTTCGATACAATAGTACCGAACGAGCAATGCAGATTTACGAAAGCAGACAGGTGTAAATAAATTATTACAGTGGTAGGGAAGACCATGGAACCGAATGACTGGGGTAAGATTGGCGCAGTTATAATATTTTTGTTGAAAATCTTTCAAGAATAACATCAACGATCAAAATCCCGCTGCTGGCCAAACAAAAAATTGGTTGGTACTTTTAAGGTGAGGTTGTTGGTAGTTTATGGTTTGCTTTAAAGTAAACCCGTGGAATCTCAATTACCCAGAATTACGATTGATTTATAATAAAATTTTGACATTAACATGATTGAGATTATTAACATTAACCTAAGAAGAAGCTCTGGCGTAAAAAAATTCATCATTTGAAATTGCAATTTAAATCCTGGATAATGCTAATATAAAGTGAGCCTATTGAAACTTAATTCAAATCGCCTTCATATTTTCTTGTAAAGTTACTGAAATATTGGTGTAGTCGGTAAAGGTGCAAATAGTAATTTCAAGTTGGATTCAGTATTCTGATGTTCCTCAAAAATGCAGTACTTTTGATTTCTTGCCCATATCATCCATGATGTACGTCATTATCTTATAAAAAGTCTAATTTTTCAAATGCAGAGTACAAATGAAACTCTCCATCATAGAAAGAAAAATCATCGAATTTGCTGTTTAGGCCTACAAAAAAATTATTTCAAAAATTGTCTCCATTTTCGACACGCTCTTCTACTATTCCAATAATGTTCTGTCTACATGTGTAGAATATTAATTAATTACGCGGTGCAGAAAACGCGGCACAACACGGATCATCACAGTAAAATGGAAACGGATTAAAAGCACCCTTAATACTCGTACGATGAAGGTGAGCTGCGCATTTAGCAATACCGTATATAAAAAGGGCGTAAGGAGAACAGTGTCACTTGTGGGGCCCCTCATGAATCACTCCAACTCTTTGACTTTTGAAAACTAGCAAGGGTCTCTCTCAAATAATGCCGAACGTTAGCCAACCAAACCAAGAGTAACGTAGACTACTTGGAATTCTACCGGTATCTTTTACAATTCTTTATGATTCCTCTTTCTGGGTCTAAGCGCTGCGGTGTATATCGGCGAAATATGAATTCCGTAAATAGCACTTGTGTACGTAGAATGATTAGTGCCCACATAATGGCAACAACGCTCGAACAGATCGGAGAAAGGCCAATAAACTAACCGATTTATAAAAGATGAATAAGTTGCGACGATTTTAATAGTTACTTCGCGTAACAAGATAAATCAGATACTGTAGTGGCGTTCGTGATGTGGTGGTACACATTAAGAGTCCTTCCCTCCGAAGTAATATCTGATGGTTGTCCTGGCAGGCTTAACGATGTAAATTATGGAGGACATTTTGAAACTCTTTTTTAGGATTTCGGCTATATAGCGAACGGTAGAGTTAATCTTCCTAATTCCCATATTTTTTCCTGATCCTTAGATTTCCTTTATTTCTAACTAAAAAATTTAACTTTATTAACCCGTATTTTGGAAGAAAAAGTGTTTATCAAAGAAAGATTGCTTTGAGATTGTTGCTATCTTGTTTTTCGAAAATGTTCTAACGAGAGAGTTTCTATGGAAAATGCCACTTTCAATGAACAGATTTCAACCAAACATCACTTGGACCTTCCAATTATGAAAATTTCAATACGAAGTTTTACCCCGATCAGTCAATCCCTCTGAGCTATACATCGCCAAAAGACATTAAGTTTTCGCAAAACTACGCACATACACACGTACACACACACCCTCGCTCACATACATGATACACATAGAGATTTTTAAAAATATCTTTTTTGAGTCCAGCGTTGTAGCGAATGGTAAACCTGCCAAAATCTCAATCTTTGCTACTAAAATAAATTTAATTTCGAAATTTTTTTAAAGTATAACATTTTTTACATACAAATATCTTCATAATATTTTTTTATTTCAGATATTATAGACCGGCAGCGATATGTTTAAACATGAAATGGGCTTTATGATATAAAGGTAAGCGCGTTAGTTGTAGGTTGTTTGACATTTATACACAGGAAAAAAGTTAAATTATCGTCTTACATTAATATTTAGAAAAAAACTTATATTTAGAATTTCTTATTATCCTATATATGACATGTTCGGAGAGTAACTGCACAAGTTTTAAATTATCCGTTTCTCACTAAGTTTCGATGCTGACACATAGATAGTTCATCTAATGAAAATTTTTATGATTTTGAGAAAGTACCATCCTTCAAACAATAAGTGTGAAAATTTTATGATAATGTGACCATATTGGTTTACAGGTTACAGTGTCAGTAACGTTTCTTGGTGAGTCCTACAGTGCATGTAATATAAATGTTACGGTTAAGGTTCGAAATCGGTAAATGTCCGAAATGTTTATTTTGTTAATTCATTTGCACAATTACAGTCTGATTTTTATTCGGATATTTATTGATTTCGGGCTTTTATCGTAACATACCTATATTGGGGTACAAACTAATTTATTTGTTAACTAATTTATTTATTTGTTTTTTAATTTTAAAAATGCATTTATTTTAAAATAAAATGAATGATCATATTAATTAAAATATTATCCATTGCTGTTTATGACTTTTCACACCTCTCAGGCAACTTTCCAATCCCATCTTGGAAAAACGTTTCGTCTTTTGAGGCGATCTAATTTTGAAGCCAATTTTCAATTTCTTCGAAAGAAGTGAACCGGTGACCTGCCACAATGTGATGCATTCATCGGAACAATCAGTAGTAAGAAGAAGAAATGTCCGGAGAATACGGTGGTTGCGGTAAAATATCCCACTTGAGCGTTTCCAAATATTTTTTACAAGTTTTGCAACGTGAGGCCGAGCGTTGTCATGCAGAAGAATAACTTTATCATGCCTTGCATCATATTCGGGTCGTTTTTCTCGTATTGCAAGGCTCAAACGAAATAATTGTAGTCTATACCGCTTGCCCTTAATGGAATCGCCAGGCTGTAGCAGCTCGTAGTATGCAGCGCTTCTTTGGCCCTACCAGATACACAGCATAACATTCGAACCATGATTGGCCGGGCAAAGCAAAGTATTTTTTCCTCTTGGGGTTATCGCAAAAGATCCATTTTTCGTCACCAGTCACTATCCGATGTAAAAAACCCTTTATTGTTTGCCTTTGAAGAAATCGCCTTTCCACTCTTGGTTTCAATTCATAAGGGACCTAGTTGCCTTGCTTTTGAATCATAAATTTTAATCGTACGGAAACTGATTGGTGTGTCACCCCCAATGTGTCGGCAAGCAGCTCTTGCGTTTGAGTCAGATCTTCATCGTGCAATGCCTCTAATTTATCGTCTACGAATTTTTTTGGCCGTCCCAAAAGAGGCTTATCTTCAACATTATAATCATCATTTTTGAAGCGTCGAAACTATTCTCTATATGATTTATCGGTTGGATCATTGTCACCGTAAACTTCCAAAAACATTCGATTTGCTCCAGCTGCACTTATTTTCGTATAAAAACAAAAAATTAACACTTTCTGCAAATGCTGTTTAGTTATCACAAAATCTAACATATTCTACACCGTAAAAAATACGTTTTGTATGAAACTCAAAGCAATACAAACTGAATGTTAACGGCAGATATCTAATCTGTCTGAAACAATGGAAATTGCTGTCACTATAAAAACTTTATTATAGTCAGAGCCACTTTTGGAAAACGGACCGAATTAATTTGTATTCCCAATACAATGCAATAACACAGCATCACCTAGCAGAAACGGAGCAAAAACCCCTAAAACATTCATGGTAAATCAACAGGGACGCACCTGTTAAAGCCACAACTTGAACGGAAAATCCTACCCTGCTAAAGTATTAATCAATCCTGGATCAGAAGAGACTTTAATTTTATCAGAAGCCGCCGATTTACTAAATCGTACAAACTAGAAAGTTGACATTTCTATCTCCCCGTTTAGAATGAAAAAAGTTGGCATTTTCAAACTAACATTCAATATAAAAGTTTTACCAAGATTTTATACAAAGATGTAACTAAATATTGAAGCCTAGATATTTGATAAACTTAACTAACTATTACCGGAGGTGGACTCTTTGACACAAGCTGCAGAACCCATCTCAAACAAATGCAACTTGCAGATCTGTGTACAGCACATAGGCCACAACCTAATTGATCATACTTGGTGAGGACTATTTTCTAGCAACCATGAACAACAACATCTTGAAAGTTGGTGTTTTGGATTCAGTGGCATAACAAACCGGCATTGGGCGGATAATAATTGGTTGCAGGGGTGCGACCAAAAGACCAACTAACAACAATGATAGCTACTAAAAGCATTGAGCATCAATTGAATTTATTCATAGAAGCCGATTTGATACCAAACAAAATAATTAGCACTGAAGGCAAAAACATGATTAAACAACATTTCCATTCAACCTTAGAAAAAGATCTAGAGGGCAGATATGCATATAATATGAATTCGATCTAATACAACATGATCATGTTGCATTAAAAGATACCAGGAAAAAGTCACCGCTAGATTAATACAAATTGAAAATCGGTTCAAGATAGATTCATTATCAGAGCAATTATATCGTCAATTTATGCAGAAGTACATAAACCTAAAGTGAATTAAACTCGTGCAGAGAGCGCTTGAAGAACATATACCAAGCAGCAACTATTACAAAATGCATCATGTGGAATTAAACAGGACCGCACCACTGAAAAACTTAGAGTAGTGTTTGACGCTTCCTCCAAAACTACAACAGGAGTATCCTTAAATTATTGCATGATGAATGAGCTAAAACTACAAGAGAACCTGGCGGATATACTACTGCGGCGGTGGCGAAAACATAAAATCGTAATGACAGCGACCATAGAAAAAATATATGGCACAAATCGAGCTTAACGAACAAAGCCAAAATTGAGATGCGATTCAATCACTTGACGAATTAAAATTGCTATAACATAACGAGATGGATTTAATCTACGGAAATGGTTCTCTAATTCACGTAAATTATTAAAACATATACCAAGAGAACCACACGGTAAGTTATACGATTGTGATAATTTTAAATTTGACGTCGCAAGACTGCGTTTATCCAGCAAACGAGCAACAATACATGCAATAAATATTATCCCAATCATCAAAGTTGTTTGATCCAGTTGGATGGCTATCTCCATTAACAATCACAGCAAAAATAATGATTCAAAAAATATGGTCAAGTGGAATAAAATTGGATGAACCACTACCAGCAAAATATAAAAAAACCAATGGTAGCCAATCAATACAAAAAAGTACCACTACCGAGTTTCACAATTTCGCTGATGATCAGATTATGCATATACCGCTGCACTATGTCGAAAGTTAATAAGGCCGGAACAGTAAAAACATTATTAATTTCTAACCCCGAAGACAAGAGTTGCTTCATCAAATTAAAGTTATTCATTCCTCGACTAGTGCTAAATGCAATGTTATTATTAGCAAAATTAGTGGCGAACAGATCCACGTGACTCATCACGCTTCGCCCTAATAAGAATAAATTATGGTGGAAAAAGAAAAATTTTCTACGGCAAAACATATCTAGTTGGAATAAAGACAACAATTTATTGTCAACTGGCACGCATCATCGTAAAGAATTCGAATATAAAATTCCAAAAATAATAACAATTAGCAGAGAAGATCGCGCTATTAGCTAATTTGTCGATGCTTAAAGTTCAACAGATTAAAACGTATATAGTCGCGTACTGTAAACGATGCATTTACAATACCAAGCAAAATGGAGTGCAAATAACGATTCGCAAGTTTGTACAAGAGCAAGACTTTGACCAAAAAAGCAAAGTTTTAATACTTAATCCAACGCTGACGAAAAGATCTCGTTACGCATAAAAGAACGACTTTACAATTTCACACTACCAAGGTCCAGCAAAAACTATATCATCCTGGATAAACGCAACCTAGTGATGTAAAGAAATATAGAAAAAGTCATAATACGAGTATGTCAGTACCTTCATGGGCGTGCACTATTAACGTTATTGCATTAAAGAAATACATTTTGGATGATTGACGGAATGCATGCCATACGGAAAGTAATTCAAAAATGCAGTACTGTTTTCGCCAAACTTCATCGTAAAATGGAGCGGGTGGTGTCATTTCTTCTTTGAAATCAGTTTGATACAATGAGATTGGTTGCTCGCTAGAGGATGACGTCGGTTTGTTAAAAGTAACGGGAAATAATTTTGCCACGCCATATACTACGTGAATAAAAGTTTATAAACCTTATTTATCTGCATATAATAACAAAGGCTATAGCTATTGAAGTCGTAAGCGATTTATCAACCTAATCATTTCTCCGCACGAACGATTTACATCCATAAGAGGATTATGCACGGACATCTACTCTGACAATATAACATATTTAGTTGGAGCACAAAAACTTAATGAACAATGAGCACCGCCGCATAATAACCACATTACAAAACAGGAACGCCGCTTTTATAACGAACGGCGAAATTAGTTTCCATTTTAGAGGGATTAAATCTATTGAATTGGGGGAAAACAACTACGTCTGAGAAGCTCTGGAAAGTAACTTCTCAAGTAGAAGCGTGGCTAAATTATTCACCACTAACTTCGCTGATCAGTAATCCAACAGATCTGCCAGCGGTAACAATGATAGCGATACGGGGACCGGTGAAAAACGGTTTTTTGTCAAAACCCGTCCATCCCGCTTAAATTTTGATAAACTGATCTGGACCGGTTCCGTTGCAAATTTTATTTAGAATTTTTTAGTTTTAGTCGTGTTTCTCGTAAATTGTAAGAATCAAGAAGGCTCCTGCGTAAGCTGTTACTTCCGGTGGATCGATTTCGTTCAAAAATTACTGGGACCTCCAAATTTCTAGAAAAAACTTAAGTAAACAGTTTTATTGCGCCTGCGACTGTTGATCACCAACGGGCGCTTACTCTGCACGGGACAACTCACGCACGCCCGCACACACAGAGAGATGTTGTAAACATTAATTTTTCTGATTTCGGCTATATAAAGGCGATATTTTACTACGTAAAATAAAATAAAACAAAAAACATAATATTTCTTCACTTATTAGTGACATCAGACTAGATTTAATCTTTGAAGGCGATGAATTTTTTTATTATGTGTTTTTGTATACTAATCTCGGTAAACTTTGCTTGATTGAATTAATTATTTTGGTTTTCATTGAAAAAAAAATACGGACACAAAAACGAACCGAAAAATTGCTTTGGCTTCCCATAATTAACCTAAACTATTTATGGTTTATTAGTTAGTTAAAAAAAGTGTAAATTGATTCTGTGATTTATAGCTACTAACTAAATTAAACCACACTAAAGACGTGCAGTGGTTGTGGTGTTAAAGCCGAAGAACGAAACTTGTGCAGACAGACAGGCAACCAAAAATGTTAAAATTTTTATTGATGATTTTATTAAAACTGTCGTTTCTCTCAAAATTAAAGGCAGACACACCAATTTTATTTATTTATATAGATTTGCATTATACATCTTATGTGTAACAAGGTTAAAAACAGAATTGAATAACGACAAAAACATATTGTAACGGAAATCGTATAAAATCATATATATCTCCTATTTCAGCAACGCTGATCGTATGGATCTCTTTATATCTGGAACTCAAACCTGTGGGGTAAAAATTCAAATAGAGGCGATTCGTAACGAAATAATTTATTAATAAAAAACTAAATAATAAATCTACAAAAGAAGAATGAAATATCATTTATTATGCATTACAGTTTAAAATTGTTTAATTAGCACTACAAAGTGTAATCGTAATATTTGGAATTTATTAGAAATTCTACTACTTACAAGAATTTTTACGAGTTCTTTGCACACCTTAGTGCAAATACAACTATGGATTAAGATGATAGAAAACGCTGTTAATTGGGTCGATCTAATAGCCTTCGTTTTTAAATTAATACTTTAAAATGCAATATTAATCTATCCGCTGCACTACTAGATTTAATATGAACATTAGCGATTCATTCTCAACTTTTCATTGAAGTATAATTTACCCCAAGGACTGCGCTGGCATCAACATAAAAAAAATGGTCGTAAAAACCAATTTACACCATTTTTACCTATGACTCAGTAATTACTCGTATTCCACTATAAACTATTAGATAACGGTGCGTATTGTATAGATATACGCATCTATATCCGCTTGACTACAGATATCCAATGTCTAAAATATATTTTGAAATGCATTTGTTCTATATTTTCTTTGTATTGAATATAGTTATGTTGGTTCAACCATGGTAACTTTCACTCAAATATAAATATATTCGACTAAACACTTTTAAACATCAATGTCATAAAACTGTATATGTGGCAAGAGGGCAAGCACCTATAGGTGAACATACATATAACTATTTGTCTTTTTAAAAATCAATAAATTTACATATTACTCGAATTACAAAACACTCTAATTAATCTATTTGTAATTTAATTGATGGTCGGACAACTCCAGTATTTTTGTGGAAAGTCATCAATGAATTTTTTGTATTAATAGTTTCATCAATAAAAATTTTATGATCAAAATAAAAACAAATGAAGGAAAAAAATTAGATTTCATAGATTATATAGTGACAACAACAAATCATATATCATTTTTATTGCATACGATTTATGATTCTATCCACATCCAAAATTTTTTATGTCATGATACGTGCGATGTCTATCACCTATAACTTTTTTAATTTCGCACAGCATTAAGCGTTTAATTTGAATTTCTTAAAGTCAACTGTATAAATATTAGCCGCTATACTATATATAGTGACATTGACCTTGATATTATATAAAACATTTTGTATATACGTTATTATTCTCTTTGATCGCGACATGTGTAAAGTATACTGTTTTGAATTTATTTCCCACAAAATTGGCCATTAAAAAAATATAAAATTTTTTTATTTTGCATTTGATATATCCAAAAACGCATCGCCACCAACACCACTATAAACTTTCTCATACAAATACATGCTCACAAAACCCCAATACATACTCGATATGTGGTTAGAATGTATTGTGAACAACATTCTGAGATGGTGTATCTAGATTTTGCCGGTGAAATTATTTTATAAAAATTTTTCGAAAAATATTTATAATTTTTTAGCCTACTGTACACTCCCATATCATATTCGAATGAATTGCCTTCCAAATTTATGATCATTGATCCTGTGCATAAATCCAATTGGATATATACTAATTTATCGTGTGAATCTGGTATTATAATGTTAGTTCAGCATAACACTCTACAGATGGCACCACATACTGGATAGCATTGAATCATGGTATTGGTTAAGTAATTGGTTACCACCACACCGAGGAAAAGTCACATTGTTTATGGAGGCGTGGTTATACCATAAATAAATGTGCCAAAACATTGAAATCACTACCTAAGAATGTATTGGTACCATGTGGTTTTTAGTTTTTTTTTTCATCAACGGATGAGTGAAATTTTCAGATTATAAATTTAGAGATGAAAGCGATTTTATAATATTTAATTTTAACGTTCTTCTTAATTTCTCAATTCTTTGCGTTATTGTACGTCTTGTGTGTGTGGCTCTTAAAATAACTTCATAAATTAGTGGATTGTCTCGTTTTGTTAAACAAAATATCAGATTTTTTTTTTACTATTAATATTTTATTTTTCTTAACGTTTCGTTTGAAATTTATGTCACCTTAAGAATATTTGTATCTTAATATAAAATTAATAAAACAATAGTCATATGTTTTGGTTATCTATAAAATGAAAATGTTCAAGTGAAATGTATTTTCCTTTGGTTTTACATGTGTATATGTGTGTCGCGGGGGAAAATCGTATTTTTCCATTGTGTTAGTGTCTGCGTGCGTATTTTGCTTCAATAGTGTGATTTATGATTGTGTTTGAAAAAATAAAAATAAAAAAATATTCATTCATAAATTATATCGCTTGAAAGAAAATCGAAGAAAAACGAAAAATAACTAAAAGAAGGAAAATGTAATAAAAAAAAATATTTTTTGTGTGTTGTTTTGATAATGTTTTGTTGTTGATGATGTGCATTGTAAATTGTATAGTTATAAAAAACAAAATCGATAAACTTATTGGCGGTCTAATTAACCGACGGGACAAAATAAATTATGTACAGTTCTATAAATAAGTAATTTTCCAATTTTTTTTTGGGCATGCTGTTTCCATACCATCATTCACGTTTCGACCAAACTTTTGTACATACAACATATACACATGTATTAATTTCATCAGAAGAATACGTTACAATATTCCATTTTCATCAGGGTAATAATCATCATCATATTATCATGTTGAAGCGATTGCAGAAACGAAAAAAATCCTTTTTCATTATAATATTTGCGAGTAAAACGAAAAATAACGGTTTTTCATTTTAGATAGTCGATAGTGTACATATATATTAGATATACAGCATAGAGCAGCATAGTTTTATATATATTTAGAACAAAATCTTATTAAAATCACGTTTATCAACAAAAAAAAACTAAAAAAGCAAAATGAATTTGAAAAGCAAAATTAGTTTTCTGCTTGCTATTTTTTTTACAACATTTTTAGATTTTTGATTAAAAATCTAGGAAAGTAAAACGAAAAACTTTTTTAAAAACGAAATCAAACAAAACGTCTATCTAAATTATACGTAACGTATACTATAAGACAGCATACAGAAAATTGTTCGTCTTCTATCAGAGATAATGATTCCCAGAAAGTAAGAAAATTGAAGTATATTCAGTTTTTTATTTCAGGGTAGAAACAAACAAATTGAAACGAACATTGTGGGAATCAAAACTAAACTGAACATATGCTTTGTTGTTACAAGGATAATTTTTTTTAGTTTGGCATATATCATAACATAAATATTATTTATCTTAAATATTAGAATATATTTTACATGTTTTATTTAAAGTTTATATAAAAGAATTGAGAAAATTTTTCTTTATGAACGAATTACTCATACAAAGGACATAATAGTGCAGAATATTGGGTGAGATCACAAATAATAGTTTGAACAAACCATATGGTTAGTATTTATTAGAACCAAATGATAATAAAATTTTTAGTTTTGTGAACGCAAAATATTATTTCCTACAAGTAAATGGCTTACGGACAACCTCTTTAATAATTTAGAACTCCACCCATTAAGTAGTCCGCCTTTCTACATAAAGGTATGCAACACATTTACCAAATACTTTTTGAATATAATGTACACCAAAAATTAAAAGAAAAAATTATAAATAAGATTTTAACGATCTTATGCGGGATTACTATAATGATCTCATGCCAGATATATTATAGGAAATTCCGAATATTAATCTAATTGAATATTTTGATTATGCGCATGCGTCATATCAATCACATATGATGTCTCGGGAATAACTACGCATGCGTCTTATTAAAACAATTAGTCTGCCATTTTAGATATTTAACGGAATTTATGATCATTTTGTAAGGGATTAGGGATACACTTTTCGTTATAACATTTAAATAATCAAAAATGATTTGTCTGTTTTTTAAACCTTACAGATATATTTAGTTCAAGCGACTCCGCAAATACAAATTTTATTGGCTGCCACCCCAATTCTCATAATCGTATCACGTCATTTCATATAACTACAGCCACGTCGGTTATATTTTCTCTCGCATCTTCCGACCATACTCAGTCACTTCATGTGACATTTCGTCATTCAAGTTTTTCAAGTGACAATCAGTGTTGTGCCGCATTGTCTTGTTCAAATTATATTCTACATGTATAGACATTGTAAGTAGACAGTTAAAAATGTTGCTTCGTCAATGTAGATAATTTGATTGATTGATTAGAATGTACGGCCAAGACTAAGCAGGGATCCGGGATACCCCGGGCCTACCGTACACCCCTTTTACATATAACAAGATGGATGGATAGGAAAAGTTATTATATATGATAGACTTGATTCGGTTACAGACACTTAAGTAGTCAATAGTTAGTAAAGCACAAGATGGCACAATAATTTTTGTTTTCTGGATATAAATATTCAGCAATCACGATCCTAAAAAATTTTTAATTGGTAAATTTCTGAAATAAAACTTCATTATTATGAGTGATCAACCATTTCCTCCACCAAAATTGACAACCAGCGATAACTATTTATCCAACTTAGAACAAATTAGCCAAAACCTTTACAAATTTACCACCTAGCAAACAATTTAATTAAAGAAGTGCCATGAACCACGAAAATACCAAAACTATCTCAGTACAACAATATTTGTCTGCATTTAAATTTTATTCTGTAGTCTCCAATTCATTAGCAAACCCGGTTATAGTCATTGTGATTCCTAGCAGGAATAATGGAATCAAACAAGGCTTCCATAAAAAATCATGAAAATTTATAAGCTTCCTAAAAAAATATTAATTAGAATTAAAATTTAATTTAAACAGGAATCGGGCACCACCACTGTTAAGTAACTTTATAAAATTTCCCTTAAATTAAATTATTACTACTAATTACAATAATTGCAGCCGCATTGATTGACTTTTAAATTAATATTTTATTTTTAATTTAAAAGTAGTATGGCTTCGAAGATATTCTGTAATCAAAAATCTTCTTTAGAACCAAATAAATTAGCTTAATCAGGAACTGCAACGAACAATAGAAATAATAATGCACACCTGATAAACCTCGATAATTCTGCTGCTAATCAAACTAAAATCTAACAAATTTAATAATTTATTGCTCAGAAGCAGAATAATTAGATACGGGAATTTCACCAAAATCAGCTAATCTCCGAAATCAAAATACGGCCGAGTAGAAGGCGAGGAAAATAACACGGTCAACATCTTCATACAAATGCCATGTAAATTTCCTTCTGTTAAGACCCTCCCCGACTTCACCCATCCATATCTCGTACATGCGGCGCGCACACTAACTCCGCCCATCATCCCTCAATCCCGATAAATTATACCCTTCACTTTCGAGTCATTCCTCATAGAACTTCACCATTCTCCGCTAGGACGCCTCTAATCCAAAGCAGGACATATGTGTATGCACGTAGAGTGAATGACGAGCGAAATTACCCCTCTTCAAGCATACACCCCAACCACGCTCTATACATTTTATTATTTTAATTTTCTAAACGGAAACTAGCCTAAAAATAAAAAACAATTCAGCAAATCCAAAAATAAATAAACAAAGTTCATGCTCAGGCGAATGAAAATTCATTTCTCCGCCGCATCTACTATAGATACAATCAAGTAAAGTGAAAAACACTTCAAAAACAAAATTCCATGAAAGTTTGTTCTCCAGTTTACGTTTTAAGTTCATGCATACGAAGTATATATATTGTGAGACGGCCGTATACACACACATAGGCCCTGATTCGATCATCACACAAACACACATTGAAAAACCTTTTGAAAATAGAAATAATATACGAGTAAATATGTATAAAAAATCAAAGGTAGGTCGTCGATCACCAAAACATGCTTACTACAATTTCTTCCAATTCAAAGACGTACGGGTATAAGCCCGATTTAAGTTACCATCTGCGCATTGCATAGCTCCATGCCAGCCTATAGTACTGGACATGGAAGATGGGTCGGCCCATGAGTTTTGCACGCCAATAGTGGGTCGTAGTTGTGTCCTTTTTAATCACAGATCGTGATCGATCGATTTGCATCGATCGATTTGCATCCTGCTCCTAATTGCTTTGACAAAGTAGATAATGTAGAGGATTTCGAAAATTATTGTTAGCAATCAGCAAAATTCTAAGTTTTCTTTGTTGAAGGAACCATTTCAAAATGGAGAGCTCCGTTCTTTTCTCATATTAAAAAAAATTGAACCTTAGTTTTTCTATAATGTAGCACATTTATTTATGTATATCTTGGAAAATGGATTGATCGAGGAATATTTGGATATTACTCATATGATATAGCTGTTTTAGTACAATTTATAATAAAATGATGGATCTCTGTTAATCTTTATATACAGTTACGTAACCTTGAACACAATGAACAACACCGTTGTACCGATCCGATGCAACGGACGTTGCATCACGCAATAAAATGAAAAAGCATAAAAATAACGATCACACAAGTAAACCGGATCATAATTCTTGCCATAATATACTACTTGATCGTCGTAAAAATCGTCAATTAATAATGACTTGGTGAATCTCTCGAACATTCACTATATAACGAAAATGATCATACACATTAATTTTTGCAAAAAATTTACAAAATATAAGCATGTGTATGATCTTTGATTTTTTTTAAAATCATTTACACCATCATTTAAATTTGTTTCATAATTATTTTAATATCGAGTTGGCCCTCTTTAATTTTTTATAACCTCTTTCAGTCTTCTATGCATTGATTCTACTAACTTCTTGGTTACTTCTGGTGAAATTGTATCCCATTCTTTCATTAATGCTTCTTGCAACGTTTTTTTTTACAATGTGTGCCGTGTGCTTAGGATCGTTGTCTTGCTTGACGATCTATGATGGCCCGAGCCCCAATTGTTCCATGGATGGATTCGGATTGTCCTTTAGAATTCCTAGCTATTTCCAGCGATCCATATATCCATTTATATAAAAACAAGTTAATCTACGCCACTCGCGTGCTTTTGCTCCAGCGTTGTAGCAGGTTTTATCCATATTTTACCGCTTCCCGTCGGCTCCGAAAATGTTGGATTTACTTTCTTCCGTAAAAACCACCCTTTTCCAAAAGTTGAAATCTTTTGGTTTTAGTTTTTCTGCAAATTCAATTCTTTTCTTGGAATTATTATCCGAAATTAATGGCTTCTCGCATGGTACACGGTAAGGATATCCATGTTTCCACAAAGCCCTATCCTCTCCATTTCTGAAGCTAGTTTAGGAGCGCTTGTTTTTTAATATTCTCTCACCAAATCCAAAATATTTCGCCCGTCCCGATTGGAAAATGATATTTCTCGCCCTGTTCGCTTTCCGTTTTCAACCGATTGTGTGACGCTGGATCTGGATATTATTTGGGTCACTGTAGAATGATTTCGGGCAACAAATTTTCCAATTCGAGCACAGATTTTCCAGTACGTTTCAAATTAATTATTAGTTAGCGTTCTTCTTTGATAGTTTCCTTTCTAACACTGGCCATTTTTAAATAAAATTAGTTTTTATAATGTAAAACCACCAAAATACTAATGTGTACAGAGACATTTCTCTCTACACAGAGACGCACACTCTTTATAATGAACAATGGAAAAAACTATTAATTTAAATGAATGAATTTTTATTTGCTATTTTTGGATTTGTTAATTTGTAAAATAATTTAATCAAATAAAAAACTGCAAAATAAATTCTATAATTCTTATATTTTGTAAATTTTTGTCAAAAATCAGTGTCTATGATCATTTTTGTTACATAGTGTTTGCAAATTTTAGCTGGCCTGAAGAAAATTAACTTCGTTAACAATAAAAAAAATGCCCTGTACACACGTTCAAGAAAAGATTAATCACAGTTATCAGACAAGGCTAATCTGATAAATCCACTCGTGGTGTGTCGGCCACATCTACACCGCCTGCAAAAGGAACGGATGTTAAAATGACAATAAAGGTGGAGACAGTATTCTTCGTTAAATGGTCATGGCAGACGGCACATTGCAAATGGATTTTTTAAAAAATCAAATAGCCGGATTGAGCCTCGTACATTGTTTTGATTAACAATTATGCTCATAAAAACACATTAACTAGCGACATTTTGTCCAATCTCGTTATGGACGTAACTCGATTTGAATCAGAATAAAATTATTAATTTCTATATAGCAGCGCTGGATACAGAAATTTTTTTTGAGAATCCATCCTTTTTCCGAATTTCTTGTCGAATTTTTTACATCGTTGTCGATATCGCATCGCTATTACAAATCAACAAATGTTACAGAATCGGGGGAACGGTTAGTATGAGATTTATTGGAGCTTCCAATGTGTACTAATTTACCTAGTGATGAGCAGGGCACCGAGTACGCGTTATCTTACGTTAACAAAAATATTAGTAAGGCAATACCAGCCATTGATAGTATAATTTAGTTTATCCTAAAATTTATTTTATTACACGAATTCAAAACAAGATTACGATGTAGGAAGCATTGAACCAGACAAACTCATCTATTCCACTGATGAAGATGAATTACAAAGAGATACGGACTGGATCCTAAAGAGGAAGAAACAGTCCAGGAACAGTAAAAACAAGAAATACTGAATCGCCACCTGAGGGTTCGCAATTGAATGGTAGGAGAAAGTCTAGTCCAGATTCAACAGATGTTCTACCAAAAGCCAATCAACCAAAAGGTAGAAAATCTACCAAGAACATTACACCAAATTTAGTGCAACCGAAAGAAAAATCACCCCCACCAATAAATATTGTGAATGTAACCAGTTACCCAGTAATTCGGTCACTGATGAAATCGGTTATACACAGGCTATAAGGTAACAGGGCTAAACAATGACGTTTGGAAAATCAATACTCTGGAATCAGATATTTATATATAACCTTATCTATGAAAATTAATGCTGGAAAGTATCAGCGGTTCACTTACGAGAACAAACAAGCCGGACCTATAAAAGTCATAGCAAGAGGTTTGCATCTCACTTGCTCAAGCAAAGAAATAATGGAAGACTTACAAAATAAAGGTCTTAAAATACTAGATGCTGTGAATATTGTTGAAAAAGAGAGAGCAGAAATCCAGTAAGGAAACCAAATTATCAGTAAAAGAGGACTCCCTCTTTTTATGCTGGCATTTGACAACAAAGAGAATGTTTAAAACATTTATGGAATAAAATGAATTCTTCACACGAAGGTGAAAATCGAACCAATGAGACAACACGCATACCCCAATGCAAGAAATATCAGGCATTTAATCACACTCAAAGATATTGCGGCCGGGATCCAAGATGTATAGAATGCCCAGGTAATCGTATTACACAGGCATGTACAATAGAGAGAGATGTGCCAGCCAAGTGTACAAATTGTAATGGCCAACATCCAGCTAATTATTGAGGCTGTGAGGTTACTAAACTACTACAAAAATTAAATATAAAACAAGAAATCAACCACAAAATCACGAAAATATCAAATCAGATAGATCAAAACCCACAACCAAGCAACACAAGGCAAATAAGCTCACATGCCCAGGAAGTGAAAGAGGTTTGGGTTCCAACCAAACATATGGGCTGAAAATAACTAAATTATGGAAAACATTATGAACAGCATTGCAGCTATTACAAAGCGGCTATATGACCATAGTAATCTGAACAACATAATACGTGATCAACTGAAGAAAATGCAACTCCTTCAACGCAATCCAATAAAAAATGTTAAGTAAGAACACAACTTTCAAAATAGCAATCTGGAATGTGAATGGCATTATGCAACATATTACAGAAATAATACAGAAATAGAAATATTTTTAAATTCAGAAAAAATCGACATTTTCTTAATGTCTGAAAGTCATCTACTTAAATCTTTGTTGGTTCAAATACGGGGTTATAACTTATATCATTCCATTCATCCAGTGGAAAGAGCAACAAGTGGTTCGGCATTACTAATAAAAGTAAATATAAAACACCATTTAAAATGAAATATCGAAAAAAAAAATGCAAGTAACAACTGTAAGGATCCAATTCAACACAGACAGCTTACTTTCTCAGCAATATATTGTCCTCCCTGGCATAACTTGAAATCCGAGGACTACCTTAAACTATTCAAACCGCTTGGACGTGAAAACACCTATTGATGATCTATCCATACGACGTCAAAAGCTAAAGAATTGCTTCAAGCAGGGTAGACATTAAAATGTGAGTTTTACTCTGGTGGTTCCCCAACATACTGGCCCAGTGACGGAACGAAGATACCTGACCTAATAGACTTTTATGTATCAAGAGGTATATCCCAGAACTACATTCACATTGAAAACAGTAATTTTCTAGTATCGAATCATTCCCGGTTATCAAGACAGTCAGTGAAATGGTAATTCAGAGGGAGGGTGTACCCAGATTAACAAATTGTAAAACTGGGTTCTCTTTCGTGAAGTAATGGACGGAAAATTCAAAATTCAGGTACCGATAATTAATTCTCACTAGTCGGTAGATGAATTAGAAGAACTCAATAAAACAATTCACTATGCTGATTTGGCAAGAACCCCCATTATACAAAATAAGAATTAGCTTAACATATCCTACCCAATGGAAGTTAGAGAGTTGGTAAGAGAAAAACGACGGGCACGTAAAACCTGGCAAATAACAAGAACACCGAAGAGCAAAACAATTCTTAACAATTTCGATAACGTTCTCAAGTCTCTTCTTAAAGAAGTTGAAGTAGTTAACCTAATCTACGAAAAAAAAATCTAATTATTTACTGTGGAAGGAGGCGAAGGGACTCAAAAGACCCAAAATACAAGTGCCTCCCCTTAAAAAGGAGGATGGAACCTGGACAAGAGTTTCTTAAGAGAAGGCTGATCTGTTTGAGGAGTATCTCGAGGATACCTTCCAACCACTACCAAGACAAACAGCCAATGAAAATATAGTGTCAATCCACAAGATAGATGGTGTTGGTATACGCCCAGTAACTCTCAAAGAATTAAAAAGAGAAGGAAAAAGTACCATGAATGTTAAGAAGCCCCAGAGTATGGCTTGATTACTTGCCAAATAATCCAGACTATACCAGGTAAAGGATTTCGTAAGCTATTACACATATCAATGCAAGCTTTCGGTTAAAATATGTTCGGTGGCAATGGAAAGTAGCAGAAGTAATCATGATAGCAAAACCTGATAAACCACCTATGGATAAAAAAACATACAGGCCAATTTCATTGCTGCCAATTATGTCAAAACTTTTTGAAACATTATTACTAAAAAGACTTAAATCAATAATTGAGGACCGACAACCAATTCCTCCACATTAATTTGGATTCAGGGCAAAGCACTCCACAATTGCACAGGTGCATAAAATCACCAAAGTTATTCAAAGAATGTTAGAACGCAAAAAAGTATGCTCCAGCATATTTCTGGACATCGCCCAAGCATTCGATAAAGTTTAGCACAGTGGACAGGAATTCAAGCTACACAGAGATCTGCCGAGGCAATGATATGTCATACTAAGATCTTATTTATCCAATAGATATTTTCGTGTGATGTATGAGGATGAATACTCCGAACTAAAGAAAATCTCTGCCGATGTCCCACAGAGGAGTGTCATAGTACCAATCCTGTATTTATTATATACAAGTGGTATTCCAACAACAGATGAAGAAACCATAGCCACCTTTGCAGATGACACAGCAATCATGGGGATTGGAAGTATTGTTGCTGATGCAACGAGCAAACTTCAGAAGTTTACCATCTACCGATAGAAATTAACTCACGACCGGTGCCATATGCAAACAAAGCTAAATATCTTGGCATGCCACTCGATGCCAAGCTCAGAGCATGTCAACAAGAAAAAAGAAGAACTTAATATTAAGTTCAGAAAAATGTATTGGCTCATAGGTAGAGGCTCTGAGCTTAGAACCCATATTCAACTCTGGGAATGTACTAAGCAAACAAACGCCAAAATGATGCATACGTTTCAAAATAAGGTTCTCCGTAGCATCGTAAATGCTCCGTGGTACACAAGAAATGAAGACCTGCACAGGGACTTACAGATGGAATACATCAAAGATAAAATAAAAAAGCGTGCCGCCAAACACGAGATAAGGGTCCAGGAACATGGAAACCCCAATATTCGCCATATGATAGACAACCCTGTCGATGAAAGAAGGCTTTAAAGAACGAGGACACTTGACCTAGTAAACATACCAAATTAAAATTAGTATTTTAAATAGGTTTAATTAATTTTGGGACTAACCGTCGGGTTTCACTCCAACAAATCAGAATTGTTTAAGATATATAAAATTTGAAAAAAATTTCAAAGATAAATTGCTAGATGAGCACAGTCTCAAAGGGAAAAAAATTCATGAACAAGAATTGAATCGCTTATGGTTATACCAATAAAGAAGACATCGGTTAACCAAAGGGCCGGTCAAAGCCGATATCACAATGGTTTTAAGTTATGTTCTACTTAACTGACAAAAACGAAACCTGTTGTTTTAAAAATATTTTAGAGAAATTTTAACCAAATCAAGACTGATCATACCAGAGTTATTGATAATTGTTAGCAATTGTTTCTTGTTTCCAGAAGATACATCATTTGCACATACCTTATCAAAAAAAATCAGGATAACGTTAAAAACGGTTATCGTATTATTGAAAAAATTGTTTATAGCCTATTAGAAGTATGGAATAAAGCAATTTAAATCATAATCTTACTCATAACAAAATGGACGAAGTAGTATAAATGCTTCAAAGTGAAAGAAGCGAAGCATATGTTACTCGGCATTTTAATGTGTCCCGTAGAGTTATATATAGGTTATGGCAATGGTAGTATTCAGGTCGAGTAAGAAACAACTTCAGCTCAGGATTGTTATATGCAACTGCAAGGCCGCCGAGAGCCAGCTTTAACTTCCCGACAATTACAGTCACGCTTGTGGACAACTTAAAACATTTATGTTAATGACCGAACCACAACGAATAGACTATACACAAAATGGGCAAAGTTTTGTTCACTAGTGAGGCAAGATTTGGATTTCACCCAGATACTAGGAGATAAAAGAAAATAAAAATATTTGGAAAAAAGCCTATAACTATGGTTCGAGATATATATACAATGCACAATGTTACACATAAAACATTTAAAACGACCAGACGTAACTTTTTTTTTATCACCACCAGGAATCGAACCCCGGACCCTCGAATCACAAAAAAAGCGCTCTACTTACTTTGCTATCGAGAGCGACCAAGAGAACCATAATATAGAGACAAGCTGGTGACTCCGAAAGGCTAAGAGCTATGGAAGAAGTGCACAAGTACAGTGGAGGCGCAGTTAAAGTGGTAAAAGTACGGACCACTTATCGGCAGCCAATTACATTAATGAGGTCCTGAAACCTATCGTGTTCTCATTGATTGGAAGCACAGGAAATCCATGTGTTACCATGGCCAGCACATTCCGCTTATCTAAATCCGATTGAACACGCATGACATCAACTTCAACGAAGCAATCTGTAACATTTAGCATCAATAACAACACGATTGCAACTATGCGATCTCCTTCGAGATCACTGGAGACAAATTCTACAAGATAGCTGATAAGTTGCTGATAGCTGATAAGTTTCATGCCCAAAAGATGCCATTCTGATATAAATGCAAGAGGTGGCAACACCACTTATTTGGAAATAAAAATAACTGCACTAATTAAATGAATTAAAAAGAAATTTAAAAATTCTGAAATGGACAGAACTAGTAAATTTGTGTTTTTCTTCCAATATAATAATACAAGACCACCAGCACTAGTTTTAAAAAACTTATCACTGATTCTATTTTTTAATACGTATTTCTGCAAATGTGCTGATGAAACAATAGAAAACTCTAAACTCTCATAAGTAACCGTTTTCGAATAAAATTCGTATACAAATGTATAGTTCTGTTAAAAAATAAAAGAAGTCTACTGATTTGAAAGGTCCGTTGATTTATATAAGTTCCAGACTCTTATGTCCAATTGCTGAGCGAGTATAAGGACCCGCTGATCGTGGAAATTTCCGATTTGTTAATTTGAATGTGTGTTTAATGATGTTCGACGAATTTGAGTAACGCAAACTATTCGGGGATTGCTACTTCTATTAAAAGGTCTATCCAACATACGTTACACTGATCGTGAGAACTCCCGCAAGTATATACGTGACGCGGTGAATTTATCTGTTCCGTTGGAAAAGGAAAAAAGCTGTGGTCTAGGATTTGAACGGTCTGTAGATGTGTTGATTTAAATAATTTATAGACTTCTATGGCCGTCTATCGGGCGAGTATGAGAACCTACTAATCGTGCGAATTCTCCCTCTGCAAATTTGAGTAAGAATTTCACGATTTTCTGCGAATTCAACTTACGGAAATTGAGGAAGGGTATTTCTTTTAAATTGGTCCGGTTTCTTATTGAACATTAGTTTCTGTACTCTGTAACTAACAGGGACGTATCTTTTGCGTTGAAAGATTTGCGGTCTGCAGATTTGTATATTTGAATAAATTGGAGACTCCTATCGAAACTAATACGTTTACACATCAACCCTCGTGAGTCCCAACACAAAATCAATTTTTTTAACCTTGCGACAAAATAAATTGATGGATAGTTAAATTGCAGTTAAATCGTTAAAAATCCTAAATTTGGATAAAATTATCGATATCAGGGTTTATTTGAAAATATGCACATTTAAAATTGTATACTGTGCGCCTGATGCCAATTTATTTGCCTTAACTTCCTACTAACTAAATTGAATGGTAGTTCATACTAGTCGTTCATAGAAGATGACAGTAAATTAACTAAATTTAATGGTTAATTAAAATTTACTTAGTAAAGTAAAATTTATCAAATTATCAGTTATAAGATTTATTCAAATTTGAACTAAGTTTGCAGGTTTCAATTTAATGCTAGCAAGCCCACTTTGACTGAACGCTATATAAAATAATTTAATCCAAATCTAGCTTTAGTGAACCAAATACTAGATTAAATTAGAATCTCCCGCTCTTTACTAAAAATCTTACCTTGATATCTTAACTTTGTGCACGTCATCTGACAGTCAATATTTATTTAAAAAGATAGTTAGTATAGTTTAAATATTTAAACGAAATTATAGGCCATGTTTGGTAGTTATTCCAGAAAAGATATCAAAAGTGCACAAAATCGTTTTGGAAACAGTAAGAGATAGACAGGATCTTTGTCCATGAGAAAGCTGTGTTAGCTGTCAATTCGTCGATTATTTATTCTCTGTTTGGAACCGTAATAAACAGGATTTTTTGCTTCTTTATGTGCCAATAAAAAAACGTTAAACCATCATTACACTTCTAAATCAAAACATCAGTAGTGATTTTGAATGCGAAATCTATCTTATTCGTGCACTACTTTAAGAAATGGAAACCTGTTAGAGAACTGCCCCAAATGCACCAAGATAACTCACCGTGTTACAAGTCGCTCACTACGATAGCAAAAGAATTGAAGATTAAATTACCTCAACATCCACCGTGTTTTTTGGATCTGCCTTCCAGCGACTACATCCTGTTTGCAGCTATCAAATAATTCTTCAGGGAAAAAGATTTGCATCAAATGCTGATAACATTCTACAAAAAATGCTTCGAAATGTTAGAAAAGAGTTAAAATGAATGTACCACTCTTAAAGGAAACTACATGTTGACTTCAAGAGTTTTAGGAATTTTTTCTTTTTTGAGTCAGCGTCTAGACTTATTGAGTAACGTGAGACATTTATTACCGTTAAATATATTGTATCAGACGATGACCTGAAATTACCACTCAAAATATTCTTATAAAGAGTGAATTTAAAAAATATAATTGGATTTCTCTGTACGGTGAATCGTAGGCAAAATTACTTCTACCGAAATTTGTTTAGTTTGGGGGGACCATATTTAAATTTCTTTAATTTCGTTTAGATTTTTGAAAAGTGTCGTGACACCGCACACATGAGGGTTCAAATTTTAAACATTTTAAGTAAGGGTTAAACAATATTTTATCTGCTACTCTGTACCATAAAACCTACCCGTATTTCGTCAAATTGAATTCCAATTTTAAAATGTAATGCTGAAAATATGTTATAAATTTTTTAAAGCAAATATTGGGAATTGACTTTCTTGCATGTGTAATATACAAACCAATTTTTCCATATTTACTGAACAGCCCGTTATCT
The DNA here is from genome assembly GCA_963691935.1 of Nephrotoma guestfalica. Lineage (NCBI taxonomy): Eukaryota > Metazoa > Arthropoda > Insecta > Diptera > Tipulidae > Nephrotoma > Nephrotoma guestfalica. The sequence goes on along the minus strand of OY829913.1, from coordinate 219,983,150 downwards.
CCCGTTCGTTATACATCTAAACTAAATTACATTTACCAGCATAACATACCACAAATGCAAACTTTTCCTTTGTATTCTAAAGTTATCTGCATTTCGGTTTGCACAGCAGACAATATTTAAGTCAAATAAATCCGAACCTTTCGGAAAAACTAAAACTATTTTATACGGATTTTGTGCTGTTTCAAATTTGAATATTTTTTTTTGTAATCAGTCTGTTATCTTTTTAAATTATTATTATATTCTTTTTGTTTCGTTTTGTTGAACTGAAAGCCAGACTGCGTCTTCGTATTATATACGAACTAAAATCAAAATCCCTTTTTGCATCATTTATTTGCGACTAAACATTTTTTGTTATCCATTTTATCATGAAAAAATTATTTGCAACAGAATGAAAATTTTCTACTTGTCGTTTGCTAATGTCACCGTTGTTATTCTTCTTCTTGTTGTTGCTTTTAAAAATAGAAAAACTTTTTTTTTTATTTTGTGTTTCAAATTATTATTGGAAAATTCAAAGCAACAGAAAAATATCGTATTATATGTAAATATATACGAATGAAATACAACAGAAGACAAAAACAGGTGAAAGTTTTGTGGAAAAGTGATTTTTATATAAAATATGGAAATGAGAGGAAAATTCAATTTCGTTAGAATTTAATGAAACCGGGTGGAATTATTATAAAAAAAAAAACTTTTTACTTTTTTTAGGAAATGCATGTGAATAATTTAGTTTTCGTATACCTATACACACACATAAAGTTCAAATATTGGTGGTTGGTTTTCGGAGAATTTGAAATTAATTCAACGTGAAATTCACAAACTGCTGTGTACTATTTGAACGTGTACGTATATTATATAGCACAGACCAAAAATTGTGTAAAGTTTTAATATATATTAGTCAGACAATTTATTTATTTTGCGCTTTTTCATAATCGTTAAATTATTCAAAAATTTAATCTCGAATGCCAAAAGAAAATGAGATTATACGAAAAATAAAAGAAAATTGGCCCATGTGTTTGTATAGGGATTGTACAGATGAGTTAAATTATGATTTTGGTTTCTAAACTTTTCATCTTGTTCCAAATTAGATAAAAGTATAATGCAGACAATTTGGTTGTTCTCCTTTTTGTGTAGGAGCTGCGTTCATCAAACTATAAAAAAATATTTAGAATTTTTTAAGATGTTTTGTTGATAATTGTACGTAAATTGATGTTAAATTATATCTTGTGCTATATGCAAATTTCATTTTCTAATTCTCTCATAATTTTGTTTAGTTTTTTGAATGAGAGAACCATTTGTGTATTTTGTTAATTTTGTGTATACGGTATCTGGAAAATATGTTTGTAATGTATTCAAATTTAATATTTTATGTATATTAATCGTACGTATGTGTACCTTTCTCAAACATTATACCATAAAGTATTTAAAGTAATCTTCTGTCTGCGTATATGCTGTAATTTCACCATTTGGATGTATATATGGCACAAATAATTTATTCTTTGTTAGTTTATTTTACAAATGGAAACTTAATATTTTCTATTCTTTCTACGTCTAGTACACAGTGTATACTATTTGTGTATATATTGATACAAATAATTTTCTTATAAACTCTTATTTTATTTGATATTTAAGTAAACTACCGTCTCGATTAGATTCCTTTTATTTTACATTTTGAATTTTAAGAAACGTGGAATATATCATGATTTATTTATTTAATTTTTTTTTTGTTGGAAATTGAAAAATCGTTATTTTAAGGCGATCAATCACATCGATATATACATTCTCGTATGCGAGTTGTACATGCATTTTAATTAAATGATCACCACATTGAGTCAGAACAAACCATCTAAATCAGATTCGTCATGCTATATTATGTGGATTTATGCATATCGCATATTTAATTTCGCAAAAAAATTCATGCTGCATCATACACCAATGTCGTGGATGGATGTACAAAATAAAGTTATATAATCAAGACTAGAATTTTAATTTTCAGCATGGAACGTCAAAATGTTTTAAAATTTTCAATTCCCATGCAGTTTAAAACGAGAACGAAATAAATTGAATTTCGTTGAAAATTGCTTCCATTTCTGTTAAATTATTTAATAAAATAGCATTGGTTTTTTCAGTATACCTGTATAACTTTTTAAATTATTTTGTTTTGTATATTTGGTAAAAAACAGTCATAGCCAATAATTAATGGATGGTTTGATCCAACAAAATTCCCAGATCTAATCATGATATCGTTTCCCTATTATTTATTTTATATCGTAGATATTTTTGTAGAAAACCATAGTTGTTTGTATTTTTATAAACCAGTGGTTTACAACTTATCTCGCAAAATATACGCCTTAACGTGAATGAATGCTCGTTTCTACTTCGGGTTTAAAGAGCGTTATTTCCGTGTAAAATTGACTATATGTATTAGGTCAGGTTAGGGTAGCTGCGTTATAAATTATGTCTATATGCAATCACTTGCATATATTGCAATATGATTTGGCTCGTAAATGTACCGCATAGTTTTAGTTTAAGAACTTTATGTTGATTTCGCAGTGTTCAACCCATTTCCATTTCTTTCGGAAGTGGCAGTTGATCTCCTTCCCAAAGTTTACTACACTTGTAGCTGTCACTTAATTGTAAAAGTAAAACTTCGTATAATTTATTCAGTTGAACAAATAACAACATTGAATAGTAGTGTTACATTAATTAACTAATAATTTTTACATATGGCT
>OY829913.1:218530506-218540720 GCA_963691935.1 Nephrotoma guestfalica | reverse complement strand
ATATATATATATATATATATATATATATATATATATATATATATATATATATATATATATATATATATATATATATATATATATATATATATATATATATATATATATATATATATATATATATATATGGGTCATTCCATTATATTTCAGGAAACCGCCCAAAATGACCATCTTAAATTTAAATTTTTGTTCTTTTTTCGTAAGAAAAAATTTTTGTTCTTCGTTTCTATTTCTCTGATAAAAAAGAAGACACGTGTATTTTTATTTTTTATTTTGACATTCGAAATTCCGTTATTCGATATGTCAGTTTGAACAGCTTTCGCACTTTTAATATTGTGTGTATATATAAAATGTTGTATTTTCCGTTCTGTAAAAGATATTGTTTTCGTTTTTACTACGTTAGAAAGGTGAATATTATGGTTAACAAATAAATAAAAGAAAAATTTCAAAGTACCGTTATTTTCGAAGTTATGCACTGTCTCTAGCTTGGCTGCTACATGTCTTTAAAGTTGAAAAATAACAAAATTTTCATTTTTTTTTCGTTGTGAATGTTTAGGGAAAAGGGCGACATAAGTAAAGCATCAAATGAGTCTAAAAGTAAAACTTTATGTTACGTAATTTGAGCATCAGAGGATTTTAAAAATTAAAACGTTACTTTTTTGTTCAGTTTTATTATACATTGCAAGTTTGTTTAAAGTTAGAAAAAAGTAGAATTTGTCGGTCCTGCACTAGTTTTATGATTTTAAAACACAATAATATAAAACTTGAAATGAGTCAACAAGCACAAATTAATTACCTATATATAAATATTACAGAAAGAATTGTTTCTCATAATCAACTTTTATTTACAACTATTGAATTGGAAAACATTGTAGTATTAATAAAGTTTAAATCGGCATTTGGCGTTACCTGAAAAATTTGTCTAGTATTTTTAATTGTGCTAATATTACGAAATCTCTTATTTAGTAACTTTTTAGTTGATGGGTATTCTAATTTAGATACATGTAGTCAAAGTGCAAGAACTTGATGTTACTTCTAAATTTACACCATTTAGAAAAATTGTCTGGGTTATTGAAAAGACTGTCGTCAACAGTTCTCAATGATGCTAATCTAGCGGTTCTCTTTCCATGGTCCCTTTCCATGGCTAGGAGCAAAGAACTTCCATTCGCAGTCAACGCCAAAATCCGTCTTGTGATAGTTGATGAAAATGTTTCTTATTTTTTAATTGGGATACAGCTAAATCAGAAAAATAATATAATGTCGTCGGATTTCAATATTCAGCCCCATTTGCTTGTACAAATTTTATAAATTTCGTTTGAACAGTGTACACTGATACAGTATCATGCGTATCTTCTTCTGAAATTACTGCGTATTAGAGTATGCTTATTGAATCAGTTGCTGATTTATAGTAGAATACTGAAATAATGTGCTGCTTGTACTTCATTCTGAGTAACAAATGTAAAATTTTCCGAAAAATCCAAAATCACTACATATTCCATTTCTTGAAAATTACTTTTTACTGACTTTAGATATCTTGACTGTTCTTTGGTTATGTAGTCATGTTTGCGAAGTGCTGCTAGGCCGAATTTTGAAGATTCTGATGAAATATCGGCAATTTCGTCAACTGAAGACGTGATCTTTATAAGTTTGTATATATTTTGAACGGAAATCCAATTATTGTATGTCACTTCATCTATTACTCCAGATTTTGCAGCATCTTTCAGTTGTTCTATTATTTTATACACCAGACTGTTACATTCTCCACATTTACCTGTAAACAAAGATAAAAGTAACGTCCATTTAGACCAATTTTAAATATTTTCGAATTGCATAATATAACTAATAATCTTACCTTCACAACAATCCCACGTCAAATTTTCACAGAATATGTTCTTTAATAACTGTTTTTCATTCATAATGGCAGGATCGGAATTTAAAATTTTTGATATAACCGGACATAATAAATTGTTATTCTGATGAATTATGCACACACAAACATTATGTGTCCTTGGTTTTCCAGCTAATATGCATTCTTTTGGGCGAAGCTCGGTAAATTTATAAAATCCATTATTTTGATTTGGATTTTCTTCCAAAAAATGTTGGTATGCCTCGGATAAGTTGCATAAAACTAGCATTTTCTGTTTTTTAATGCGACCTCCATCAAGATCAGGAACAATAACAAAGTCGTGGGTTCCAGGAAGCTGATGACTAATGTCCATACTTCTGTAGAATTCCTCTATTATTGTAATTGTTTCAGGACAGACTCCAGATCTAGTTTTTCTAGGTCCTGGGAAGCTACCATGTTCACCACCTCTGGTAACAAAGTTAGGAGGAACATTCGATTTGCGTATGATGTTCCTTGCTGGTTGTATGCTTCCATAATATTGTTCATGAGCTTATGTTCGTCATCTGGCTCATATATTGGTGATATTTTTGGAACCGGTATGCGTAGCCCATTTTCACAAGTGAGTTTTACTACTTTTTCTAGTTGTTTTTTGTTATAACCTGGCTCAATGAGCCTGTGTTTATTTGCTGGTGATCCACCCAATCGTATACATATTTCAGAGAACTTTATCCCTATAACCTTCTCGGAACATTTCCGTTGGTGGCAGTGATATCGACTCCGATTGATTTGAAGAAGACCCAGATTTTGATTGAAGTTGACTTGCAAATTCGGAAGCTGGGTTTGGTATAATTGGCACATCGTTTAATTTGTAGAATTTTATGCTGCATTTTCCACAAATTCTCTTTATGGATAAATCGCAGTTTAAATTCTTTTTGGCTTTTTCATCTAATGCTTCGCTAACGGCTCTAGATTGCTGTTTTATATTTTTATGATTTTCCAATTCAAATGGATTACAACACTGTGGATTTACGATCTTTGACTTTACGGGAAATATCTCACTTAAAAATTTACAAGAGCACTGCTACGTCGTTTACTGTTAAGTATTAACTAAGTAAAGTAAACATTTACTCATCTATATTTATATTGAGAACTGTAAAAGTTTTAAATGTGACATCTTCGAACCATATGATTCGATACAAAAAATCTATATTCGAGTAGAAACCTTAAATCACGAAAACTACCTAAACTACATTATACTAGAGATATATAAAACAATGAGATACGTACCTTAGAGAGGAAAATAAAGTGACTCACATAATGTAACAAACATAATAATCAATAAACTTAACTCATAGGACTAAAAAATTACGTCATGCTAGTGCAATTTTGATGATAAGGGCATTGTGTTTTAGGTTACCTTAGCCATGACTCATCCGGTACAATAAACTTTCTAACAAACAAAGTTGGCTTTCCTAGATCTAACAGCTCACTCGCTGTTATAATAATAGCAAAGTTATTATTTTACTATGAAACGCCGATAAAATTCGTTTAGTTTAAACAATGATTATTCTTTTAAAAGTTGAACCAGCAACATCTTTATTCGAATAATAAAATAAGTTTTATAATATATTAATTGTTTTTTTTTGATTTTTAAATTTGATTAGTTTTTCAAAAAGTTTCTGAAATAGTTTTGTGGGTAATAATCATTGGAAATAACGTACAGACCCGCATGTTGGTTGATTGGTAAGTTTTGTCACTTAGTATTCTTCGTTATATAATTTTATAGGTGAATCTATTGAAAATCTACAAAATGATCATCTTTCTACAAATCGAGATGTAATATGTCAATTCCTTTACAAGCTGACAAATACACTACCATTGGCCAGAAGTTTGGTATTTGCCATCAGGAAAAGAGAAATATTATTAGAAAAACCATTAAATGCGACTTATCAGAATCTCAAAAAAATATTAGCAGAAAAAGTGAAACTGAAATAAGTAAAAGAGAAGCTTTCTTACAAGAGGATGGAACTTCCTTGACATTGTTCATAGTCTTAATATTGAAAAAATAGCAGATCGTCAAAGTTGTGATTTCTCGAGCAACAACGAAATAGGAGCCATCAGTAGAGCGCGAGGGACATCAAACATTATTTATAGCATAAAAATATACTTGTTTCCAAACCAGTTTAAACTCAATCGTAAGTTACATTAAATTATTTTAAAATTATTGTTTCATTTAAACTGAATTAATTTAATTTTCTTTGTTCAGTATTTCAACATCTTAATCATTGAGATTTATTTGCCAAAATAGTTTACATGCACGAACCCAACTTCAGCACCAAAAAATGACTTAAATCTACTGAAGGAGCTAGCTGCATACAATTATATTAAACCAACGGTATCCTTAGTTGCATTGAAAAGTTTGTCAAACCACTTATGGTACATATTTAAGTGATACTCTCATGGTTTTTTAATTTTTCTATTAGGATCTAGGCAGCCAAAAAATAACGGCAATGATTCGAAAGTTAGAAGAAGAAAACTATACTTAAAGTTTTAAATTTAAAGAAAGCGGCCGTACCTGAGAATGTGGAATTTGTATAAATAGAAGATTTTGTGTCGGAAATACAAAGCAGTTTTTTGAAATTTTATTTGTAACGATGGCGAAGGATGACACGGAATAAATTTTCATAAAGTAAATGATGTTGCTGAAAGAGGAATTGGACTCATAAAAATTATAACGCGAGTTTAACTCATCAAGAGGAATACAAGCGGTATCTACTACAAGTTGTAGAAGATCATTATAAGACAATTGCTTTAGTAACAAAAACAAATATTAAGGCTGCTGTGCAACACAAAAACTAGTAAAAATAAATAAATTAAATCTTTTTCGTGGTCTTTAACAAAATCTCATTTTTTTTTTTTAAATAATGGAATCTTCCTTCTCTGTGACAAGCTACGAATCATTATTATGTAACATTTCTTTATCTATTTAAGTTTCTCTTTAATTTTTTATTAATAAACTCTAACCACTTATTTAGCCAGTGGCCATAAATTATTTGAAATTTGTCCCTTTTGGTCGTTTAAGGGCTATAAAATTATTAATTTTTTAATTCTGTATCTTCTATATATTCTGTTAATTCTGTATCGGATCATCGGAGCATGGCCGATCACTATGTATGACATTTATAATAATAAATAAATGCCATTCATATTCAAGGGACATTCCCAAACTAATCCGATACAAAATTTTTATTGATTACATATTTCGTTGAATGGAACTGTTATCGGAATATGACTACGGATAGCCCTTAAGCTTCCGATTTTCCACCAAATGTTTATGTCGTATAATGCTCTGACTTCTATTTTAGTATAAATTACATTCAGTCAGGAGGCCTACTCAAATTAGTCCGATACTGAATTAAAATTAAATACATATTTCGTTGTATCTTACTTTTTGGATTGACAGTAATATGTTTCTCTCATGACAGTATCACGACATATTTATTGTTGGACGACATTAAAACATGGAGATTTTCCTTTCGCTGACAGAATAATTTTTGGGTCGATACGAGTATATTATAGAAGTAGTATATTGAGTATATTGTGTCTTTATAAACATTTTTGGGCTGCCACTTGCGTATAATCACAGTTTGTATATTGTAGTATTGTCACAAAATTTTTGGGGTTAGGATTTGGGCCAACTTCATACACATGTTTTATTGAAGCTTTAGTTTTAAGTACCAAACATATTTAAAAAATGTGGTATTTATAAAATTTATTATTTTTTAATAGTTAACAATCAAAAATTTACATGATTTTATTTTTAGTTATCATTTTTTTTTACATATGAATTTATATAAGTGATATTTGTTGGTTATTAGATTTTAAAAAATTATTCACGACTAGCAGTTTTGAAACGATTATTGATAAAAAGTATCACACGATATATTTTTAAACTGAATTATTTTTATAATTTTAAACATAATTGAATTACATATAGTTTCATTTTAAGTTAATTAAAATCTATCATCGGGTAAAAATGGGGAGGAGGGCTGTGAAATACTCGATAAATTACATAGAACACTGACAACGTTATCGATATATACAGGCACACATACTTTATCTCCAAGAACTATAAACTGTTTTATCCTCAAAATTCTGTGTCCGACATGCTCTCGTACTGATTTGAGGACTTTGAGAATTTCTCGAAGAAAAGTTATGGTCGAATTATCTCGATACCTGCTAGGGCCAGTTCTTCCCCAATCATGACTCTGTTATATTAAATATTGGTTTAACTGATGATTTTCCAATAACTACGTTGCTGATATAATTAACCAGACCAGAAGATGACACTCCAATTAGAAATTTTAATGTACGTGTACTTTTGTAATGTGAGCAGGTATCCTCACGGCAGGAAGGGCAGTTCATTGTAGCAGTCTTTATTTCTGTGCAGTCAAGAACTGTTCTGACATTTTGAATTTTTTAAAGCATTTTGGCATACTCGTCCTTTTTTGTGGCAGTGAATGGCATTCGCTGCTTTGGCTACAAGCTGTATTGTATCCGAAAACTACAATTTGTTTTTAGTTTATACATTGTTAAAATATTACCGTTTTTTATTGGCATATTGAAATTTTTTTTGACGTGACATATTTCCACTAACGTTGGAATACCGGTCATGGTATTCAACTTTTTATCGGTGTTCCATAATGATATAATGCTTATATATGGTCGAACGTTATCTTGAACTTCTTGGCAAAATGTTTGGCAATCATCACGAAACGATTTAAGTAATTTTTGTTCATATTTAATTCTTTGTTCTATTTCTTTAATACATTCGTCTCTTGTGTTCTATTATTTGGAATGCCAAACAAATATATACCAGCGCAGGTCTAAAAGTCTATCATTAGAGTACACAACACCGTTCAGGATTTGGAACACTATTCGTTACCTACATTATTGGAATAAATGATGAAGTCGTATTTATGTCTAGTAAAACACAATGACAACAACTACCTATAAGTCTTTAATTTGCTAATTAAAAAAACTTTTCTTTTTATAATTTATAATTTTAAACAAAATTAAACCTAAGCCAAGTTAGCGCATTAAAACGAATGAATTATCGCGAATGATGCTGAGTATTTATTTTCTCTATACATGCGACATAATTGTCAAAATTTGTAGTTATAACAGTTCAAAAAAATTCCACTACGTCGAAAGAAATCGCTAATCATATTATTTTGCTGTCATAAAGGGTCTAACATAATTATTACTTCAGTACATAATCTTTAAATATCTGATTATCTAAATGACCTGGTCACTGAATTAGGTAGCCCTTTACAAAAGTTCATCAAATAATATTCGTAAATTTCACAATGTTCGGGTTTTTATAATAAATTACCCAATTGACATTCTGTTTCGGCTTATTCTTGTATTTAAACCTATTTCTGATTCCTGTATAAATGAGGAACGTCATAGAAACAAATTAAACATCGAAATATAGCCCTGGATTTCACAGCATTTTTGAATCTAATGGCAAAGAAAAATCAAATAAGCGCAAAATGTAAGCATCTGCAAATTTTAAACTCCAAGCTTACTTTCGGTAAATATGTAGTAAAGTTGATTCTATGATAAATTCAGATAACTCGTATTTCTGACCGAATCAAAACAAATTTGAACCTTGTACAGATCATTATATGTGAGCTGTAATCTATAAAATAAATGACTGTTTAGTATTTTTTACATATATTTGACGTTTGAGATAAATCAGCTAATCAAGTTTTTTTTTAATGTTTGTCGGCCCGTTTGTCTGTTTGTCTATGCGCATCATTTGTATTGTTCGCAGGTCTGACACCAAAACTACTGTCGAGCTTAATAAAATTTGGACACATTTATAAATATAAACTGTTTAATTTATGTTGATGTTTTAATCAGCTTTTATAAATTAAGAAGATTTATTAAACATGTGTATGTTGATGATATGGGCAACCACAACATATCAGTAAGATTTGGTTACGTTATTTTTACTTTAAAAAAACATGATTACAATTCATGCCTGATGCAAAGGTTGCCCAGAACTGTAAAAATACTACCCGTTCAAAGTGAGTTTCTCCGCTCAAGCTCGATAGTCGTAAATATGATTTTACCATAAGGAAATCTAAAACAATTATTGTTATATGGAGCAAAACAAACTGACGATTGCACTTCTTTCCTTTCTTCCATAAAGTGAAAAGATTTGTTCAGAAATTATGAAAATTTTCGAAGTGGAGATCTTGAATGACATGAAGGCAAAGTCAAAAGTGGTATCCGAATAATTCATGATTTTATGAACCTATACCCTCTGTTCAGGTTGGACATGATACTTTCATTCATGAACGGGCGACAGACACATTCTAAAGTTAATTATTAACATAATAAACCTTTTTGGTTTTTACGGCTATCGGAAATTTTCCATCCAAAATAGCAATAAGCGAAGAGATCTAATTTTTTATTTATTTATCAGGAGAAATTCATTTTATTCATGTGTTGTAGAGCTGTCCGGGAGATACCGGATACGAAATATTTAAAATGCATCCGCAGCCACTCTTTGAACTAAAAATATTGCAGAATAACGCATATTGTTATTCTTGGACTAGAAAGTTACGAACGAGAATATTAAAGCTCCGACATCAGATTTAAAAATAATAATTTTAATATTTTTTAGGCGTTTCCCGTCTTGTACAAGTCGCTTAGTCGACAAATACAGACTTGCCCTTTAAGATCGAAAATCTACTAAAGCTGTTAATAAGACGGCAAGTGCCGACACAAAAATTTATAAAATAATACTTTTTATATTTAGTAACAAGAACTTCAACAATATACATTCATTTTAACAAAAAGTCGATTAAAATCTTCAATGAAACAAATCTTAAAATAATTTTGGTAAATAAATTGCAAATATAGAAAATTAAATACTTATGAATAAAAAACTCTATCAATTTATGAATGAAAATCTTCAAAACGTTTGTCCGCGCAAAGTGCTGACAAAGTAGGACAATCCTTACATATGAATTTTCACTCCGTATTTTCGCTTTAACATATTCTCTATTATATATTCATAATGGTAGGCACATGGTTTTCCCTTTCGTCATTTGGGACTGGTATTTTGTCTATAAAATAAGTAGAAGTGTGTGACACGGCAGTGTATTTTATATCATTTTTAGAACCGTTCATTGAAAGAAAATTCTTAAATCTTGTTATTCATTCATTTTTTGTACGAATTTTTTTGCAATGTATTTTACCGGGATCCGTATTCTTGTAGAAGTTAGCGTTATTATGAGTGATTGAAAAAATAACGTTATAAAAATTTAAGTTCAACTACACGAAGTCCATTCGGATAGCGGTTCAGAATGATAGGCAATAACCGTCATTGCCAACAACTTTATAAACAACACTTTGTAGCTCCTATATAGTTATTGTGGAAATATCTTCCAACGAACTGTTATCTGGGTGCCAGTATGCTATTTCGACTTAACAAAACTAACAAGAGATTTTTCTAGCGGACGATAATCAACTTTCACTCACTCTTTTTTGTAAGGGATAATTTCAATGCCGGTCATTACGGAGGCACCAGGAGCCCCGTTATTTGTTCTGGTTAGACCACCTCCGAATCGCAATATTTATTTAGAAACAACTGGTATTAATCAACAACGTCATAATGCATTGTTATCGGATGGTTATAATCCTAACCTTAAAAATTGTGGACGATTTGAAATTCATTAATGGGCTATTGCATTTAGTGGTGATTTCGGAGAAATTGCGGTTGAAAGATTTATCTATAGAGTAGAGAGGTTCCCTGCTTCTATTGGCGTGATTAATGATTTCTTAGTGAGAAATTTAAATTTACTGTTAAATGGTAAGGGGCTGTTGTTGGAGGTTTGTAGAGCGAGAAAAATATTAATTGGAATAAACTGCGAACCCCGAAGGGTTGCTTTGGTTGTGGTAAAAAAAAAATTCATTAAAATGAACTGCCAAACATGGAGAATTTTTCGTATCCCGAATACTCTCAACGGGGAGTCAGGAACGTTGAGTTCTGATATCCCAATTTGAAACAATAATTATCCTCAAGCCAGATATCGGTAAACAACACATATTCCGAGTTGTAGACGATTCCGTAGGCCATAATACTTTTGTTTGATTTTTCCGTATATCGAAAGAGCGGTTTTGTAAAATTTGCAACACTACGTAACTGTCCATGAGAAATAGTTGGTAGTAGCTGCTATCACTTATTGCTTCTCTCTGACTACAAGCGGAGAAAAACTAGAAAAATAATTTTTTTGAATTAAATATTATTTCAAAACTCTAATAGAATGATAGAGAAGGGTTCCTAACTTTA
>OY829913.1:218163006-218528006 GCA_963691935.1 Nephrotoma guestfalica | reverse complement strand
TCTCACTCACACAACAAGCGCAAAAACAAAAAATAGAAATGTATGTATATATATATTTAATATACTAAACCAAAACAACCGGTGTGAAGTTTTTAACGAAAAGTGTAGCTACACAAATTAATGAAAAGTGTAGTTACACAAATTAACGAAAAGTGTAACTTCTAAAAAGTGTAGCAATTAAAAGTGTAAATAATACACCTACTAAAAAAAGACCGTCAAAAATGTATACTTCATGCAAATACCGGGATCAAATTTTATCATAATAATTCTAGTCTAAGAGTTAGGGTTATTACAAGTAAAAAAATTAATTCTTTAAATGTTTGAAATGATATACATATCCGAATCTATGGTTGATTAAAAAAAACTCAGAGATGAATCCAATTGTTGGCATATAACGACCAATAGTTAACAACTTAAGCTGTTCAAAACAGTTAACTAAATTAAAATAAATTGTTTTGAAATGGACTCACACAAGAATTAGGATATACATTTCATAAAAATTCAAATATTTTTCAAAATACTTGCTACACTATTGCCGATTCCAAAAATCTCAGAGATGTTACCAAGTGTGGGCATATATTTTCCGAAAGTGGATGAATCGTCCTGTTCAAAACAGCTAACCACGTCAAAATAAAAAGATTTGGGATTGCTTCACAACAATTTTAATTCGGTGAATTTAATGAATATTCTAATGTTCTTCAAAATATCTGCTACACTATGGCCGATTCCGAAAAACTCAGAGATGTTACCAAGTGTGGGCATATATATTCTGAAAGTGGATGAATCGTCCTGTTCAAAACAGTTAACCACGTCAAAATAAAAAGATTTGGGATTGCGTCACGACAATTTTAATTCGGTGAATTTAATGAATATTCTCATATTCGTCAAAATATCTTCTACACTATTGCCGATTCCGAAAAACTCAGAGATGTTACCAAGTGTGGGCATATATATTCTGAAAGTGGATGAATCGTCCTGTTCAAAACAGTTAACCACGTCAAAATAAAAAGATTTGGGATTGCGTCACGACAATTTTAATTCGGTGAATTTAATGAATATTCTAATATTCGACAAAACATCTGCTACACTATGGCCGATTCCGAAAAACTCAGAAATGTTACCAAGTGTGGGCATATATATTCTGAAAGTGGATGAATCGTCCTGTTCAAAACAGTTAACCACGTCAAAATAAAAAGATTTGGGATTGCGTCACGACAATTTTAATTCGGTGAATTTAATGAATATTCTAATATTCTTCAAAACATCTGCTACACTAAAGCCGATTCCGAAAAACTCAGAGATGTTACCAAGTGTGGGCATATATATTCTGAAAGTGGATGAATCGTCCTGTTCAAAACAGTTAACCACGTCAAAATAAAAAAATTTGGGATTGCGTCACGACAATTTTAATTCGGTGAATTTAATGAATATTCTAATATTCGACAAAACATCTGCTACACTATGGCCGATTCCGAAAAACTCAGAAATGTTACCAAGTGTGGGCATATATATTCTGAAAGTGGATGAATCGTCCTGTTCAAAACAGTTAACCACGTCAAAATAAAAAGATTTGGGATTGCGTCACGACAATTTTAATTCGGTGAATTTAATGAATATTCTCATATTCGTCAAAATATCTGCTACACTAAAGCCGATTCCGAAAAACTCAGAGATGTTACCAAGTGTGGGCATATATTTTCCGAAAGTGGATGAATCGTCCTGTTCAAAACAGCTAACCACGTCAAAATAAAAAGATTTGGGATTGCTTCACAACAATTTTAATTCGGTGAATTTAATGAATATTCTAATGTTCTTCAAAATATCTGCTACACTATGGCCGATTCCGAAAAACTCAGAGATGTTACCAAGTGTGGGCATATATTTTCCGAAAGTGGATGAATCGTCCTGTTCAAAACAGCTAACCACGTCAAAATAAAAAGATTTGGGATTGCTTCACAACAATTTTAATTCGGTGAATTTAATGAATATTCTAATGTTCTTCAAAATATCTGCTACACTATGGCCGATTCCGAAAAACTCAGAGATGTTACCAAGTGTGGGCATATATTTTCCGAAAGTGGATGAATCGTCCTGTTCAAAACAGCTAACCACGTCAAAATAAAAAGATTTGGGATTGCTTCACAACAATTTTAATTCGGTAAATTTAATGAATATTCTAATATTCGTCAAAATAACTGCTACACTATTGCCGATTCCAAAAATCTCAGAGATGTTACCAAGTGTGGGCATATATTTTCCGAAAGTGGATGAATCGTCCTGTTCAAAACAGCTAACCACGTCAAAATAAAAAGATTTGGGATTGCTTCACAACAATTTTAATTCGGTGAATTTAATGAATATTCTAATGTTCTTCAAAATATCTGCTACACTATGGCCGATTCCGAAAAACTCAGAGATGTTACCAAGTGTGGGCATATATTTTCCGAAAGTGGATGAATCGTCCTGTTCAAAACAGCTAACCACGTCAAAATAAAAAGATTTGGGATTGCTTCACAACAATTTTAATTCGGTAAATTTAATGAATATTCTAATATTCGTCAAAATAACTGCTACACTATTGCCGATTCCAAAAATCTCAGAGATGTTACCAAGTGTGGGCATATATTTTCCGAAAGTGGATGAATCGTCCTGTTCAAAACAGCTAACCACGTCAAAATAAAAAGATTTGGGATTGCTTCACAACAATTTTAATTCGGTGAATTTAATGAATATTCTAATGTTCTTCAAAATATCTGCTACACTATGGCCGATTCCGAAAAACTCAGAGATGTTACCAAGTGTGGGCATATATTTTCCGAAAGTGGATGAATCGTCCTGTTCAAAACAGCTAACCACGTCAAAATAAAAAGATTTGGGATTGCTTCACAACAATTTTAATTCGGTAAATTTAATGAATATTCTAATATTCGTCAAAATAACTGCTACACTATTGCCGATTCCAAAAATCTCAGAGATGTTACCAAGTGTGGGCATATATTTTCCGAAAGTGGATGAATCGTCCTGTTCAAAACAGCTAACCACGTCAAAATAAAAAGATTTGGGATTGCTTCACAACAATTTTAATTCGGTGAATTTAATGAATATTCTAATGTTCTTCAAAATATCTGCTACACTATGGCCGATTCCGAAAAACTCAGAGATGTTACCAAGTGTGGGCATATATTTTCCGAAAGTGGATGAATCGTCCTGTTCAAAACAGCTAACCACGTCAAAATAAAAAGATTTGGGATTGCTTCACAACAATTTTAATTCGGTGAATTTAATGAATATTCTAATGTTCTTCAAAATATCTGCTACACTATGGCCGATTCCGAAAAACTCAGAGATGTTACCAAGTGTGGGCATATATTTTCCGAAAGTGGATGAATCGTCCTGTTCAAAACAGCTAACCACGTCAAAATAAAAAGATTTGGGATTGCTTCACAACAATTTTAATTCGGTAAATTTAATGAATATTCTAATATTCGTCAAAATAACTGCTACACTATTGCCGATTCCAAAAATCTCAGAGATG
This sequence comes from Nephrotoma guestfalica, assembly GCA_963691935.1. Taxonomy (NCBI): domain Eukaryota; kingdom Metazoa; phylum Arthropoda; class Insecta; order Diptera; family Tipulidae; genus Nephrotoma; species Nephrotoma guestfalica. The sequence goes on along the minus strand of OY829913.1, from coordinate 218,524,471 downwards.
TTACCAAGTGTGGGCATATATTTTCCGAAAGTGGATGAATCGTCCTGTTCAAAACAGCTAACCACGTCAAAATAAAAAGATTTGGGATTGCTTCACAACAATTTTAATTCGGTGAATTTAATGAATATTCTAATGTTCTTCAAAATATCTGCTACACTATGGCCGATTCCGAAAAACTCAGAGATGTTACCAAGTGTGGGCATATATATTCTGAAAGTGGATGAATCGTCCTGTTCAAAACAGTTAACCACGTCAAAATAAAAAGATTTGGGATTGCGTCACGACAATTTTAATTCGGTGAATTTAATGAATATTCTCATATTCGTCAAAATATCTGCTACACTAAAGCCGATTCCGAAAAACTCAGAGATGTTACCAAGTGTGGGCATATATTTTCCGAAAGTGGATGAATCGTCCTGTTCAAAACAGCTAACCACGTCAAAATAAAAAGATTTGGGATTGCTTCACAACAATTTTAATTCGGTGAATTTAATGAATATTCAAATGTTCTTCAAAATATCTGCTACACTATGGCCGATTCCGAAAAACTCAGAGATGTTACCAAGTGTGGGCATATATTTTCCGAAAGTGGATGAATCGTCCTGTTCAAAACAGCTAACCACGTCAAAATAAAAAGATTTGGGATTGCTTCACAACAATTTTAATTCGGTGAATTTAATGAATATTCTAATGTTCTTCAAAATATCTGCTACACTATGGCCGATTCCGAAAAACTCAGAGATGTTACCAAGTGTGGGCATATATTTTCCGAAAGTGGATGAATCGTCCTGTTCAAAACAGCTAACCACGTCAAAATAAAAAGATTTGGGATTGCTTCACAACAATTTTAATTCGGTAAATTTAATGAATATTCTAATATTCGTCAAAATAACTGCTACACTATTGCCGATTCCAAAAATCTCAGAGATGTTACCAAGTGTGGGCATATATTTTCCGAAAGTGGATGAATCGTCCTGTTCAAAACAGCTAACCACGTCAAAATAAAAAGATTTGGGATTGCTTCACAACAATTTTAATTCGGTGAATTTAATGAATATTCTAATGTTCTTCAAAATATCTGCTACACTATGGCCGATTCCGAAAAACTCAGAGATGTTACCAAGTGTGGGCATATATATTCTGAAAGTGGATCAATCGTCCTGTTCAAAACAGTTAACCACGTCAAAATAAAAAGATTTGGGATTGCGTCACGACAGTTTTAATTCGGTGAATTTAATGAATATTCTGATATTCGTCAAAATATCTGCTACACTATTGCCGATTCCAAAAATCTCAGAGATGTTACCAAGTGTGGGCATATATTTTCTGAAAGTGGATGAATCGTCCTGTTCAAAACAGCTAACCACGTCAAAATAAAAAGATTTGGGATTGCTTCACAACAATTTTAATTCGGTAAATTTAATGAATATTCTGATATTCGTCAAAATAACTGCTACACTATTGCCGATTCCAAAAATCTCAGAGATGTTACCAAGTGTGGGCATATATATTCTGAAAGTGGATGAATCGTCCTGTTCAAAACAGTTAACCACGTCAAAATAAAAAGATTTGGGATTGCGTCACGACAGTTTTAATTCGGTGAATTTAATGAATATTCTGATATTCGTCAAAATATCTGCTACACTATTGCCGATTCCAAAAATCTCAGAGATGTTACCAAGTGTGGGCATATATTTTCTGAAAGTGGATGAATCGTCCTGTTCAAAACAGCTAACCACGTCAAAATAAAAAGATTTGGGATTGCTTCACAACAATTTTAATTCGGTAAATTTAATGAATATTCTGATATTCGTCAAAATAACTGCTACACTATTGCCGATTCCAAAAATCTCAGAGATGTTACCAAGTGTGGGCATATATATTCTGAAAGTGGATGAATCGTCCTGTTCAAAACAGTTAACCACGTCAAAATAAAAAGATTTGGGATTGCGTCACGACAGTTTTAATTCGGTGAATTTAATGAATATTCTGATATTCGTCAAAATATCTGCTACACTATTGCCGATTCCAAAAATCTCAGAGATGTTACCAAGTGTGGGCATATATTTTCTGAAAGTGGATGAATCGTCCTGTTCAAAACAGCTAACCACGTCAAAATAAAAAGATTTGGGATTGCTTCACAACAATTTTAATTCGGTAAATTTAATGAATATTCTGATATTCGTCAAAATAACTGCTACACTATGGCCGATTCCAAAAATCTCAGAGATGTTACCAAGTGTGGGCATATATTTTCCGAAAGTGGATGAATCGTCCTGTTCAAAACAGCTAACCACGTCAAAATAAAAAGATTTGGGATTGCTTCACAACAATTTTAATTCGGTGAATTTAATGAATATTCTAATGTTCTTCAAAATATCTGCTACACTATTGCCGATTCCGAAAAACTCAGAGATGTTACCAAGTGTGGGCATATATATTCTGAAAGTGGATGAATCGTTCTGTTCAAAACAGTTAATCACGTCAAAACAAAAAGATTTGGGATTGCGTCACGACAATTTTAATTCGGTGAATTTAATGAATATTCTAATATTCTTCAAAACATCTGCTACACTATGGCCGATTCCGAAAAACTCAGAGATGTTACCAAGTGTGGGCATATATATTCTGAAAGTGGATGAATCGTTCTGTGCAAAACAGTTAATCACGTCAAAACAAAAAGATTTGGGATTGCGTCACGACAATTTTAATTCGGTGAATTTAATGAATATTCTAATATTCTTCAAAACATCTGCTACACTATGGCCGATTCCGAAAAACTCAGAGATGTTACCAAGTGTGGGCATATATATTCTGAAAGTGGATGAATCGTTCTGTGCAAAACAGTTAATCACGTCAAAACAAAAAGATTTGGGATTGCTTCACAACAATTTTAATTCGGTAAATTTAATGAATATTCTAATATTCGTCAAAATAACTGCTACACTATTGCCGATTCCAAAAATCTCAGAGATGTTACCAAGTGTGGGCATATATTTTCCGAAAGTGGATGAATCGTCCTGTTCAAAACAGCTAACCACGTCAAAATAAAAAGATTTGGGATTGCTTCACAACAATTTTAATTCGGTGAATTTAATGAATATTCTAATGTTCTTCAAAATATCTGCTACACTATGGCCGATTCCGAAAAACTCAGAGATGTTACCAAGTGTGGGCATATATATTCTGAAAGTGGATCAATCGTCCTGTTCAAAACAGTTAACCACGTCAAAATAAAAAGATTTGGGATTGCGTCACGACAGTTTTAATTCGGTGAATTTAATGAATATTCTGATATTCGTCAAAATATCTGCTACACTATTGCCGATTCCAAAAATCTCAGAGATGTTACCAAGTGTGGGCATATATTTTCTGAAAGTGGATGAATCGTCCTGTTCAAAACAGCTAACCACGTCAAAATAAAAAGATTTGGGATTGCTTCACAACAATTTTAATTCGGTAAATTTAATGAATATTCTGATATTCGTCAAAATAACTGCTACACTATTGCCGATTCCAAAAATCTCAGAGATGTTACCAAGTGTGGGCATATATTTTCCGAAAGTGGATGAATCGTCCTGTTCAAAACAGCTAACCACGTCAAAATAAAAAGATTTGGGATTGCTTCACAACAATTTTAATTCGGTAAATTTAATGAATATTCTAATATTCGTCAAAATAACTGCTACACTATTGCCGATTCCAAAAATCTCAGAGATGTTACCAAGTGTGGGCATATATATTCTGAAAGTGGATGAATCGTCCTGTTCAAAACAGTTAACCACGTCAAAATAAAAAGATTTGGGATTGCGTCACGACAGTTTTAATTCGGTGAATTTAATGAATATTCTGATATTCGTCAAAATATCTGCTACACTATTGCCGATTCCAAAAATCTCAGAGATGTTACCAAGTGTGGGCATATATATTCTGAAAGTGGATGAATCGTTCTGTTCAAAACAGTTAATCACGTCAAAACAAAAAGATTTGGGATTGCGTCACGACAATTTTAATTCGGTGAATTTAATGAATATTCTAATGTTCTTCAAAATATCTGCTACACTATTGCCGATTCCGAAAAACTCAGAGATGTTACCAAGTGTGGGCATATATATTCTGAAAGTGGATGAATCGTTCTGTTCAAAACAGTTAATCACGTCAAAACAAAAAGATTTGGGATTGCGTCACGACAATTTTAATTCGGTGAATTTAATGAATATTCTGATATTCGTCAAAATATCTGCTACACTATTGCCGATTCCAAAAATCTCAGAGATGTTACCAAGTGTGGGCATATATTTTCCGAAAGTGGATGAATCGTCCTGTTCAGAACAGCTAACCACGTCAAAATAAAAAGATTTGGGATTGCTTCACAACAATTTTAATTCGGTAAATTTAATGAATATTCTGATATTCGTCAAAATAACTGCTACACTATTGCCGATTCCAAAAATCTCAGAGATGTTACCAAGTGTGGGCATATATTTTCCGAAAGTGGATGAATCGTCCTGTTCAAAACAGCTAACCACGTCAAAATAAAAAGATTTGGGATTGCTTCACAACAATTTTAATTCGGTGAATTTAATGAATATTCTAATATTCTTCAAAACATCTGCTACACTATGGCCGATTCCGAAAAACTCAGAGATGTTACCAAGTGTGGGCATATATATTCTGAAAGTGGATCAATCGTCCTGTTCAAAACAGTTAACCACGTCAAAATAAAAATATTTGGGATTGCGTCACAACAATTTTAATTCGGTGAATTTAATGAATATTCTAATATTCTTCAAAACATCTGCTACACTATGGCCGATTCCGAAAAACTCAGAGATGTTACCAAGTGTGGGCATATATATTCTGAAAGTGGATGAATCGTCCTGTTCAAAACAGTTAACCACGTCAAAATAAAAAGATTTGGGATTGCTTCACAACAATTTTAATTCGGTGAATTTAATGAATATTCTAATGTTCTTCAAAATATCTGCTACACTATTGCCGATTCCGAAAAACTCAGAGATGTTACCAAGTGTGGGCATATATATTCTGAAAGTGGATGAATCGTTCTGTTCAAAACAGTTAATCACGTCAAAACAAAAAGATTTGGGATTGCGTCACGACAATTTTAATTCGGTGAATTTAATGAATATTCTGATATTCGTCAAAATATCTGCTACACTATTGCCGATTCCAAAAATCTCAGAGATGTTACCAAGTGTGGGCATATATTTTCCGAAAGTGGATGAATCGTCCTGTTCAGAACAGCTAACCACGTCAAAATAAAAAGATTTGGGATTGCTTCACAACAATTTTAATTCGGTAAATTTAATGAATATTCTGATATTCGTCAAAATAACTGCTACACTATTGCCGATTCCAAAAATCTCAGAGATGTTACCAAGTGTGGGCATATATTTTCCGAAAGTGGATGAATCGTCCTGTTCAAAACAGCTAACCACGTCAAAATAAAAAGATTTGGGATTGCTTCACAACAATTTTAATTCGGTGAATTTAATGAATATTCTAATATTCTTCAAAACATCTGCTACACTATGGCCGATTCCGAAAAACTCAGAGATGTTACCAAGTGTGGGCATATATATTCTGAAAGTGGATCAATCGTCCTGTTCAAAACAGTTAACCACGTCAAAATAAAAATATTTGGGATTGCGTCACAACAATTTTAATTCGGTGAATTTAATGAATATTCTAATATTCTTCAAAACATCTGCTACACTATGGCCGATTCCGAAAAACTCAGAGATGTTACCAAGTGTGGGCATATATATTCTGAAAGTGGATGAATCGTCCTGTTCAAAACAGTTAACCACGTCAAAATAAAAAGATTTGGGATTGCTTCACAACAATTTTAATTCGGTGAATTTAATGAAATAAGATTTTTGGAATCGGCAATAGTGTAGCAGTTATTTTGACGAATATCAGAATATTCATTAAATTTACCGAATTAAAATTGTTGTGAAGCAATCCCAAATCTTTTTATTTTGACGTGGTTAGCTGTTTTGAACAGGACGATTCATCCACTTTCAGAAAATATATGCCCACACTTGGTAACATCTCTGAGATTTTTGGAATCGGCAATAGTGTAGCAGATATTTTGACGAATATCAGAATATTCATTAAATTCACCGAATTAAAACTGTCGTGACGCAATCCCAAATCTTTTTATTTTGACGTGGTTAACTGTTTTGAACAGGACGATTGATCCACTTTCAGAATATATATGCCCACACTTGGTAACATCTCTGAGATTTTTGGAATCGGCAATAGTGTAGCAGTTATTTTGACGAATATCAGAATATTCATTAAATTTACCGAATTAAAATTGTTGTGAAGCAATCCCAAATCTTTTTATTTTGACGTGGTTAGCTGTTTTGAACAGGACGATTCATCCACTTTCGGAAAATATATGCCCACACTTGGTAACATCTCTGAGATTTTCGGAATCGGCAATAGTGTAGCAGTTATTTTGACGAATATCAGAATATTCATTAAATTTACCGAATTAAAATTGTTGTGAAGCAATCCCAAATCTTTTTATTTTGACGTGGTTAGCTGTTTTGAACAGGACGATTCATCCACTTTCGGAAAATATATGCCCACACTTGGTAACATCTCTGAGATTTTTGGAATCGGCAATAGTGTAGCAGATATTTTGACGAATATCAGAATATTCATTAAATTTACCGAATTAAAATTGTCATGAAGCAATCCCAAATCTTTTTATTTTGACGTGGTTAACTGTTTTGAACAGGACGATTGATCCACTTTCAGAATATATATGCCCACACTTGGTAACATCTCTGAGTTTTTCGGAATCGGCCATAGTGTAGCAGATGTTTTGAAGAATATTAGAATATTCATTAAATTCACCGAATTAAAATTGTCGTGACGCAATCCCAAATCTTTTTGTTTTGACGTGATTAACTGTTTTGAACAGAACGATTCATCCACTTTCAGAATATATATGCCCACACTTGGTAACATCTCTGAGTTTTTCGGAATCGGCCATAGTGTAGCAGATGTTTTGAAGAATATTAGAATATTCATTAAATTCACCGAATTAAAATTGTCGTGACGCAATCCCAAATCTTTTTGTTTTGACGTGATTAACTGTTTTGAACAGAACGATTCATCCACTTTCAGAATATATATGCCCACACTTGGTAACATCTCTGAGTTTTTCGGAATCGGCAATAGTGTAGCAGATATTTTGAAGAACATTAGAATATTCATTAAATTCACCGAATTAAAATTGTTGTGAAGCAATCCCAAATCTTTTTATTTTGACGTGGTTAGCTGTTTTGAACAGGACGATTCATCCACTTTCGGAAAATATATGCCCACACTTGGTAACATCTCTGAGATTTTTGGAATCGGCAATAGTGTAGCAGTTATTTTGACGAATATTAGAATATTCATTAAATTTACCGAATTAAAATTGTTGTGAAGCAATCCCAAATCTTTTTACTTTGACGTGGTTAGCTGTTTTGAACAGGACGATTCATCCACTTTCGGAAAATATATGCCCACACTTGGTAACATCTCTGAGATTTTTGGAATCGGCAATAGTGTAGCAGTTATTTTGACGAATATCAGAATATTCATTAAATTTACCGAATTAAAATTGTTGTGAAGCAATCCCAAATCTTTTTATTTTGACGTGGTTAGCTGTTTTGAACAGGACGATTCATCCACTTTCAGAAAATATATGCCCACACTTGGTAACATCTCTGAGATTTTTGGAATCGGCCATAGTGTAGCAGATGTTTTGAAGAATATTAGAATATTCATTAAATTCACCGAATTAAAATTGTCGTGACGCAATCCCAAATCTTTTTGTTTTGACGTGATTAACTGTTTTGAACAGAACGATTCATCCACTTTCAGAATATATATGCCCACACTTGGTAACATCTCTGAGTTTTTCGGAATCGGCAATAGTGTAGCAGATATTTTGAAGAACATTAGAATATTCATTAAATTCACCGAATTAAAATTGTTGTGAAGCAATCCCAAATCTTTTTATTTTGACGTGGTTAGCTGTTTTGAACAGGACGATTCATCCACTTTCGGAAAATATATGCCCACACTTGGTAACATCTCTGAGATTTTTGGAATCGGCAATAGTGTAGCAGTTATTTTGACGAATATCAGAATATTCATTAAATTTACCGAATTAAAATTGTTGTGAAGCAATCCCAAATCTTTTTATTTTGACGTGGTTAGCTGTTTTGAACAGAACGATTCATCCACTTTCGGAAAATATATGCCCACACTTGGTAACATCTCTGAGATTTTTGGAATCGGCAATAGTGTAGCAGTTATTTTGACGAATATCAGAATATTCATTAAATTTACCGAATTAAAATTGTTGTGAAGCAATCCCAAATCTTTTTATTTTGACGTGGTTAGCTGTTTTGAACAGGACGATTCATCCACTTTCAGAAAATATATGCCCACACTTGGTAACATCTCTGAGATTTTTGGAATCGGCAATAGTGTAGCAGATATTTTGACGAATATCAGAATATTCATTAAATTTACCGAATTAAAATTGTTGTGAAGCAATCCCAAATCTTTTTATTTTGACGTGGTTAGCTGTTTTGAACAGGACGATTCATCCACTTTCGGAAAATATATGCCCACACTTGGTAACATCTCTGAGATTTTTGGAATCGGCAATAGTGTAGCAGTTATTTTGACGAATATCAGAATATTCATTAAATTTACCGAATTAAAATTGTTGTGAAGCAATCCCAAATCTTTTTATTTTGACGTGGTTAGCTGTTTTGAACAGGACGATTCATCCACTTTCAGAAAATATATGCCCACACTTGGTAACATCTCTGAGATTTTTGGAATCGGCAATAGTGTAGCAGATATTTTGACGAATATCAGAATATTCATTAAATTCACCGAATTAAAACTGTCGTGACGCAATCCCAAATCTTTTTATTTTGACGTGGTTAACTGTTTTGAACAGGACGATTGATCCACTTTCAGAATATATATGCCCACACTTGGTAACATCTCTGAGATTTTTGGAATCGGCAATAGTGTAGCAGTTATTTTGACGAATATCAGAATATTCATTAAATTTACCGAATTAAAATTGTTGTGAAGCAATCCCAAATCTTTTTATTTTGACGTGGTTAGCTGTTTTGAACAGGACGATTCATCCACTTTCGGAAAATATATGCCCACACTTGGTAACATCTCTGAGATTTTCGGAATCGGCAATAGTGTAGCAGTTATTTTGACGAATATCAGAATATTCATTAAATTTACCGAATTAAAATTGTTGTGAAGCAATCCCAAATCTTTTTATTTTGACGTGGTTAGCTGTTTTGAACAGGACGATTCATCCACTTTCGGAAAATATATGCCCACACTTGGTAACATCTCTGAGATTTTTGGAATCGGCAATAGTGTAGCAGATATTTTGACGAATATCAGAATATTCATTAAATTTACCGAATTAAAATTGTCATGAAGCAATCCCAAATCTTTTTATTTTGACGTGGTTAACTGTTTTGAACAGGACGATTGATCCACTTTCAGAATATATATGCCCACACTTGGTAACATCTCTGAGTTTTTCGGAATCGGCCATAGTGTAGCAGATGTTTTGAAGAATATTAGAATATTCATTAAATTCACCGAATTAAAATTGTCGTGACGCAATCCCAAATCTTTTTGTTTTGACGTGATTAACTGTTTTGAACAGAACGATTCATCCACTTTCAGAATATATATGCCCACACTTGGTAACATCTCTGAGTTTTTCGGAATCGGCCATAGTGTAGCAGATGTTTTGAAGAATATTAGAATATTCATTAAATTCACCGAATTAAAATTGTCGTGACGCAATCCCAAATCTTTTTGTTTTGACGTGATTAACTGTTTTGAACAGAACGATTCATCCACTTTCAGAATATATATGCCCACACTTGGTAACATCTCTGAGTTTTTCGGAATCGGCAATAGTGTAGCAGATATTTTGAAGAACATTAGAATATTCATTAAATTCACCGAATTAAAATTGTTGTGAAGCAATCCCAAATCTTTTTATTTTGACGTGGTTAGCTGTTTTGAACAGGACGATTCATCCACTTTCGGAAAATATATGCCCACACTTGGTAACATCTCTGAGATTTTTGGAATCGGCAATAGTGTAGCAGTTATTTTGACGAATATTAGAATATTCATTAAATTTACCGAATTAAAATTGTTGTGAAGCAATCCCAAATCTTTTTACTTTGACGTGGTTAGCTGTTTTGAACAGGACGATTCATCCACTTTCGGAAAATATATGCCCACACTTGGTAACATCTCTGAGATTTTTGGAATCGGCAATAGTGTAGCAGTTATTTTGACGAATATCAGAATATTCATTAAATTTACCGAATTAAAATTGTTGTGAAGCAATCCCAAATCTTTTTATTTTGACGTGGTTAGCTGTTTTGAACAGAACGATTCATCCACTTTCGGAAAATATATGCCCACACTTGGTAACATCTCTGAGATTTTTGGAATCGGCAATAGTGTAGCAGTTATTTTGACGAATATCAGAATATTCATTAAATTTACCGAATTAAAATTGTTGTGAAGCAATCCCAAATCTTTTTATTTTGACGTGGTTAGCTGTTTTGAACAGGACGATTCATCCACTTTCAGAAAATATATGCCCACACTTGGTAACATCTCTGAGATTTTTGGAATCGGCAATAGTGTAGCAGATATTTTGACGAATATCAGAATATTCATTAAATTTACCGAATTAAAATTGTCATGAAGCAATCCCAAATCTTTTTATTTTGACGTGGTTAACTGTTTTGAACAGGACGATTGATCCACTTTCAGAATATATATGCCCACACTTGGTAACATCTCTGAGTTTTTCGGAATCGGCCATAGTGTAGCAGATGTTTTGAAGAATATTAGAATATTCATTAAATTCACCGAATTAAAATTGTTGTGAAGCAATCCCAAATCTTTTTATTTTGACGTGGTTAGCTGTTTTGAACAGGACGATTCATCCACTTTCGGAAAATATATGCCCACACTTGGTAACATCTCTGAGATTTTTGGAATCGGCAATAGTGTAGCAGTTATTTTGACGAATATCAGAATATTCATTAGATTTACCGAATTAAAATTGTCGTGACGCAATCCCAAATCTTTTTATTTTGACGTGGTTAACTGTTTTGAACAGGACGACATATCCAATTTCAGAACATATATGCCCACACTTGGTAACATCTCTGAGATTTTTGGAATCGGCAATAGTGTAGCAGTTATTTTGACGAATATCAGAATATTCATTAGATTTACCGAATTAAAATTGTCGTGACGCAATCCCAAATCTTTTTATTTTGACGTGGTTAACTGTTTTGAACAGGACGACATATCCAATTTCAGAACATATATGCCCACACTTGGTAACATCTCTGAGATTTTTGGAATCGGCAATAGTGTAGCAAGTATTTTGAAAAATATTTGAATTTTTATGAAATGTATATCCTAATTCTTGTGTGAATCCATTTCAAAACAATTTATTTTAATTTAGTTAACTGTTTTGATCAGTTTAAGTTGTTTACTATTGGTCGTTATATGCCAACAATTGGAATCATCTCTGAGTTTTTTTAATCAACCATAGTTTCGGATATGTATATCATTTCAAACATTTAAAGAATTAATTTTTTTACTTGTAATAACCCTAACTTTTAGACTAAAATTATTATGATAAAATTTGATCCCGGTATTTGCATGAAGTATACATTTTTGACGGTATTTTTTTAGTAGGTGTATTATTTACACTTTTAATTGCTACACTTTTTAGAAGTTACACTTTTCGTTAATTTGTGTAACTACACTTTTCATTAATTTGTGTAGCTACACTTTTCGTTAAAAACTTCACACCGGTACCAAAACATATAAATGAAATGGTATTTTATTTTACGCTCCTCTCTTAACACGTTTACGCAAATAGAAACAGTTAAATACATATTTTATATAATTAAAATTTATTTCGGAAAAATATGAATTAAAATAATGAAAAACACTTATCTTAGGCATCCATTGGAATCAAAAAAGTCATACATATTGAAGATTTACATACACTGCGTACGTTGCGTTCAAGCAACGGTATCAAAATACATATAAACGAAAACGTTTGTACATATTTTATACCATCACAAGCGCACCGTACACAGATTAAAATAAATATACAATACGTATAACTATTCACTTCACTTATTAAATTCACGCAAATTATTATTGAAATTTTTATTTATTAAAATTATCAACTATATCAATATTATACTTTTTATTAGTTAATTAAAATACATTTAAAATAAATTATTTATTTATTTAAAGGAGAGACAAAAACACGTCCTTCCTCTACGACGATCAATCGCCGACCCCATCAGTTTTGCTGGTAAAATTTGTTGATTAATTGTTCAAAATCGAAGATCATTAAGCCAATCATTAATTGTTTTGTTACCATGCTGACGCATATTTCAACGAATTAGTAGATGGTTACATTCTTATGGTTGCTCAAACAATGCAGGAGTAGAATCGGAGAAAATTGTTTCACCATTTATTCTCCGAAAAACATATATTGATGTTGCCGAAGAGATTATCAAAAGAAATCGTTAAGATTTCATCAACAAATTAATATTATACATTGCTGTCCCTTAATCCGTAAGCAGTAGAATTGAAATTTGATCCAATAATAATATATGATGCTACTCTAGTCAACGCACAAACTTTAACGAAAGTTTTATTGCTGCCATAAAACACTTGATTAGTTTTTTTAATGTGTAATCTGTATAGTGTGAATGTTTTTGCGCACCACCAAAGTTTTATGTTTTCTACCACCGAACAGTTTTGTTGGCTTGGTGTTTTGATGTTTATGAATTGACACAGATCCCGATGCACCACATTTATTGCGTGTTTGGCTGTCTTAAAATCTTCATCATGTTGATAATTTGAACACCGTAGTCTATTTACACAACAGTTGTTGTTTACGGTTGTGAGGTTCACGCATCAGATGTGAAGATTGCCTAATTATTTTGCCAGAAATATTTTAATGAACTAATAATCAAATCTTTTCAAAAATTAGTATCTTTAGAAAATTTCATTTTGTTGACAAATTCATTAATTTGTTATCAATCTATGACTATTTTTCATTTTTCTTTTTCACTATGTGTTTATTTGCCAGAAATATCCAGCGAGCCTTCTAAAAAACTTTCGCGCGTAATTAGGTACTAATACATATACTACCCTAAGCAAATATATTTGTTGTTCATCGCTTGTTTATAATCCAGGTTGATTTACCACATCCAGGTACACCTTGAATATTTGTGATGTCCGACATTTTTAAGTTTTCCTTATAAGGTAGATATTGCTTAATGAGATGTATGTCTGATGATCTAACATTATTTCCGTACCCGATAGGGTACAGAAGGACTTGCTGACATTAAATTAAAGGTAACATCTCGTTGCGAGCACGAAACCATTGATTTTAATAACATAAAATTAAACTACAAAACGATTGCCTCGTATCTAGTAAATGGAAATCGAACCTTCAGTTTTTATTGATGAGTACATGATGGTGGGTGCAGGATATATAGGACTCGTCGTTATCCTTAGTAAATATTCTAAAATATATCTTCTGGGAGATTACATCATGACAGCATGCAATTTTCCGATGCAAGTGCATTTGTAACAAAGGCGGAATACTTGAATGTGATGTATAGATGTCCAGCTGATATTACCTTTGATCTAACGCAATACTACGCTATAACATCAATAGTATGAACACCGTACAAATTTCAACAAAATTTATAAACCTGCCGACAACATTGTCGTCGATACCTACGTTAGATAACGCGCTCTATCTAACTTTTACCAAAGCTGATAAACATTTAATCTCGCAGCTTAAAATACCAGAATCTAGTAAAGTCATGACGATCCACGAAGCACAAGGATTAACCTCACCAAATGTGATATGTATTAGTGGTGGTGAACCGCATACCATAGTTGCAATTTCAAGATACACACAATCATTGAGATATTTCACAACAGCGGTAATGATAGACTACACTCACTTTTAATGAGAACTCGAACCTATACTACTACTCAAAAGGTAAATCAACTCGTAAAATCCAAGAAAATTTTAGTTTGTGAGAAATGTGCAATTTACTATCAAAACGTCAACAAAATGGCATCAAAAGCGTCTACGTTTTATAACTTCGTTTTGAAATCAAACTGCCTTATGTATTTAATTTGTGAAACTTCATTAGAACCACAGGTATCTCGAAACAGCTGAAAGAAACGGGCGGTGGCGTACTAATAGCAATATATTCTAATCTCTGGAATTGCATTACGCAACCTGCTCGATGCTTTTGACGAAATTATTAATACAACAAAATCGTCATATTTAGTTCTCGTGTATAGCGATTTTAATCTTCCTAATATAATCTGGAATTTGGACCCGGAACTAAATTGTATTTTACTAATATATATTTGTGGACGCCATGCTTGGTTGCAATTTAAACCAAATAAACACCATTGCTAATAATCGTGATATATTATTGGATCTTGTCTTCAGTAACGACATTGAAGCTTTCAAAATTTCTGAATCCGTATTACCAATTGTCATAAGTTATATCAATCACAAACCTTTAGATATTGTGTTTGACTCAACTTATTTAATGGCGAGTTCGGAACACCTACAACCAACGAAATACAACTTCAAAAAAACAAACTGTGCAGGCCTACAAAGTTACCTGAAATCCATCAACTGGCGAATAACTCTCAACTCTAATCATATAAACGAAAATGGTGATAAATTTAATGATGTTATGCAGCAAGGTTTCGAACTTTATGTACCTAAGTGCTGTGAACCACAAAACATAAAAAATCGAAAATCTATGCTTCTAGACCATAGTAAGGAATTGGAAATTTATTTCAAGTTCAAATACATGACGTATTTCGATCAATTTCATCAAATCAAACTAAATCCAAAACATTTTTGGAAATACTTTAGGAATAAACGCGAAATGGAAGGAAACTCTGCTAATATGACCTATAACAATATCAGCTCCTCAAACTCCCAAGAAATTGCTGAGATGTTCGCAACGATTTTTGAATCAATCTATAAACCAATCATTATTAGTGGATTATACGAACAACTCCGCAATAACAACGTATCAATAACTCCTCATATTAATTATGAGGATAACATTTTAACGGCTTAAAAGGGATTTGGAGACAATTGTGGTCTTGATAATATTCCCTATTCTATTCTGAAGGAGTACGCTGACATTTTATCAATTCCACTATGTAACCTATTCAATCACTCCTTAAGCACCGGCGTGTTTCCCGAAAAATGGAAAATTTCACAAATTACACCAATTTTTAAATTGGTCAAACGAGATGACGTTATATGCTACAGTGGAATATCAACTACATCATCAATTTCAAAACTGTTTGAATTAGTATTATGCAACAACTTTAAATCCACAATTGTACGTCATATATCAATAAACCAGAATGGGGTTATGGATGGCCAATCCACATCAACTAAACTGGTTAAATTCACCAGTAAAATAATTAATGAGATAGACAACCATTATCAAGTGATGTAGCGTACACGGACTTCAGTAAAGCATTTGATTCTATATGCCATCAAAAAGCACTCCAGAGTTTATTCGCATTTGAGGTTTCACTCGATTACCTAAATTGGTTCAAGTTGTATCTATCAAACCGACGACATGTGAAATCAAACGTTATTAAAGTGAATGCCTTGAATATTTATTTATTGTTTTCATAGACAGAATAACCGTGATAATCAAAAACTCTAACGTGCTCATATTTGCTGATGACGTGAAGATTTTTTGAACTGTTTATGGAATGCTAGATATAAAGAAACTTCAAGAAGACAACGATAGGTTAAGTAAGTAATGTGATCGAAACTTGCTTTACTTAAATATTAAGGGATATATCATTTTGATATATTTTTATCATAAAATGTGTCCGTTAATTACTTCATATAAAGTAAACAACGAAGTATTGCAAAAAGTCAATGATATTATAGATTTAGGTGTTACATTTGCCGAAAATGCCAGTTTCAATAGGCATATCGAAAATTGTATTGCGAAAGCAAATGCCATATGTTTGGATTTATTAAAAGATGGACAGGTGAATTTAATGATATTGAATGGTCTGGAATCAATACTATGCTGTGCACACTTTTGTGCAGAAGTTTCTGATTTTCTAGTTAAAGAAAAGTGACTGGGACTACGACCACAATTTACCATTCCATGCAAATGTGGCTCGGTTACCTCCGAAAATAGACGGCTTTTCTTAGACGCGGCTTTTATTGGTAACGTTTTGTTTGGTCACACATAGCTTCAGCTTACATTCTGGAAAACATAACAATTCATGTACCTTGCAGAACATTTCGAAAACATGAGTTTTTAGCACTAGAACACCATTCCACAAACTATGGTGAACGTAACCCCATTAATAGGTTGTTTAAATCATTCAACATGAACGTTCGACAACATATTTGACTTTATTTTATCAAAGGACAACTTCTAAATTCTGAAGAAGTATTTTTAAAATTTTTAAATGTTAAATCAAAATTTTTTTTGTTTGAATTGTTTTTTTAATATAATTTTTGTTTTAAACTAAATAATCTGAAATCTTACATGTAAATCATAGAATAGATTTCTTTAAATAAATAAATAAATTAATAAATATGAGGACTATATGGACCAATGAACTAGTATGATCATTAAGTGTTTACTTGTCTGAGAAACTTTTTGTGCTTTAACAGATCATTGCGTATAGTGAGGAGGTCATTGTTGTACATATATTTTAACGTCTCTACTTTCTAACACAGCTGACGTTAATTTTTTCGCTACTAAAAAACTGAAACATATTAAAATCTAAGCTGTTCCACGCATACTGACACATATTTTATAAACATGTACATCAGTACGGTATCACAAAATAACTTGGGCTCAAATTTAGCAAATGTGTGGTAAGTATGACGCTTTCCATCTCCAAATGATTCCATTTAACAAATAAATCCTGAACATTTTGATAGATGCTAACAAGAAATAATAATTGTTGACATTATCGGCATATTTTCTTACATTTTTTAAATTATCTACATACATTGTCTACTCATGTAGAATATTAATTAACTACGCGGTGTAGAACGACACAACTAAATATATACAAACATTTAGCAATCATTAATCTAAATAAAGAACGAAAACTAAACATCAAATTTGATTAATTAAACGTTAAGATTTATTTTTTAAAACCGAATCTTACAAAAAAGACGGGAAGCAAAGTATTTAGATACAAATTTTGCTATAAAAATGGCCTTGCTACTCAACGTACGGAATTAAATATTTTAAAATATAATTTAATAGTCGTTCATATCATCGCGGTTTAACCAAAATATTTTGAATTAGTTTTTTATCGTCAGTAATTTGTTTTTGGATAATTATCGAGCTCTAAGCGTAGCTTCACCGAAACCCGAAATATTTGTCGATAATTACGCTTACGGTGATTAGGTAGCCGCATTCTGGTCATTTCTTTGGCATTACCTTAGTTTCAATTACCTGTGTACACAAACACACTTAATGCAGCAAGGTTCAAACATGTAATAAAACATTGCAGTATATAAGGAACTCACTTTTCCACAATCCCTAAATCATTAATTTAAAAGAAAACGTAATTAACTATATAACAAAAACAAAAAATTACACAAAAAAAAAATCTTAAATTAAAAAGAGATAAAAAGTGAAATTAAATTTAAAATAAAAAAAATTTTGCTATACATTCCTACTGTGCTAGAGAAAGACAATAATATATAATTCATCATTTTTAGTATTTTTTTTATTTCCCGTTCTCCGTATTATACATACAGAAAAAAAGATGGATTGGTTTAAGTGTAATATTCCCATTTCACGTTTAAACGGTATCACTGCATCCGACAAAGTAAGATAAACGTATACAAACCAAATTTCAAACCAATTTTTTTTTAATGGATGATATTTGTATTTTTTATTATGATTTTTATAGCCATTAGAATGAATGAGATAGAAAGATTGCGCAATGTAAAGAGATAATAAAAATGAATTTTTATTATGTGTGTGAGAGAGAGAATATTTTGTATTTTATATTATACAAAATTTTTTGTTCGGTGTATCACTGAAAGAGAGTGAATTTTGTACCCTACACAATTTTAAAGTGTAAAGTGTAGACCGAAAAAGTGTAGACTATTTTCTATATGAAAACAGTGTAACGTGGTTAGTGTTGGTTTTATTTATATATGAACAAAAAAAAAATTCATTTTAATAAAAATGAATGTGTATCTAGTATGGTTCAGTATTGTTGTCATCGTCGTGTGCTATACACCAATATAATCTCGAAAAATTGAGTGATTTTTTTTTATATATACATTTTCTCAAACTTTATTTTATATCACACAATATTTTGTGTTGTATTTTGGAAAAATTAGACATTTTCCGTTCGTTCGTATTTTTTGTTGTTGTTGTTGGTATATTTTTGTGTTATACTCACTCGATACAAAAACAACAAATTTATTTTTATAATAAAAATATTTTTCATTCATTCGTTCAACAACATCGGTGCGAAACAGGCGCGAAAATTATTTTTCCTATTATAATAAAAATAAATTTTTATTTTTATTATTATAATTTAAAAAATTTTATTTAAATAAATAAAAAGTGTCATTACAATAATTATTATTATTATTACGATTATTACTTTTACGATTATTTTTATTACCGACTATTATTATTTATTTTAGTTTTTTATAAAATTTTTTGTTTTTGTTTTTTTTATTTTTTTGGAAAAAATATAAATAGACAAAATAATTAAATTTTATTTTATTTATAAAAATCACCAAAAGTTTAAATTGTTGTTGTGAATAAATTATACAAAAATTTATTTGAGTGAATAAAACAAATAAATTGTTTAATGAGTGGTATTTGATTTAAATTATTCCATAATTGTTGTTTTACAATTAAAAGTGTTATATGAAAATATTAAAATATGATAAAATGCATTCGAAAAAATATTTTCATGGTGAAATAATAAATTGTGTGTATTAAAAGAATTAATTGATATTAAGTGATAAAATTATATTATTTATTGAAATTTGTGAAGTGACAAAAAAATTTAAAATTTGAGTGAATTCTTCCAGCCAATTAATTATATAAATTATTATATAAGCACACGGCGTTAAAAACTTGAAAAGACAACTTTTTGTGAAATTTGGTTAAATAAAAATTCAGCAAAATTACTCTAACAGTTGATATGAATTCATACTTCGAACAGTCCGGCTTTTATGGCCATCCCCATCAAACAGCCGGGATGGGAATGGCAACGGCTGGTCACCATGACCAGACACCGTCAGCAGCATATCGTGGTTTTCCTCTGTCACTTGGAATGTCCCCGTATGCCAATCACCACCTTCATCAGTCGCGCACAACACAAGATTCACCTTATGACGCCAGTATAACAGCAGCGTGTAGTAAAATATATGATGGAGCATACAATAAAGATTGTGCCAAAACAGGAACCACAGCAACCGGCAATGGTGAAACAAATGGTTATAAAGATGTGTGGAATAATAACACAGCAAATGGTGCTGGCGGTGGAGGTGGCGCGGGAAGCGGTAGTGGAAGTGGAGGAAGTGCACAAAATTCAACCGCCCCAGTCAGACCATCGGCATGCACACCAGACTCGAGGGTCGGCGGTTATTTAGAATCAAGCGGTTCACCAGCCAGTCGAGGTGGTTCAACAAGTGTAACAGCCGGAGCATGGAACGCAAATTGTTCAATAACAACGGGCGGCACACAACCAGCAACAACAAGTCTACATCAATCAGCAAATCATACATTTTATCCGTGGATGGCTATCGCAGGTTAGTAAAACAAAATTTATATTATTTCCCGCCAGTGCAAAATAAAATTACCGTCGGACTATGTCCATAAAATTTAAAAACACATAAAATTCCCCTTAGGCGTAATTAGTAACACGATCATAAAATAATATCGGAAAAATTCTTGTATGTACCAAAAATAATTAATCGTGATTTTTATGTATACATACATAATTGCACAGTGAATCATAAAATGTTGTTAAATAATTTATGTTATCGTATTCCACCTTTTCGCGCAAAACAACATACAAATTATAAATCAATGAAGCTCGTGTAATATACAAAAATGCAAAATTAATTTTTTTTGTACGACTAAAAAATTGATAAAGATCACAAAGCCCCAAAAAACATATCCTTGCATATTATACCTAAAGTGTCACTCAAAGTAAAATCACAACCTATAATCATATATAACGCGCGGAACACTACAAATATATACAAATAATAAACACAATATAAAATTTGTAACCTGCTCCGATCTTCATATTACTGTAAAGTGTTCAACGCTCCTCATCTCATAGAATTATGTTTTTTTTTATGTGCGACAATATAAAATCCAGACCATAAAACTTGAATTCGGATATAAATCAGAATCCCTTTTTTATATATTTACGTTTCATACAAATACGATTTTTAATGGACTTTAAATTGATCGTAAAATTTTTGGTTTGAATATATGATAAATATGTACGTACTTGGCCGATTATAATAATCGGTAGCAAATTAATAAATAATTAATTTATTCTTTTTTATCCATATTCACAATGTGTGTGGCATTTTGTATCAACAATTTTGGAACGTTACAAATGTTATTCTTATTAGAATCGAAATTTATTATGTATATAAAATATATCTGATCAGAATTATTATGAATGCAATTTTTAACACGATCTTTTAATATATTTTGTTGTTGGGTTTTATAATACGCGCGACACAAATAAATTGTTAATTTTATATATCCCAAAATAAAACAAAAATAAATTGATTATTTTGATTATATCCTGTGGCAAATTCTTGATAAAATTTTTTTATTTTATTTTATTTTAATTATAATCTTCATCCAAAAAATAAAATGAAATATAAATGCGACGCGAACAGTAGAATGTTTATGTTAATTTTTAATTCCGAAATTCATTTAATTTAATTTTGCGTGTCAATTTTTAAATTTCATATTTTGTTGAATATATAAACGTATCGGTGTAATAAAATTATTTTTAAATGAGATGATAACCGCAACGGTGTGGTAGATATAAAATACACAATTTTATTATAATACGAGTGCAGTTAGTATATTTTATTTTATATAAAGCTTCGTCAAACCAGAAATTAATTTTATTTTGTGTTAAAATCTAAAAATTCTAATTTTTGTACGCACACCGTTCTTCGTTTCTTGACTTATGTAACTTGTCTCATTTATTACGAAATATAATTTTATTTTATTTTTATCGTGTATACCGCATGTAGGATGGGAAGCCTTTATGAACTTGTTTTATTTATTTTTAATATATTTTTTAAAACAAAAAATTTATCAACACAAAAAATTCTGTTTTGGAATTTTAATTTTAATTTAATTGAATATGACATGGCCATTGAACGAGTGTCAATATGGATTTTTTACATCGACATAATTGATTGAAATAAAAATTGACATCGCAACTAATTGCACGCATAAATAAAATGTCGATGATTAATATTGGAAAATATTATAATGTCTAGTCTAAGCCACGTACAATGATGTCCAATTGTATTTTGATGTTCCGCTAAATCCAATCAGCGTTTCATTAGTATAAATTCTTAACGTTAGATGGCTCTAAGTACTTACTGGTAGAAATTTACTTACCAATTGGATGATCAATAAATTCTAATCCTGATGAATATATAAAATGCTTGAATAATTGAATAATTCGTTTATTTAATTTTATTTTAATTACTTCGTGATGATCATAATTTTAATACGAGTAAATTAAAAGTTTGTTTGCTAAAATTTATTTCAAGGATGCCGCCATCTATTAAATACTAGTTATACTAAGTGTTTCCTTTTGATTAATTAACCCAAATATAATGTTTGCACAACCAAATGTATGAATACGCTAATTTTTAATATATTCAAAATTAATTTTTAATATAGTGAAATAGTCAAAAAGCCTTGGGCCGAAAATATTTATTTATTTGTAGTAAAATATGTGTATTTCTTGCCGGAAACCGAGTGTACCTCTTTTTATCATTATTGTAATAATTTCAACTGTGTTTGAGTGACTCATCGAAGTGAAACTTTATATTCAATTCCTTATGTAACTGATTTAGAAAAATAAGCAAATTATGATTTAAATTCAAAAATTATAATCTTTGTTGTGATTATATTTGCATAATTTAATTTTCATCTCTAGATGTAATCTGGTTAGTGCACTGCGGTTGTTTTGTGTTCCAACATTTATCTTATAATTGTCAGAATATGTTACGGCTAGTAGGAACACAAATAGGACTATTAATTTAAAATACTTTAACATTTCATAATTTACCTTATAGTTTATTGCTTGGCTCCCAACAAATTGATCATGCCTTCAAATCTCATATAAAGCAACTAAGTATATTACATCCCCGTTCAATGACTTTGCGATCCAATTTAAAATAAACTTGCGAGGAAAATATTATTTTTCTAGTTGGTGCTTCCCAATTACGAATTTGAATTCAAAATTTTATCGTAGTACGAGTTATGTAGGTGCAAATATACATAATTTAAAATTTCGTAAATTACAATACTATCTGCAAAAGGCGACAGCAAAATTTAAATGCAACATGATGCCGAAATTGAGTCTCCAAAAGAAGGAATGCTATTTAAGTTTGCCGACCTCTTTGAAAACGCTTAATAAAATTTAATTCTAGAAGGTTATAAATTATAGACGGCTGCATAAAATTAATTAAAATTTGCAAATAATTTTTGTTAATTCCGTTTGTGTTTTAGATACTTTCTGGCATCTTAAGTATCATAATCAAATTATTATTTTGGTTGCGTTGATAACAAATTTTAGTCTGGAATGAAACTACAACTTCAAAACGAGTTAAACTATTAATAGTTTAAATTTCACAAAATTATAAATGAATATTTTATCTGGTTACATTTTTTTAGAAAGCTACTGTTTGGTGTTCATGTTTTACTTTCTTAGACATATGGACGCTTAAAAACACTTACAGCAGAACAGCGACATCGAAAACGATAAACTTTTCAATGTTGCGGTTGTTTCTTCCCGGAAAATCTGAAAATTAAAGAATATAATCATTTTATTTTTCATTTTCAAAATGACAATCATTGGACTCAGCCGACATAATAATGAATTTTTCCGATGTATGTGTTAGAGACTGAAAATACTTAGAACAATTGATCCTTGTATGATGAGATTTGTCTCAAAGCTTTTAAGCATAAACGCCAACTTTATGCATTGATTGGTATACACCAGGACAAAACTCTAACATCATCATCTAAATTGAAATTCCGCTACTGAAATTTAATTATCTGATTTTAATTTCTAACGAAATGCGAATTTCTGAATTTTAAATTCACAATTCTTTTTTTATTAAAAATAAGGGGTTATAGAGATTTCAAATTTAAAAATTTATCGACGATTTTATAGTCGCTGTTATCACATTAACTTTATATTTAAATCTAAACTCACGATTTACAGATTTTTTATTATTGAAAGAGCCGTAGATTGAGTTAAATAGTTCAAAGGTACTGGGTCTTGTTAGATATTTGTTGTTATTGTTACTTTTTCTTCAAATACTAAAATTGACTAACATTAGTTACATTATTCTTGTGAAAGCAAAGTATGATACTTACTACGAATGGGGCTTGCTCACGATTTCTTGTGCGACGGCTAAGTTCCAATTCCTTGACCACACATCCTAATGTAGGTACGTTGCCTTTTCTGCCTTGATTTACAATTGCTAGTTTGGATGAAATAGACGACCTTCGGGATTCCAGCAAACTTTAACTCTAATAATTAGACACAAAAAGCGAATAACTTTTTTAAGTTGGTTTCTGGGCTCAACTTCTGCTACACGGCACATGAATAACATTTTACTGAAATAAATCAATTGATAAACTTAAGTAAATGGTTTTCATTTTCCAATGACAAAGTCACTTGTTTGTTACTAAAAATTGACTTCCCCATTAGTTTTCGGTTTCTGACTTCCATATTCAATTAAAAACCGACGCGAAAGCTTAATATTTGTGTATGGCGTTTGAGTCTGCCTATAAAAAAGGCTCAGTGATATGTTTCAGAATTTTATCTTGATCAAAAAATAAGCTTCAAAGTCGGAAAATCATTATTAATCTACTAAAAGACTTGGCAGCTAATGTCTCAAAAATAACTTTTAAGCTAGTTGTAGGTTGAACTTTAAAGCAAAATATAAAATGAACCTTCGCATTAGTATTCGGTAGCAAATGAACTAGCGTAAAAGTTAAATTTTCAATTTAAACCTAAAGAACTAGTCTAACATTTCTATATTTTTATGAATTGTGGTTTACCGAGGTATACCAGTTGAATGAAATTATAATTGATTTAAAATGCACAAGTTTTGCGGGAAATATCTCGACGTCGCTGTAATCATATATGCCGATGAATTCACTAATGAAAGCATCACATTTAAATTATTGCTACGAAGTGGCCACGTATTGATGTTTTTTGGTACCTTTATTTTAAATGTCTCTTACAGGCGAGCAAGGGAATTTTATTTTCTAGTATCAGGTCTAGTATCATAAATTGTCGAATTTCACTGTTATTTATTCCGCAAAACTGGGTTTATCAGCTCTGAAAATGTATTGCCTTTAAACTATTACAAAATGCATTACAAAATCACTACAGTATGAACACTCAGCAAAATATATTAAATTTTGTTTTTCAAGATTTACTATTTCAAAATGGAATGATCTCTATATTCTTAAAAAGTAATAAAAGTTCGTTAACATAGGTTGCATTAGTTGTATTTAAATCAAATTAAACATTTTACAAATATTAGATTAGAATTCAAATTAATACCTTGGATTTAACTCCACACATACATATTTTGCCATAATAATAAAATTCGCTAGTTTAACATGCCTTTTAAAAGGAATTTGCTTTAAAAAGTTAGCTGAGTAAAACAACCAAATTTGTGGCATAATATATTTGTATCTTCAATTTTATTTATCTCAATAGAAATTAAAGTATAATTGTGTTGCCTTTTAATTTTTCATTACTTCTAACGATTTAACTTTTTTGGAGCCTATACTGTAATTTAATAAAACACCTTCGGATTCGAAAGCGGAGTTGGAGCGAGAGCAAGAACCTAGAAATATGATTTATAAGCCTTTTCCGAGAAAGAAGCGGAACAGAAATAACAATTAATAATTTCATCCTTCCAATAATATTTTTATTCCTTTTCTTACCAGTTATCACAAAATGTTGTCCATTTGTCATATCGTTTTTAAAAACCATTTTGGGCTTGCAATACCGGCTTTCAGGTATTATGGGCGTATTTTATAATATAATCCGAGCAGGCGCAGTGCACTGTTAATGTGTCATTTATCCAACCTGAATAATTTTACTCTGCACACTGCGTTTCTCTTTCCGTTAAATTTTAATCTGAAATTAATGTCAGTCGTATTATTTGACTCTGGACAACCTTCGCTTGGTGTACAACACACTGGCTAGCTCTGCTCGCTCGGGTTGAATTATAAAACAGACCCTATATAGTTTTAACCTAATTTTCTGTATTGTATATATCGCACTCGTTACTATAAGTTGTCATGACCTCAAATTGGGTATTAACAAAGGAGTTATGTTCCTAATTTAATTCTAAATATTATTATCCCTACCGTATAGAGAGGGGACTAATTCTCTCTCTCGTCAAATCTATTAACGCTTTCAAATTATTTAAGTACATATTTGTACAATGCAGAAATACCGGTATTTGGGATATTTACACCCGGTAATTCGGTATTAATGAAATTGTCCGGTATTACAGAAGATAATAATAATAGAATTATCAAACTCTAGACTCGGCGGCTGGTGATTTTTATTAGATACACACTATCGCAAGAGGAGGCAATTTTGATTTAGACGAAATAAACGAATTAAAAGTGAGGCTTCTTTGAAATGTGAAATTTAATATTAAAATGCATCGAATATATAAAATTTTTGCAAAGTTCATGAAATTAGAAATTGTGACTTTAATTTATACAAATTAGAAATAAATGCTGAAAATTCCACGATTAATTTTAGTTTTTTATTTTAGAGGCAAGCATTTATCCACTAAAAAAGTTGTTAAGCTATTAATAGTAAACTACAAACAATTAAAATATTAAATCATTAGTTTATGAACTGAAACATTTTATTTTGAAATACTCGGTTAAAGAGTTTAATGTAATTTAAATTTATTTCAATTTTAAATTAGTATGACAATAATTATGATTAAAATCAGATTAGAAATCCTTAAAACTAAATTATGTCTTGTTTATTGGGAAATCATCATCGTCTCGCGTCACTAATACCGCAGTGCCCTAGGGATCAGATTTATCACCGATTTTGGCTGGCAGAACATTAGCGTACTTTGCAAATGGCATCATGTTGCATTCCTTCATTTCTATCGAAGGTTCAACAGTTAAATATTTAAATAAAAAAAATAAAAAATTTTAATCTGCGTACTTTGCACACTTGCTTATATACACTTCATCATTATCTGCTTTTGCTTTCATTGAGCAGTTTACCAACCTATTGTTTGATTTGTCTGGAACATTTCATCTCTAGATAGACTTTTAACCTTACTACATAGTTTTGATTTTCTAGGTTCCTTATCCACTAGAATTACTGATATTTCTGCAACTTGTATAGGCAATGTTCTGTATAGATTTAATCAGTATCAGAGGTATAGTATTTCAAACAAAATTTCCAATTTATACAAATACCTACATAAATATATAGGGCGCTACTCAATTCACTTTGAATAAAAAATTTATTGATAAATGAAGAATGTGGAGATTTGTATACGTGTGTGAATGAATCTATAACTATTGAAAACTTTATTATAATTTTTAGATCCCATCAAGAAAAATGATTTATTTCACTAAGCCATTGTAAAATGTGAAGCTGAAGATGGCTTAAATATAAAATCGATATGGAATACGTTAACCAATGATTCAAGCTTTATTTTTAGCCTAAACTAAAGTTTTTCATAGTGTCAATCACTCCATCCTTTCAATGAAACCCTATTTACTTATTTTAATTGGGTTTACTGTTATTAACATTATTGTACTCAGACAGTAAAAAAGAAATCACCAGCAAGCATTGTATTACCAATTACAGTACGGGTTCTTTAGGATCCAGTGCGAGAACATTTACTTACTTTTACTTAAATAAAATTTAAATTTCGATAAAAATTTTCGTCAGTAGATCTGCATCTCTCTCACTGCATTCGCATACAAGTTTTCGTTTGCCTAAGCAAACACAAGTATGCAAAAATATTTTTTGAGAATTGAAAATTACTTTAAAAAATATATTTTGATGTTAGCGAATTTTTAAAATATGCTAAAATATTTATGTATGAGCTAGACACGTCTGGAAGATCATGACCGCGCGGTAATTTTAGAGGAGATTGAATTTTATACTGTAAATAAGAGAAGAAAATAGAAAAAAAAAATTTATTGTTTAAGTTGAAATTTTGAATTTGAAATTTTTTCTTAAAAATTAAAACTTTATTTTTATAAAATAACGTTTAAAATAAACATTTGAAACATTTGTTATTCATAAGTAACATAATATTTAACCTACAATATAAATAGAATCATTTTAACGGTTTCCATTTAATTTTAAAAAGAAATAAGTTAGTTTTCAAGGAGTTTGACTTTTTTGGACCCAATTCAATGGAATTTGTGTACTTTCCGTTACATCAACAGAGATGTTTTAATATGGTTGTAGGTTTACTAAAATTTATATTTTTTTTATATATTTTGAAAATTAAAATATACGGGTCATATCCAAAATCGGTAAATGCCCGAAATTTTAATTTTTTACATTCGTTTACACTATTAAAAACCGGTTGTCCAGAGGTCCGATGGTTTCAAAATGTTTGTTGAACAACCTCTACATCCCCGTAGTTTCATTTATTCTCCAATCAGAGGTAATCCACTCTCAGAGTGTGATGAGTGGCACTAATCCCATAAAAAATAATTTGTTGGGGTGAATGATGAACTATTTCAAGTAAATGGGACTCTCATTTCATGGTATGTTCAAGTATGGCGTGGAGTTAATGTGACTCGCGATTTTCTTGCTTATCCAAATTATATTGCCAAAAATTATCCCTACTAGAAAAAAAAAACTTTGTTTGATGCATTGATTAGTACGTAGAATCAGTCAAGAGTCAAAAGTCAAAGATAATGCTAGTTTTTGTTCCCAAATAGTCTGTTTATATACCATACAAAAAGAAAAGACAGAGCAAATTTTGTTTTAGAACAGAACAATCTTGTGTCACACACCTATCAAACGTACGGCACATAATGACAGTAATTCTAAACTACATAATTGTGAGGCCATTGTTCATCATTAATTCTTAATGTGGCCACCGAAGCAGAAAATTGCTTTATTGTTTTCTGAAATTTATTTCTTTATTAATATTTTTCGGCTTCCTGAAAGTAACTAAGTATAATTATTAATTTAAATCTCCCGATTAACTGAAATTTAAATAAAATTTGAAAAAATTCTATGAACCTGATATTTGTGGGAATTAAGTACTTATGTTTGTAGGAATTAGCTTATTAAAAATGGATTAAAATTTATTATTATCTCTATTATAATCTCCAAAACCAATCATCGTGAGTAAGACGATAAAATTTAGTCATTTAAAATTCATTAGGGCATTTGCTGTCATTGATTTATCTATAACTAGTGTATCGTGTCAAACATAAATGTTGCAATTTTTTCATCGGCTCAGTAACCATTTTAGGGCTGGAAATACTAGCCTGTTACTTCTATACTTCAAGATCTTTTACTCATTATTCCTCTCATAGAAGTGAAAATAACAGTGTCTATAGGGATAATTTAAATAAAAATTATATGCCAAGTAACAATCTTCCAAATGACATCATCGTAAGTAGGACAAAAATAAAATTTCGGTTTGTTATTTTTATTTAATTAATAAGAGCCATATAACGCTGGTCAACGGTGTCTTAACAAGGCAGTTTATTGAATGGCGGTAAGTGCTACATATTATATTCATTCCTGAGGTACACTCATATTTTGTACATTAACCTATGAAGATGAAGGGCGCTTGGCAGAGAAAGATAATGCAACAACAACTACACCATCCACAACAAGCAACCGTTTCTTGCGTTAGTACAATTTTGGGTGAGAGGTCAACCTGCCCCTCACCCTTCTAAGCGACATGCCGGTATGCTTTATTCAACAGCATTCTGCCCCTTCCATCAACCCTGGAAAACTGATTAAAATTCAATGGGTCCATCTCACAGTAATCCGCAAAAATAACATGATTACTTAACCTTATAAAAAAGGCTGTAGGATATAGCGCAAGCAATATAAAGCAAGCAATAAAGAATAAACTTATAAAATGGTTTAATACCACAATATGTTCACTCATCTTACAGATTTAAAACTCCCCAACTCTCAAATTAACCAAGAATTTATATTAATACAGAACGGACGGTTCCTTGCACTGAATATTCTTATTTCTTTATTGATGTAAATAAATTCCAACTAGAGCCTCTAATATACATATTTTTTTTGTTTTGGTGCCAGTAATTTTCATTGGCTCGATACTATGATTGAGTAAAAATAGTGTTGACAATTTTACTAATAATTTGTAATTTGGGGGAATTCTCTTCATCTCCTGTGTTTGACGGCCAAAATGTTTGACAAATTGCAACCGAAAGCGTTAAAAATTTGTGTGACACTTTCTTCAGTAATTGAAAGATGGCCAAAATGAAACGACATGCGGTTCCACAGGTAGGTGATTTTAATACCCTCCTCTTTGTTAATGGTTCTTGGCAATCTAATATTGAAGGCAATTTTGGATCGATTTACACTACAATGAGAGTTATTCTAATTGTATTTTATTATCTTTCCTCCTAGAAGACGAACCAAATATACACATGGACCGATGGTTAAAATCAATCACATTTTTAGTATGACAAAAACAACAGTTTATTTATATAAATTTCATTAAATCCGACGCCTTCTATTCAGAAATAAGTGATCATTATCCCTTGTGGGATATATGCGCTTAATAGAACAGGCCCGCAACCGCAGCAATATCAGTTAGTAGTAGTTAATTTCTGAAAGCGCCAGATATTACAGGAATCGTCACCCCAATATTTCAGATGCTCTTGCTTATTTTGAAAATTCTGAATAGTGAACATCGAATACTCTTATGTCACATTTTCCAAAACTCCTGGCTCCCTGGAGAGTAGTTTTTGAAAAATCTAACATTAGCAATATTAGGAAGGGAAATAGGAAGAGAAACATGATACAACATTACCATATTACCATAATAAACCGATGGGTATATCATCGGTTTATTATTTCATCCCCAGTCATTTATTTTGAAGAAAAAATGAAACACGAAGCGGTACGTTGATCGCGTTTATTATGCCGGGACGACATTTTTCGGTAATTGTTATTCATTTACAGTCTAAACGTTTTAGATCGATTCTGTATTCTAGATAGATTATCTGCGTAATCCAAAATAATTGAATTTGCCGATCTGACTCTGCCTTTTTTAATCTGGCATTGAAAACTTCATAACTCCAACCAATTAAGCAATTTTACATTGTCTTAAGGAGAGATTAAGGAGATCATTTTCTATACTAAAAAATATTCTGTTTTCATCCCATCATGTTGACTTTTATTTAAAACGAACGCAAAATTAAATATGTGACCGAATTTCACTTACACTTACTGACTTACTCTTAAATTCACAAGTTATCACAAACTATTGAATAAAAAATATTAAAAATAAGATTACTTATCACCAAAAACCCGCTTAAGTACGCGAAAACATGTTGCTTAACTCTTCAGCTTAACAAGTTGTTGAAATATTATTGCTGTTCATAAAGATAAGCGACGATTGTTTTTTGTTCCCCTTCAAATTGGATATTCTGCTACATTCTGAAATAAAAATAAATAAATTAGCTTTAATTTAATTAATTTTAATTAATACGTTAAATTTAATAAATTATTAAAATTAATTTTATAACTTATTCTATCGAACAAGTGGTGCAGTGCGAAACTTTAGTTTCGGCATTTGAACCGTGAGATACTAGGTTCGAATCCCTGAAGCAGGATACAACTATGACCCTCTATTGGAGAGCAATACTATACGGCGATACCCTTTCCTTGGTATCGAAAATAGTGTAGACAATTCATTTTGGTGTAGACAATATCGACATTGCGTAGAGTATGTAGAATATTTGTAGACAATGTAGATTATATTTTTTTCCTCAATGCCTACGACGTCAAAGTTCAGTTCGAACTATTAATTTCCATTGACGGTTAAAATAATTCAATATATTATAATTCATTTTTAAATTTTTCAACAACACGTCCTAGTGCCATATACTCGTAGCATTACTAAAGAAATGGGTAACTTTTTCTCTTATCAGAGGAATTTAATTTCTTGCCACTTTTCAGATGTCACCATTTGGCCATTTCGTTTCAAAAATAACGGGTTATCCAATTCAAGCTTGATAAAGTAAACTTAAAAAAAACACACAAAATATTCGGAATGTATTATAATTTTTATTTCATTTTACAGATTGATCCTTGCCATTTTTAGTTAAACAAGATATCATTCAAATGTCCTCCACGGGACTTCTTACAGGCCTTGATTCTTTTGCGGTAATTTTCAATGACTTTTCGGCACATTTCGGGCGGTATCTCGGCCATTACCTTACGAATATTAGTTTTCAATTCGTCAAGAGTTTGAGGATTGTTTGCGTAAACACGATCTTTCGCGTAGCCCCACAAAAAGAAATCCAAAGGCGTTAAATCACAGGATCTTGGAGGCCAATTGACATCAGCCAATCGCGAAATCAAACGTCCAGGAAATTTCTCTTGCAAAAGATCTCGATTTGCTCGTGTTACGTGACTGGTTGCTCCATCCTGCTGGAACCACATATCGTCAAGATCATAATCTTCGATTTTCGTAAAAAAATAATCGGTTAACATGCGGCCATAGCGCTCAGAATTGACGGTAACGGTTCGTCCATGGTTGTTCTAAAAAAAATACGGCCCAATCACACCACCAGACCACAATGCGCACCAAACAGTGACTTTTTCCGGGTGTAATGGCTTCTCTACAATCAATTGTGGATTTTCTGAGCCCCAAATTCTACAGTTTTGCTTATTAACGTATCCACCAAGCGAAAAATGAGCTTCATCACTGAAGAAAATTTTGTTCGAAAAATCAGCATCGACGGCCTGTTTTTCCAACACCCAATTTGCGTATGTTCTTCGTTGTCCATGGTCAGCAGGCTTTAGCTCTTGTGTCAAATGGACTTTATACGGATGAAGATGCAAATCCAGATGCAAAATGCGCCGTAATGAGCCATAAGATAGGCCTAAATGTTGAGCTCGACGAGGAATTGACAAATTTGGATCTTCTTCCACACTTTCAGCTACAGAAGCGATATTTTCAGCATTGCGAATGTTTCGATGATGCACAGACCTTACAATATCAGTAACAGATCCAGTTTGTTCAAATTTATTCACTGAATTCAATATGGTTTGCTTTGTAGGACGATTATGACGACCATAATCTGCTCGTAAAGCGCGAAATGTGGATACGGCAGAATCACTATTTTTATAATAAGATTTAATAATTTTAACGCGTTGGTCGATTGTTAAATGCTCCATATTCTTAAATGGCAGAATGTCAACTAAATAAATGACAGCGTACTTGACGTTTATCTTTGACAGATGTCGGTATACAGATTTCTACTTTATCAACCTCGAATTGGATAACCCGTTATTTAATTTCGATAAAATACTGGTGTTTTAGCAAACCGTGTTGTAAAATGTTTATCCGTTCCATATGGAACTCATTTTGGAACCGACCGAATTTACCGATCTACCGATTTTTGCGTTGAAATCTCTCACGATAATTTTGATATCATGGTGTGAGATGTTTGTTACTCATGTTGTCAAGCTCAACAAAGAGTAAATCTTTGACTTCATCATATGTGTTTTCATTTTGCGCATGCGCATTGATAGATGAGATTGTTGACGTGGCGGAAGTGGATGAACTCGGCGGTGGATAATAAAGCCGATTTCAAATTATCCTCCGTTATGATTACCGGCCTAGTGGAGAGTGTAGCCTTTGGTGTTATTATGAATCCCACTCAGAGACTATCTAAGCTCTTGTTTGCACCACAAGAGTACAATCGAATGTGTTAATTTTCACCTGCTTCTAAAGATTTTAGAGATCTTGAGGTCGTTAAAGGTTTGGCTTGTTCCATGTTCCAATTTTTATAGTATTGTCCGCAAATATTTTCCAATGTAGTTCTTGTGATGAATTTGATAAACTAATCCAAGGCGTTTGTAAAGGACTCACAACTTGATGATTTTTGTGAGATTATGTGATTGACTACTGTTTAATCAACTTATTACGTGATTCGCGTTCTCAAAATAGATCTTAAAATATCCAGTCATCGGAGGTATTGGTTTTGAGGCGCCATTAACTCATCACATGTAGTGGACTATAAACAAGATTTTATTTGTCTCGCCTCCACTACTTCTCCTGGACATTGGAGTCATGCAGAGAGCATGTTACTTCCTTGAACCTCTGACTTCTTCCAAAGTTGAAGGCTTATTTGTTATTAAAGATTCGAAAACCATTTGATTCTTTATGTAATAATGATGGTATTAATCATCTGCTGATATCAAACTAATAGTCGATAAATTTCGCATTAAGCCAGAAATTAAGAACAGATTCAGCCTTTAATAGCTGTTATTTCCGACGTTCGAACTGTTGTAGGACCTTGTTTAGAAAGTGGCATGCTCCTTACAATGTTCATTATAAACCGATTTATAATTCATATTCTTGGGGGAATCGTGTCGTATCGTCGCCGCGCTCATTATTTTGGCGTCAGAGGAACCACTTTGCGGCGCATTTTGAAGGAAGAATTGCATTCGAACCTGTTTTATGAAGCAAGTTGTGTTGACCAATAAGCCCCATTACACACTCTCTGGTGGATTTAATAAGCAAAATTACCGAATTTAGGGAACGGAGAATACAGCTATGAAACGCCATTGCTTGATCAAAAAGTGACCGTTTGGGCCGGTCGTTGCACCTAAACCATCATTGGGCCAAATGTTTTCAAAGAAAACGAAACAGTCAATGATGATGAATGATATGGTATCGATTATGTCTGCCCGTAGATGCGTGAAAAAGGTCTTGTCGGTTACTGGTTTCAACAAGACGGTGCGACATGCCACACTGCAAATGAAACAATTCAGTTTCTGGCGACATTGACTGCCCACTCAGACTTCATTTTGTAAGGTTATTTGAAAAGCAAAGTATACGCCAGCAAGCCGCAGATCATTGACGAGCTCAAAGCAAAGATTCGTGCCGAAATCATTGCTATACCGCCCGAGATGCTCGAAATAGTAGTGAAAAACGCAGAAACAAGGGTACAGTTTGTTTTGGCTAATAAAGGCGGCTACTTAATTGATGTTGTATTATAGCTTTTCAAAATTATTCAATATTTTCATACCGACATAAAACATGGCGCACCCGTTATGAGATGGTACTTCATATTGCCACTCATACTTTGATGAAGTGATAGTTAATTAAATGATTTCTAGAAATATTGCCTTGTGGGCATCAAGCCAAAAGGCATGCAAGTCGTTGGAAGTTCACTTAATTCTCTCCAGATTCGGTGGTGTCAAAAACCAGAAATACTAATAATATGGACTGATCAAAAACCACCAGCTTCACCTGCGTCTGATAATTCAAATCAAAATATTAATTTACAATTTTTGCGGTAAAATTTACCAGACTGTTCGGCTAAGATGTGCCAAGAACTTTCGGCATTTTCTCATACATCTCTTTCAACTGCCTTGGTATGCTATTATACGAGGCAAAATTTTTTCTCAGGTAACTGTTTACTAAAATTTGTTTCTGAACTTTGAAATTACCATACTACTTGCGGAAAAAAGCAATACCCAATGAGGTAAATTGTCTTTTGAATTTGGTTCAAAATTTATTTTTCATATATCACTCGGTAAATTAGCTGCCTTAAGTTTAATTCCATAGGGGTTTAACATCTGTGTTACCACAGGTACTGCACAGTTGTTGATGTAATCCACTTCGAGTAATTATAGTCTAGGGACCCGCAAACTTGGAGCATTTCAATTCTAGTCGGAATCGAGTTCAACAAAATGTATTTGAACGAGACCAAATAAAATGTGGTTACATATCAGCTTCATCGGTAATCATAATGTCGAACGAGGCTCAATTCGCGGCTATAAACGAAATTCTCTGGGTTGTGTGTACAATCGAATATGTTTGCCTGCTGGAGTTAGAATCTTCATATAAATGTTGAGGCATTTGAGTGGTTCTGCCGGAATAAAATTTGTCTTATGTAGATGTCGTTATTAATATTTCCATGAATTTATGCTTTCCATTTTATTGCGTGGTAATGATTGTGTTCATTGAAATATCATAACAGAGCTTTTAAACTTTTTTCGAATATTTACTAAAATTGTACTAAGACTAATGTATATGCAATAAATATTTATTTTTTCTTATCTTACCGGCTTTCATTTTTCGAGCCTAGCAACACTGTATTATACACTTAGGAGTATATACATATACATATATACATACATAAACATCTGGGTTCAAATTTTTCAAATCTGTGGTAGAAATGAGTTCCAGAGAGACGCAATGGTTTCATTAAAAACGAAATCCTAGAACTTCGCCTATTTCTAACAAATAATTTCCGACATTCTCTACATTGTCGACGTAATTTTTTAATTGTCCGAATATCAGTTATGTACGCGGTATAGACAATACTTGAAGGACTTTAGAAATTGCAAACCGGCCTCTAAAATATTGGTTACATTTCTGATGTCAACAATTGCAAAAATAGTAAATAGTGTAATAAATGTAAATAATGTAAAATATTAATTCGATAAATGAAATGTATTGAAAGTTTAGTTATATTTAACTCATAATTTGAATATAAACAATATTAATTTAAAACAGTTTTAATATCGTGGGTAATTATTATATTTTGTTTGTTATAAAGAAGGTGGTATACCCCATATTTACATTTTTACATTTTGTTTACTAGTAAAAAAATTTGTGAATTTGTGAAAATGAGTCTAGAATAGAATGCAATTTGGCCAGCACTGATAAACTACTGAATTTTTTTGTGTTCATACTTGCAATAAACTCACAAAATCCAACGTAATAATTCAATTTCAATCTATGTGCGCCAAACCATAATTGTAATATAATTTCTTTTTTATACACCAAAAATAACAACAATACTTTAAAGAAAATTACGTATAAGTAATCATTACGCAATTAAACCTCAAATTTGGCTGCCAAGTTAAATAAAACAAAGCTGAAGCGCGCAGCATAACGTACGGCAGGAAAAAAAATACCAATAACAAATGGTGAATGTCAAGGCGGTAACTTCCAAAGTAATATACACAAATTATACAGCTAAAATTTAATCTTTTGTTCCATCGTTTTATTTTAATGCGTGCGATAATAATAGAAATCAAATGGGTATTCTGTACGCATATGAGTACATACCTTTTACACTTAGAATATCATATCCATGCGTCATAAAATCTAATCAAAATGTTTTCCTGTTCATGTCAATTAATTTTTGTACGTATCAAATCGTTGGTATATAAATCCATTTGCCTTAACACCTTGCATATAATGAAAGCCATTTAACCTAATTTACAATTAAAATTATTCGTATTTTGTATACGCCGCGATATAGTAATTACTCCAGTAAGGATATAAAATAAAACCTCAATCTTACATGTACACGTATAATTTTTATTTCAATTTCAAGATTTTTTGGGATTATTATTATTATTAAAATAATAACAATAATGATTATTTTTACGATGATGGTTATGACTTGACGATGATTATTGCTAATGTTGACGACTTAACAACTCTTGTTTTTTATATTTGAATTTGGTTAACCGTGTTTTATGCAAACGGATTTATGAATATTTTTTAAAAGGTTAATAAAATTCTAATACTAAACAGAATGTTTTAAATCATCTAAATTGTCCATATAATATTTATGAGGATCATCCTTTTTTATACAACGTTGCCATCATATCTTATATAATATACTTTCTTCTTCTCAAAAACAATAATAAACCCAATGATTATTGATTTATTATTTATTTGTTCACAAGCACAGAAAAAAGAAGAATGTGTTTCTAATCATTTAAATTAATTATTTTTGCAACATTTGCGATCAGTGTTGTACTATAATATGTAATACGAAACTTAAATAAATTAGCACGCGTGTTCATATTTTAATTCCATCTCTGTTGATCTTATAAAGTTTTTTTTGTTAATTCGATGATCGTAAATTATTATTTTTACAAAACAAAACAGAAATAAGAAAACAAAAACGTGAAGACGACGTTCATATGCAAAATATATTAAAATCACAGTGAAAAGAGACGAATATTTTTTTTTGTAAAATTTTCGTGTTTTTCTCATCATATTTTGTGTTTTGAATAATTTAAAATTAATTATTTTGTATGTATACCGAACGTAACAATTTAAATTGAAAATCAATATAAGAATGTATAAAAAGAAAATCAAAAGAATCTTGTTAGAATTTATGTTAGGAAATTTTGTGTTTCATGTAAATACGGGAATTTCTATAAATTATTATTTTATGAGACGTGCCGCGCGATATACAACTCGATTTCATTTGCAAACAACATTTTTTTATAATCTCAATCAACCGTGTCTTGTCTACC
Source organism: Nephrotoma guestfalica (assembly GCA_963691935.1). Taxonomy (NCBI): domain Eukaryota; kingdom Metazoa; phylum Arthropoda; class Insecta; order Diptera; family Tipulidae; genus Nephrotoma; species Nephrotoma guestfalica. The sequence goes on along the minus strand of OY829913.1, from coordinate 218,486,431 downwards.
TTTTAATCTAATTTATTAATTTCATAATCTGACGACTTTCAAATCAATTACCTATAAATTATTATAAGAAATTTATAGAATTAATTACGGCCGCACTAAATCATACACAAATTATCTGGTAGACATCTCTCATGAAAAATACTATAATTTCGATATTATTTAACACACATGTACAGCAATAATAAAATAAATATACAATTTTCATTTGTTTTGCTACTAATACCAAAGTAGAAAATGGTCTTCTTTTTCATTTTCTTTTTAAAAACATGATAACGCCCATCATCAAAAAAATAATTTTGTTTTTTTGACGATCGTATGTTTTGTAAGAAATAAAATGTATGTTCTTCTTTCTTTTATTATTTTTTTCTGACTTTTACGCATATGTATGCGTGCGTACATGATCTTAAATATATGTGTCAGTTTTGTTTTTAAATGGAAGAAAGAATCAGCTGAGTTTTAAGATTATTATAAATTCACGCAATTAAATTTGTTTTAATTGCTTTATGCACTATAATTTATCATCATTATGATATAATCTGTACTAAGTAGCTGTGATCTAAGTAACCTATAGCAAAGAATTATTAAACAAATAGTAATTATAAAACAATGTGACGAGACACACGGAATTTTTATATTAAGCGCCACAATATTTTATACGAGCGCGTAAATATATCATGTGATCGAGTTTTAACAGTTGGATATATATAGCTTATAGCCTATACACGCTTTTGTTGTTGTATTAATTGCTTTATTATCTTAAATGCGGAATATCGTCGATAATCAAAAAACACAAATTATTTTCTATTACAAATAAATGTGACATTAATTGAGGGATTTAAAATTATTCATGCTGTGCCCATTCAAATTTTATGTTTTATTATATGTTTAAATAACTGTGAAATGGTATAAACTTGATGAAGTTTTGTGTACGTATCACTAAGTAATAATTTTATGATGAAGATAATTTTTCAATCGTAATTATGTTGATGAACATTGAAGATCGAGTTGAACCTGATATAATGTATATGGGACTGCATGTCTGAAACACGCTTTAATTGTACATAGATTATATAACTTGATTTAAATGACATTTAATTGATTGTTGACATTGTATCGCGTTTAAAGATGAATCTCACACTAAGTTACAAACTCTATAGGTAAGGCAGATCGATATATAGATATTAAACAATAAATAGCTTTGTGCAATTTTGATTGGTTTACACTGTAATTCTACAAAATTGCTGTCATTAAACCCTGGAGGCAATGTTTTGAAGTACAATTTTCCAACGTTTCATATTACGCCATTTTTAAAAGACAATGTGACAAGTTTTATAAGGAATTCTATTTATAAAAAACAAAACTCAAAATTATTCAGGAGGGGTTTAATAAAAAAAATTCAATTCTGATATTATTTTTATTAATTAAGAACTCCTGATTTTTGAAAAAGAAATGAGTCAATAAATTTTTTAGTAGTTACTTTATATGTAAAGTTTGCAAACCGGTTCCTAAAAACCCGGTTTTTCTGGAAAAATTACCGGGTAATTTTTTAAACTGATTTGAAACGATTTAAGATAAATTTTACACAAGAAAATAAACTACTAATTATTACTTATGTATTGTTAATACTAGTTCAGTCAATCAGAATTCGAAATTATTTTATGTATCTTGGCGTTACAGACATTTTATATGAAAGCAACAATAGAAAGAATTGAATTCGACGAATTTGTTTTTCGACCTGACTGACATTTCATTCGAGGTATACATGAATTCAGTTCGCAATATACCACACTTTGTCAAGCGTTCCCCTGTACGCAATACAATTTTAGCACTATGTTAAGCAAACGTTCAACTCGTTGGAATACTTTACTACTTATGATCCAAAAAATTAAATATGCTTGAAAATATTTCTGAAATAATGCTTAAAGGTATTTGTGATGCTTTGTCACTCGTGCAAGTAGCAGTGGAAGCTTTGGGACGAAAAGACGCTACAATAATTACGGCTGAGACCATAATCACATTCATGTTGAATAAAATTGAACAATAAATACGGAAATCAGCAGTTTCTTCAATTCACTAAAAAAGATGGCGCTAGAACGTAGAAATATTAATTTAGTCTCTTTGGTGAAGTATTTGAAAGATACAATTACAAAAACCAAATCACTAACTCAACCGGGAGAATCTCCGTCATATTCGTCAAAAATGGAAATGTTTAATTTTGGCAAGAGGTTATTGGAAAGATTGTTTCAATTAGAAGCGGAACCAGAAAGTTTGGTGGATGGTGAGGAGTGTGAGATTAACATAACAAATGCGACTAATGATGTTGAAATGTCGCTTAATGATGAACTTAACATGGCTGCGTCAATGTCAACACGATTAGAAAAGAATGTCATTTTTTCGAAGCAGCACGGAAAAGAACAAACAACTTAGACTGGCTGTTAAATGCCTTACAGTTAAACCAACTTCAACGGATTCAGAAAGAACTTTTTCAGTATCAGGGAATTTTTGCAATAAAATTAGAAGTTTTCTTGGCGATGAGCCGATAAATACTCTAGTACTATTTCTAAAATACAATTTTTTTTTTCAAAAAAGTAGTAAAATTTTTCAATAAATTTTACTTAAATGTTCGTACTATTTTAATAAATTATACCTGGTTTTATTAATTTTTGTAATACGAAAATAAATCTTTGTATCTGAATTGGAACAAGAATAAAAACTATGAACAAATCTTTGATCAATGGCGATTTTTAGCAAAGTAATAGAATAAGGGCGATTTTATTATAGAATTAATTTTTTCCAATCTAAAACACCGGTTTATAAGAAACATGGTTTTTTGCAAAAAAACGTATCAAAAATAAGCCAAACTATATAAACAAACAAAAATAAGCCAAATTAAATAATAAAACAGTTTGTTTTGTTAATTAAAAATAAAGCATATGGGTGGGCCAAATAAATTTTTTTTTAATGAAATAAAACAAAAAGTTCTCAATATTTTTTCAAATTTATTGTTTCATTGTAAAGAACAATCCTTCCGATTAATTATGGAATACTATTTCATTTTTATGACTGCCTTGGCTGGCCTTGACGTACCCCATACGGTTGGTCCAATTTTTGAGCACATTTTCGATGGTATGCAGCATTATTCTTCAATGACAATGCGAATATTGTTCTTGAAAGAATTAATCGTTGCTGGTTTATCGGCGTAATACTTATCTTTGACGGCACCCCAAAGATAATAGTCCAACGGCGTCAAATCACAGCTCCGAGGCGGCCAAATCACAACAGCATTTCGGCTGATGATTCGGTCTTCGAAGACAGTGCGCAAAAGATCTATTGAAACGTGTGCTGTGTGGCACAAAGCGCCGTCTTGTTGAAACCAAATGTTGCCTTTGTCCTCCTTTTCAAGTGCCGGCATCATCGGCATCCTCTTAAAGTCGATCGCAAACCCACTCAGCGAACCGAAAACGAAATACACAACCATTTTCGTTCAGCGGAAGGATAAAACTAACTTTCTGTCAAATCAGAAGTGACATAACCCTTACCATACTCAAAATAATCTCTAGTTTGTTAAAAAAGTTAGGTGGCCCACCCTCTACATATACATAGTTTGAATTTAATTATGCACTGAGCAAATTATAAGTAATAAATAAATTAGGACATGCATCACTGAGAAAACTGATGTTCAGAAACGACTCAGTTTATATTTGTTTCGAATATAAAATAAATTTGAGAAGAGTTCAATAAACAAATATAATTAATAATTACGGTGAAAATATTAAATATCAATACTAAAATTAAAAATTATGTTTGTTAGCTATAAAATAATGCAGCTACTAATAAAAGATTTTTCGAAATTAATCAAATATGATGCGCAGGATGGATAGTTAATTTGTAAGTTTTCAAAATATTTTATGCCTAAATAGTAAATAAAATATTTATAATTTTAGTTTTTAGTAATTTCTAATTAAGGAGACTTTTATGTCAGATTGAGCCATGAGCTTGTATCACGTTTCAATTTGACAAGTACTTCCTGTCAAAAAAATAACAAGTTGGTTGTTCTGGATGATAGCCAGATTACCAAATTGTTAGTAACTTGGTTCAAATGAACAAGACTAATGAATCTTATAAATTAAAAAATACAATTGTCTGGTCACAGCAATGGCCGCAAGCTACACAATTAAGTTGAATAATTCAGGTATCTATATGAAGCAAACACAAGTTTATTTAGCGAATTATATTACACTACTAATAATTGTTGACCATTTTGTAATTTCGAGTTGATGTTTTTAAATTGGTTTTTCTGGATGATAGCCGGACAAATATATTGTACAAGGTACGAATATTACTGAATTACTAAACTGAAGAAACCTTAATTTAATAGAGAAATATATCATATTTTAAAAGCATGAATAAGATTTTTGAATTGGTTGTAAAAATATCACTTAAAACTGTTCCTATGTATTTAAAATTATATTTCTAAATATCATATAATTTAAAATAGGAAATAAAACCAAATATGAAATTTAACTTAATGAAAATTCTTATTATGCAATCTGGGTCATGAATTCTTTATATAATACGAGTATGCAGGTATAATTTGAATGATATAGTTTGTGCCCTATTTTCAGATGTAGATTTTCTTCAGTGCAAAGCAATCTTTTAGTTCAAGAAAACACTAGTAAATTAATTCATCTTCACAAAAATCTTTAACTCAAATTATTACTTTAAAGAGATTTTCAATATCTTCAGTTGCAAATATCCATTCCCTTAAACTGCGACGAAACTCCGTTAATGTACTTATGTTCGCAATTTCCGAGGGCAACTTGGCAAATAACATAGGCGCAGTGTACGGAAAATTCTTTTAAAATGTGCCTTATATGATGGCGGAATTTTAATTTTATTTTGATTTCTGAACATCTACGGTTCGCTGTGATACATGCTGATTAAACGATTACCACTTCTTCTATAGACGATCTTTAAGATTTTGGAAATGCACAGGTAACGTAAGAGAAAAATTTTATAACTTTAAAGCGAAGGGAATTACGGTGAAGTCCTCGACGGAAAATGTATTATTCTTAAGACCACTTTTTGAATGATAATAACTTGTTTGATATTGGACAAGTAAATGCCACCCAAACATGTTATACCATATTGAAGATGCGAATCAATCAAGGCATAATATAAACATTTTAAAAACTCGGAGCTGCAAATGTTTCGTAAATAAAAAAAGGACCTTAATGCATGGCGAACTTTATTTGTTAGCTACATGATCTTTAAAGTTTAGTTGGTAGTCTAAATGAATCACTAAAATCCGTTACAATTAGACTCATAGCAAGCCAATGAGTGATATATTAGTGGGTTAAGATCCTGGATTTCACTACCCACGTTGAAATACATCATTTTAGACTTAGACCTGAGAATCATATCATGCACGTAAAACCATGTCTTTAATAATCGCACGTCTTCCTTGATGTCTCTTTCCAACGAATCCCTATCTAGTTTGAAATATAGAAGTGCCATGTCGTCAGCAAAAATGACAATGTTGCCTAGCAATTTAAGATCGAATATCGATTTGCAATAAAACAGAAAAAGAAGAGGTCTTAATACCAAGCTCTGTGGAATTCCTATATTAAATATATTTTCATTGCTGTAAATAATTGATACAAAAACTTTGGCTTCCGTTTTGTAGATAAGATTGAAATAATGAAAGTGACAGGCCGCGGATTCAAATACTTTGAGGAAATGAGGGCTTTTTCAGTAGAGGAACTTCCTGTAAACCCAAGTTGCCTCTAGTCCAAAAAATTAATTCAGCAGGGGGGGGACGAGGGGTCAGCACGAGATTCCTTTTTAAAGGGAGGTTTAAGAACACCTTTAACACCAAACGTGGCTAATATTTAAATAAAATTTTTAATCAATTTCCACAAGAACTGCTAGTTTTAAACCACTTACGGCAGATACTATTTCAGATTCACTGATCGGAAAAAAGAAAAAAGTTAGAATTATTATAACGCGATAGCACATTTTCCCTCACAGTAATTTTGATTTAAGTTTATAGGGATTTAATGGTCTAATGGAGTGGTGTAGTTAGCATTTCAGATTTCATAACCACGTGAGTCTATGCTCATGTTCAACATAATCTTATATATCCTATTTTTTAAACATACGAGTATGTATATGGAAAATTATTGCATGTATTCATGAATTACGTGTAACGCCGAAATGTATGTAAAAACTGTACCCTAGTTTTGATATAGACATTTAGGCAAAACGCAAAATTGCGACAGATCAATATGATCAATAATTTTATTTAGAATTTAAGCAATTAGATTTAGAACTTTCAAAGCCACCTTAAAAATTTCATTGAGAATTGTTAAGCAAGGAGATTGTTTCCGGTGTTTATTTAAAAAAATCCTGACTCAATTGAAACATAAAAATAAAAATGAATGGTTGACATTAAAACAAATCAAATGATACCGATTTGCGACGTATGGATCGAGATATACCGAACTATCAGAACCCAGATTAACAATTTTCATTCTTATTTTCATTGAAAACTCGTGTTTTAAAAAACAATTTTGTATGAAAATTATTCGATAACAAGTCTAATCCCATCTACTTTAGTCTAAAGAGACTAAAATATATTATAATTTACTTCCGTTTGTTCTATGACATAATGTTGTATTTTAGTTTCGATCTTTAAAAAAATAAAGTACTGCTTTTGGTCGCAGGAGAAGATAAAATACATTTTTTAAATTTTCTTTGACTAGTTGCAGTTGAAGCTAGAAACATGGAATGCCGTTGCCATCAAAAAATTCTGTCTTCCGAGATTCGCCACCAAGGATAAAATTTCTAGTAAAATGCAATTTAACAAAAATAATATAAGTTCTTAGTTAAATTAGTTCTCAAAATGAGGTAAACGAGATTCACAGTAACTGAAATACAATTAATTGACAGTGTGGCATTGCTTATTAAGCAAATGGAGTGCCTGGGAGACACTGGTACATGTTGTTCCTTAAAATACATTCCATCTACAAACAGCACGTGTCGCAAGCTTATTAGTAAGGTTAAACAAGAAGTCTCGAAGAAAAAAATCGAGATCCCTCTAGAATTTTCAATGGCCGCGATACTGAATTTTTTATGAGGAAAAAGTCTTAGTACGTAAAGGTACAAAACAGCGTACAACAGGATCGCAATGACGAAAAAGAATGTCTTACTGTTTTAGCTACCGTTTGTGCTGTTAGAGTTCGAAAGCGGTTTAATGACGGGTGAAACATGTTTCGATTATGTAGCGAATGTTTTTTTATCTGTGGCTAATCAAATCTTCGAAAAATTACCCTTTAACTGTTTCTAGATCGCCACAGTTCACACTTAATACTACCTTTAGCAGAATTTTGCAGAGATCATAAAATTATTTTAATAGCATTGTTGTGGAATGTAACAGACAAAAATATCGTACTATCTTAGCTACCGTTCGCGCTGATGGGGAATTAACAACGCCAAAGACAGTGTACACTTATCATTGAAATACAGTCAACATTATCAAAATGTTTCCTGCCGATTGGGAAATTTTTAAGTCCGAAAGCGGTTAGATGACGTGCCCAACACTTTTGGAATATGTATAGCGAATGTCTTTTTATCCGCGACCAATGAATGTTTCGCAAAAATTGCACGTTTGCTTATTTCTGGTTGGCGACTTTCACATTCATCGGTACTTGTAGCGGAACTTAGCAGAGACCATAAAATAATTGTATATGCATTGCAACCGAATGCAAAACATTTGCTATAACTTCTCGATGTAGCTTATTTCCAACCAGTAAAAAATTAAAAGGATAATATTTTCAGGAACATGAAAATTGATTACAAAACTTTAGAAGTAAACCGAGAGGATTTAGCGCCTATGTTAAAACGTATTACAATCACCCACTTAAACCAAATACTATTCAAAAACAATAGGAAACCCGAATTATACCCTTTTAATGCTGGTACCATCGACTATTCCAAGCTTTTGGATAAAGAAATACCTCGCCTATCAACATCTAATCAGAAACCAGACCATGATGAGACCAAAGATACTAATGACCAAAAATGCGGCGTTTAGCGCTAACAGAAAAATGGTTTTTACCGGGACAGCTATTGCAATTTCAGTAAAGTGGTGAGGTGTGAACAGGCGATGTTAAAGATGAAAATCGTTTTCCATTTTAGAGAAATTAAAATGGCCGATTGTGTTTCAATGGGAAACTGTAAATGGCCAATCAAGAACGATGTTAATTTATATAGAGAGGAAGAAATATGTAGTGTTATGCGGTTCCTGAAATCGATATCCTCCACCTTCCTCTAGGTAATTTTGAAATCTGAGCGCATGCATTATTTTTGTTAACTCGTTTTATTATATTTTGAATGATTTTCTAAAGTTTATGCACTAAGAAGTCCAGTTAATCAAATTATTTTCAGTGGCATTAACATTGAAATATAATATCCTTTAAGTGCCCACCATATGAGTGATTGCAATTTGCTTGATTGACTTCGCTAAACCCGATTTTTTGAAATTTTCTTAAACTAAATGTACACTTGTGGTTCTCTGATAACAGGTCGAAAGGCACGTAATGTTTCAATATACAAATTCGAATTTTGAATAATTTGTGAGCGTTTCTGACTTGTGTGTCTTTCTTGATGAAAGAACAAATAAAAGAAAAATATTGAAATAGAAAAACATTAAAAATATCAATAACCTCTAATATTTAAAATTTTAGCGTTTATTATGGAAAACCCTTCAACTTAATTGATTTAATGTAATTAAAACAAAACCAGTCTCGAGGGTTTTTAAAGAAAATTATCAAATCTATTGGCGTTCAACATAAATATTTAATGGAAATTTTATAGCTTCTAAGAATGATCATTTTTATTAATGATTTTTGCGCAAAAGGGCTGTAATCACGAGAAGTGTACACTTCTTTTTTTAAGATTTACCTTAATAGATCCCGCTATTATTTATATTTCGGCGTTCTAAATAAATTTTCTCTTAAAGCGTTCTGGCACTGAACAACAAACTGGGATTGAAAGTTTACTTAATAGTATAATATTCTTGAGAAAGGTTCAATTTTGGCAAATTAACCAAATCATTGAGGTCTAAAGAAGAAAGCAAAATAAGGAAAGGGATCTGGAACGTTTTTATTTTTTTTTTAAATAATAATAATATTAAATAAATTTGGAATATCGAAAATTATTGCAAAAATCAGGCTAATTTCGATTACGTGTAGATTAAGAAATCAAAATGGTTGACCTAAAATTAGGGTTTAGTTAGTTGGGTTTAGTTTTCGGTCATCATTTTTTAAAACTTTTCTTAATTATTTTAATTGTTGTTAAAAAATAAAACCATTTTTTATCCTCAGTTTCTGCATTTTTATCTTTTGTCCTTTGTATCTTCTTCATCAACATTACCGAATTTACTATCCTATAACATCTGGTCTCATCTTCTTACGTGTCTTCTTATTTATCTTATTACGTTAGATATATATAGTCACCATTTTGTGTCAGCCATTTTACATTTACTGATTTAATATCAAATTCAAAATTATCATCCTCAAAAATGTAAAACTGAAGAATCTCAAACGATTTATGGTCTGTTAGAAAAAACTAATTTTAAGAAGATTGCCCTATCTTTCTGCGAAACAAACTAAAATTGTTGTTATCACAATCATAACTGACAGTTAGCTACTTTTCTGTGTAGCCGGAGGACATTTGAAAATATTTTTAAAAAATGATTAATTTGCCTACAAAAACTAATATTAACGCCTCCTAGTAGTGTGAAATAGAAGTTACCTGCAAGTCGTATATTTTTCGAGTTTTTGTGTATTTGCGTTTCATGCGTATATATGCGCAATGCGGTCGTAAGAGAGAGATAATTTTTATTGTAATATTTTTAATTTTGCTGTGATATGCTGTGATCATAGTTTTTGTTGTTCTCATTTGCTGGGATATAGGAGCGTGATTTCATTGCAATCGATCATAGTATTCTCATTTCACAATATTCGTTTACTCAATCAAAACCAGGAACAACCATATTCTATAAGCCGTATTGTATCAGCACAAAGTGAACTTTTACGAACGCGAGATTTTATTCTTCATTTACTCGATTGTTGTGTAGAAGTTTTTTAACTATTTACGTATAAAGATGTTTAAAGGGAAAAATAGAAAACAAAAAATAGTGGGTGTGTCTTACTTACTTCTAATTTTTATTAATAAATGTTGGCGTGGCTAGATACGCATTCTCTTTAAACTATTTCATTCTTTGTTGTTTGTATAAACATAAACTAGCACTCGATAAAATTTTATCGTATAAGATTTATATTGGTACGTAAAAAATACTATCAACTAGAAGTTCAAATATGTTACTGTCTGCGTGTATAACCGATCATAGTTCGGCTTATGGAATATGATTATGTTTGTGTTTGACTCGATCCATATTATTTATTTCAATCTTCGTATCTAATATTTTGTTTTATACGAACTTCTCGCGGATAGCACAATTCTGTATATCTCTTTTTGTTTTTTATTTTATTAATTCGTTTCATAATCTTCATATTTCCGTAAATATCAGATAGTTAGTATGAATGAGATTACATTTTTTCGGAAATAATTTTGTGTAGCTGTAGAACAGAGTGAATGATGTGTACCAATTTTAATAGACCAGAAGAGGAAGACCATATACGGATGGGTCAGCATATCTATTACTTTTGACGCGAAAATTTATCCTGAATTGTTGTTGCGTGGAAAGGTTTGTGGTGCACTGTATGCCCATGAGAATGGGTTTCGTGATATCCTTGAGTTTCCAAAGAAGAAATCATAAGAAGATTATAATTATTTAGATAGTAATATTCAAACTAAATACCTACCTCTTCTTCATGGTGAATCGAGGAACGATACTCAACTTACACATTCCAACTATCCTTCTAACTTTACATAATGTAATAATTATTTACTAACAAGGGAATTTTGAAATTGTGATGGTGCACTTGTGAGGAAAAACACTGACTCCACCTGCTCCACTCAAGTGGATTCAGTGAAATATTAAATATTTAATAAAAAAAAATATTTTATAATAAATATTTGGGAGACTAAGTTAGTATTCCGATTTTAATCTATTTTTTTGGCGGGGATCGGGCAACTGGAACTGTAAGTGTTTACATCTATTTTGTCATATTTGCCAATATTTGAAAACTTTAATCATAATTCGCAAGAGGTTAATTGATATTTATGACTCTTATAAAATTTTAACCGGAAGTTAAACACCAGTGGGGGCCAAGTTCAGAGCTTCCCAGCGGAAGTTATCCAACCGGATATAACAGTGTCTTTGGTACTATTTTAGATTTAGCTAACAAATAACTAATTATAACAACATCTTTAATGCGTAAGTTCGTATATATTACATTTGTACGAATATTTTTATTCAACTAGCATACAGTTAAATTAATTTAAAAAATAACCAGAACTAGATGTTTATGAGAATAGAAAGTATAATTATTAAAAGTTTAAGTCGAAATTTAATTTTGTCGGTGATGAATGATGATGTACAGAAGAATCATCATCGGAAATGAGGTCATTGGCCCGTTTAAACTAAATAATAGAATCGTGCGGTATATGAACATAAAGGGAATTTAATTTAGCCGGCCAAGTAAAATTATGCCTTAAACAACATGTTTTTGTTGTTGTGTACACATTTTATATTATTTTCGGTCACGACAACAAAATTATGTGGGTTATTTGGCGCAACTTGTATTCTAGGTCCCAAATAATAGTGAGAGAAGTCGTGTCAACCCCTTAGGGTTAAACATTAAACAGAAATTGTATAGATATAAAACTACGCTAAAATCACAATTTTAAATTTGCGTTTGTTAGGAATTTATTAATTTTATACGGTATACGCGGGACACCGATCGGAATACAAAACTTTTACACTATCTCATAGTTTTTTGTTGTTGTTTTATTTGCGTGTTGAAATCGTTTCATTATAAAAAATACTTTCTGGTTCTTCATATACGTATACTTACATACATATCTCAAAAAGTATGTTTTCTGCTTGGGTATATTTCACTAAAAATTTTCTTTTCTTCGCGGACGCTTGTATGTGCGCTTGTGTATATATATATAGATGTACGGCAGTGGTTATATTCGGTTGCCGGAAATAATAAAAATTTGTATTTTTATTTTAAATCCACACTATATACATACATATATTTTTACAACGATGGGGTACATACTTTTATGTAATAAATATACTTAGCTGTTCGTTTTGTTTGATTGATAGTAACAAAATAAAATTTATGATACTCGTTACTCGCAAATATCGTGTTATCGTTACACTGAACAAAAAACCACACACTTAAAATTCATTTTAGTTAATTGAAAATTTACTTAAAACATTTTATACTGAACAATAGGAGTTTATAATATTTTTTTATGAAAAAATTACTACACTACACACAACATAATATGATGAATGGTTCTATGTTTCTTGTTATATACACACAGCATACAGAAAGTTACATCGTTAGTTTTTTATACTTCTTCACGGTTATTTTACTCTCTCTACATCATATGTATATAAATATTTTATACCACCTTTGACTAGAGAGAGTCAAGCAAAACTAAACCAGCATATGCACCACAAGAAGTTAAAGACTATAACATACAGGGATAATAAAATTCAGGAAAAAAATGAATCAGTTACATACCATCACACAGCATCATCATCCATATTTTTTTATGTTTAGTAATTTCATTTAATAGGTCGACCATAAATCTTAATTTTTGTATAATAAAACTTTCATACAAACAAAATAATAATATAATAAAAAATATCTAGTAATTGTTGACAAATTTAGAGGTTATGTTTTTTTAATTTTATTACAATATATATTTATATATATATATATATTTTTATTAACAATAATAATATGATCCCAGACAAAATATACCAATTAAATTTAAAATAAGGTTATGTGATTTGTATATATGATTCATTGATGATTGATGTAATGTATAAATTATAGGACCGCACGATCAGATGATTGTAAACATTTTATGTAAAATGTACTAACTTTAAAAATCAAAATTCTTTAACGAAATGGTGTTGTATTTTTTGCATGTCAAACAACATAAATGTGAGATACAACAACAACAAAATTATATTCTATTATATTCATTTTTATGCGTTTTTCATGTAATAAATCAAGCGAAACCAACTGAAGCAAAAAAATTAGTGTTCTGTACATAAATTCCTCATATTTTGACATTATATGCACTTTTTTGTGCTCTGTGTTCAGTCAGAGAAAATTTTTCACTTTAAAAATAATTTAAATTCTTTAATTCCCGAAATAACATTTTTTTTTACTCAAATTAAATTAAAAATCAATTTAAATTTAGTTTCATGCCCTCACACACATAATATAGTATAATATTGATATGCCGAGATCAAATTAAATAAAATCTCTCCTGCGCTGCAAATAAAATAATTTATGGGGCTATATTTTGATCTTTATGCTAATAAAATGTAAATATCGCGGTTCTGTCTTTTCTGTATGTGTGATCGCTTGATATACGATCGGTGCTGATCACCGCTTAAAAACTCGCGCACAAATTCTCTTCACATTGTATATGCTCTCGAATGCTACAATAAAACATGCATAATATAATGATAATAATATTGTCAGAAGCTTGATCATGATATTTTATTCATCAAAATTGATCACGATCAATAATAAAAATAAAATTTATTGTGTGTTAAATGTAGCATTTTCAACAATAATAAAACTTGCTTTGGTTGTAATTTTTAATAAAAATTTATTTATTCTTTTAAAACCACCTCCTCATCTTATACGCTCGCTTGAATATATATCCTTGATGATCGCGATATAATTTATACTATGCAATGTTATGCACTATTATTTATCAAGTTATCATACAATTATGTTACTTTATATGATTATGGTAATTTTTCCTATTTGTCGTAAAAATGTCAATTTATAATAATTTAACTTGGTTCCTGAGCATTTCGGGTATGATATACTCGGATACTAACGAACTTGCTCTAATTACAATATTGATTTTCCAGCACAGTAGAAACTATTTAAAAAAAACTGAACTAAAATTGTTAGCTTTTGTTAGTGTGTACATTGTTTAAAGTCTCTGGAGAGGTTAAAAACATTTTTATTTTTTGTAAAACAAATTTTTTATGAATTTATAATCGTTTTTCGAATCGATCGTAAATCATGTATTTGTATATAAAAAATAATAACCTAAACCTTTATTTATCCATTTGCTTGTTCCTTGTTGCATATACGAATAAAACTAAAATATTTTTGAGAATATTGTCTTATATACATACAGTCCGTATATATATAGTTCAGGTTATTGTTTTAAACGTTGCATATATACACTCACTATATAATTAGCGATACATACGTATAGGTATTCATTATATATGAACTTGATTTTGTAATAATCACACACAACTAAACTAAAACATAAGTAAAATCTAGATATGGAAAAATGTTATGAATTTTGTATGTTATGAATGGAATATGTAAAGTATAAACACCTTAAAAAATGGGTAACTCAAAAATTTATGGTAAAAATCCTTGAGTGTAAAAACGACCCTCCGTTTACAAACACAACACATATATACAAAAAAAATCAGTATTAACGGTAAAAATGAACTAGAAATTATTATTACGTTTATATTTTTCGACTACATCATATACATATAATTATGTAAAAGTCACGTAATAAAATCATTAAAAAGGGAAATTGTTCGTTAACAAACATAAAAAAATATATTTTTTGCTTCCAAAATATAATCTATTACCACTATTTCCTAGGACTAGTTCACACACCGTACTTAAAAGTAAGAAATGAAACAAAATATTGAATTGCTCAAGGTCACACATATTTTATTTTATTTAAATTAGTTATTAGTTATGATCTTACTTACTTATACATGTACAAACGATAAGAATTCGAGGCGGTTAATACGATTTGTAATGTTGTTTTTCATCCATTGATCTTACTATAATTTATATGTAAGTACACTGGGTGATAATCAACAGTTTGGCTTGAATTTACTTCGATATACGTAGAAAAAATAATTGTGCACTATCCATCTAAAATATAATAATATGACTTTAAATGTATCATATTATACCTTATATAATCAGTTTGCAAGAACATAAAGTTTACACTATAGTTGAAGGCCTTTAAACCGTACCACATAATTTTAATGATAATTTTTTTCTATTAAGTTTCATGTACTAGTCGATTTGAGTTCTTGTAACTTTGTAATATTTGTTAAGGTTCCTTCTGAGATATTTAGATTAGAAACTGTAATTAATAATTTACTAATTTAATAGTTGTTAACATCTTTTGATTACTAAACTATTTAAACGTTAAAAAAATTAACCAGAAAAAAATTCTCAATATGAGAATTCGGTTTCTTATATCAAAATATTTTATCTTAATTTGAGAAAGTCGATTTTATACTTTAAGGGTACACATTGAACCTGATTATTATTTTAACAGGTACCAGAAAAATCGAGACATAAAATATTAGAGCCCAGTTTTGGAATTAGCAGTCCTTTTTTAAAATTTATCACAACAATAGAAAATGATTCCATCATAAAGAGTGTCCCAAAATTTACGCAAGATTTGAATGAAATAGAAAATTAATTAATTTAGTGTTTGCAACCAAAAAAAAAAACAATTTGACCCTGACAGTTTAGGGTTAGTAAACATGCTGCACTACACGAAAGAACAACGCGTTTTCATTGTTCAAAAATATTGCAAATATAATAAAAGTTTGAATGCAGAATTTGTGATGGCTTCGTTACTCGTGAAAATTGCCGCATTTCTTGTTCAGAGAACCCACATATGATTATCGAAAAACAAATACATCAGTAACGTGTCACTGTTTCTTGCGGATTTTAGGCTGGACACATCATGTAGGCATGCCGTAGTACTTTTGTCCAAATTGGATGATGTTGATGTGGACGACATGTGGTTTCAACAAGACGATGCGTCATACCATACAGCCCGAGAAACAATTCAATTGCTGTATGAGATATTTCATGGTCGTTACTCTGTCGTTTCGGTGATCAGAACCCCTAGATCATGTAACATAACACCATTGTCAAAGGTTTATGTCCGCCCTCATCCACTCTTGCATTGAAGGAGGAGATTCAATCAACGAAATTATGCCACATTTACGTGAAATGGTTATGGCATGTTTCGACAAAACAGTGCGTATGTGTCAGCAAAGCCGTAGAGGTTATTTGACCGATGTGGTATTCCATACATAAACCTACCCTATGTGCTTTATGTTTCAATAAAAAAATTGAATTGAAAATAAAAACTGTGGTTTTTACTTAATTCAAATTTTGCGCATATTTTGGGATACCCTTTTGTTGGCTTATTTATTACTAGTAATATAAACTATAAATTTATTTTGATTTAAACCAAACTCGAATTTAATTACTTCTGAAAAATAGGTGAACGATGATGAAGAATTTTTTTTTGCTATGATAAATTAGGTAACATACTTCTAATTCCAAAGCTGGTTTTTAATATTATATTTTTCAACAAATTATAGTATTGTTTCCGAAAAATACTCAATAATTTGTTTGAAATATATTCTGAACGTGGTCGTATTGTCTTGCAAAATTTGTTATGGTTCATGGTTCCCCCTGAATAATTATGAAATACCATCAACTTTTAGTGTTTAACATTGGTTTATTTATTAAATTTTTTTAAAAGTATTAGTTTTAAATTAAATTAGACTAGAAAACATTTCTCAATATGAGAATATGTTTTCTCAAATCATAATATTTATTCTTACTTGTAGACAGTCGATTTTATAGCTTAATTTTACAAATTGAGTTTTATTTTCTTTACACCAAAGATGCCCAGTGTGTACAAACTACAGAGTTAAACAAAATGGAGCAAACACAAAAAACCATAAAAATTGTTACATTCATGATTAAAATTTAAATGAAACAAGTATTTGGTAAGTACATGGTTCCGTTTGAGACATTAAGGTTAGAAACTGGTAGACAATTATTTTAATGGATTTATATTTAAACAATAATAATTTATTATTTTTAAATTTGCTAGCTGTTAATATTTGTTTAACTATTAACGATTTCTAAAGTTTTGGTGGGTAGTTTAAAAAAATCGAAAAGTAAAAATTTCTAAATACGAAACTTCCTGTTCTCAAATCAAAATATCTAATCTTATTTTTAGAAATTCGATTTGATACCTAATTCTAATATTATTTGGACCTGTGCGAGTAAACACAAAGAGCTCTATAAAATACGATACATGTATTATTCATGTTCAAAATTTATTGAAATATGTCCTGATCTTGCTCATGGTTTTTTCTGAAATAATTGTGGAAATGCAATTTTAATATTAGTAATTTATCAATTATTAATTTGGTAGCTGTCAACAAATTTGCAATTTTGGGAATAAATTCGACGTAAAAATATTTCTTAATATAAGAATTGGTTTTCTTAAAACATAATATTTATTCTTCCTATTATAAAATCGATTCTATAGCTTACACTGTGTCAATGAACTACAGAGTTAAACAAATTAGTACTTACGCTAGAAACCGGGCGTTAATTGTGAACATTTAAAATTAAACAATAATATTTTTTTCTAATTTTTGGTATAATTTTTTAAAAGTTTTGGAATTAAATTCGACAAGAAAAAGTTTCTCAATATAAGAATTTTTTTCTCAAATCAATATATTTATTCTTACTTTTAGAAACTATATTCTCAAGCTTAATGTTACACATTAAGAGTGATTTTTGTTTAAACCTGACAGTGCAGAGTTACCCCGTGTAAATAAACTACAGATTGTAAAGTAAATATACATTTTTTGGATAGTTGAAGGATTTTATTCAAATAAACTTTGTCAAAATGCACATTACTGCTTTGAGAGAAGCATAGCAATCTGAATAATTAATAAAAATAATATAAAATAAATCAAAAGCATGAAATGCTTGTATGTTGAAGGTTTCGTGGTATTTCTAAAAAAAAAATTGGGTTAAAAAAAATTTCTCCTATAAAATTTTTTTTTTCTTCAGTTAAACTATTTAATCATACTATATGCTGGCACTACATAAATACACGTTTCAAAGTAATAAAAAATTTTATTTAAGGAAATAAATTTCTAAAGAGAAAATATTACTTTTACCTTTAAAAATGTGAGAAGGTAAAGTATTTTGGGAAGTTCGTGATATTTTTTTCAACCTTTATTCATTATTTAGTTAAAATTTCCATTAGTTTTCAGATTTAATTCAAGCCCCTAACGATTACAATAAATATTACATTAAAATAATTTTAGATTTGATTTATTATTAAAATTAAATCTCAGTATATACTAGGCCGCTTTAAAACAAGAGATAATTTAAAGAAAATTATAATTAACTAACAATATTTTCTTAATATAAGAATTTATTTTGTTAAGTCAAAATATTTTACATCCTTTTCTATATGTTATTTCAAATCATAAAGTATTAAAATAAAAGCATAAATAAAAATTTTGACTTAAGAAATAAATGCTTATTTTGAGAAATCCATTAAAATTTACTAGAAATACCATAAAATATTTGGAAAGTTGAAGAATTATTTTAAAATTTCATTAAGATAAAGTTTACCAAAATATGTTATTGCGTCGAAAAACACTAAAATCTGAATAATAAAAAATCGTAATTGTATTAGTAAACTAAAAATATTAAAATGTAAGAAAGAGCTTGTTAGTGGACCACAAATTTGTACAGTATTTTATCTAATAATTTGCTTAAATGTCCTAAAATGCTTATTTAGCATTTACTTATACTTTATGAGAATAAGCATTTGTTTTTAAATTAAAATATTTTATCATTTTTTGGCAATTTCATTTTTAAAGTTTTATTGTATAACATGAAGTACCAATAAATATTTTAGTTTAAGACCTAATTCTTATATTGAGAATTTTCTTTCTCGTAAAAATTAGAGAAAGTTCAAAGTATTATTCTTTTTGAATTTTTATTTAATTAAATTTTGTTAAAATACGTATCTCCTTTGCTTTGAAAATCATTAATATCTGAATAAAGAACCGTTTTAAATTACATAAATAAAACTCGAATGTAACATTCCTATCAAATCCAATATTAAATCTTTATTTTGCAGATTTCGTTTCTGCTACATGAATTTACGATTTTATTGAATATTATATTACATTTGAGAATATTTTATTTACAAAAATTTCATTTATAATTAAAACTAAGTCTCAATATATTTTTCCCCAATTTAAGAATTTGTTTTCTTAAGTTTAAATATATTTTAATTTTTATAGTTATATGTTAAAAATTATATCTGAATATTTGAGAATACATAAAATAATTTTAGGGAGCTCAAGGTCATCATTTTGAATATTTATTAAACACACAATCGACCGTTTGGGAAAGTTCCCGATATGAATAAGACACAGTTTAATTTTTAAATAATTCTTACCTTAAATTTATAGTGTTTAACAAATAAATTTAAGAATAAAACACACGAATGATGGTACAAATGAAAAACTGGATACAATATGACATTTAATTGAACTCAAAATAAGTTTGTGGCAATTATTGTAAATAATGTGTTTTAGAGAACAGTTTTTTCTTTCTATCCCATGTAAAACATCTTAATAATGGTTTTTAATTATTTTATTTATCTAATTTACAGTTATGCTCTTAAAAATCACACGAGCTCCCAAATCGAAGGCAAGAAATTTTCGAATATGGAATAATTAATTAAGTTGTTCCAAAAATTCTCCAAACGTTTTAAGCAAAACTAAAAAATTACTCATTCAGAGAAAACTAAAGTTCATATTGTAAAAATATTTTCTCAATTGTAGATCTTATGATAATTTTGAAATACATATAATTATTTGAATTTTAGTTTAACATTTTTCATTGTTTGTTAAACCTCTTTCTATTTTAAGTTTTATTTTGAATTTTGATAGCCAAAATGTATTTTGGGAAAAATGGGAAAGGCGCGTTGTTTAAAACTTTAACTGTTTTTTCTAAATAAATAGAATGTTGAAAGAAAAACCTCAAATGTTTGATGAAATATAATAATTTGTTTCGAACAACTATTTTCGGTTTATAGAGCCACTCTTCAAGTGATTGTGTTTAAAAAATTAGTATAGAAGTGGAAAAAGAAAGTACGAACATTCTTTTCGTGGGTTTGCTGTTCAAATTCCAGCAATTCTTTCGAAAAAGGGTAAAGCATGGGCTGTGAAGCGGAAAGCGGTTAAAATTCGTTGAAATATGTAGCTACCTTAAAATTTGATTTGGATAAACCCTTAAAGAATTAACCATAACTTAAAAGATAAAATTTTAAAAATGTAATTACTTAATAAAAATTTTTAATTAGTTAATTTAAAATTGGCTAAAACTATTACAAAGTTTTTGAATATTTTGAATTTTTCAATTACCAGTTTGTAACTCTATTTCATTGGATTTATTCCATAAATTAATTAGTTAATTTGCTAGTACGAAAGATATTTTTATTTAAAACCTTGCGAATGTTGATTATTAAACATAAAATAGTTTATTTATCGGGCTTAACCCTCTTGTCTACTCATCAGTACTCGTTCATTTGTTCTTTCTCTGGGTAAATATGCATATTTTAATTAATATGTCTTTATGTCTTCGGTGAAACTGCACAAATTGTTTACTAGCGTAATAATAAGGATATCAACGGAAAACTATTCAATTTATGATTTTCTCCGTTTGTTTGAAATTGTTTGACATATTTTGAATAAAATTAAAATTAACCGACCTTTACTAACCTATAATTGTCTTCTGGCTTTTTATATATCGAAAATATTGAAAATTTGTATTTTCAGTCCTCTACAAAGTTACGATCTATAACTTTTAAATATTATGATATTTTTGTATAATTCCTTGAAATGATAAATTTTTAAATGAACGTGTGCTTGATGTGAGAAAATCGTGATCAAATTAGAAGACTAATATTTATCATATAAACGATAAACCGATAACATCAAATTTGATTTCGAAGCATGACCAATACAAAATTAACAGTAATGTCTTAATTCGAATATGATGTTTGAAAATTGCGATAAAAAATACTTTGCAATGCGCGAGGTCTTTCTTTGTTATTATTGGGCAGGTGTTGATGGAAAATTGAGATAACTACAAATTATTTTGTAAACAATGTTGTGATAGGTGTTTAAAGTTATGTGCAAAACAATTTAAGTTGGTTTGTTTTGCAATGCAAAACATTTTAAGATGGTGTACCGAACGAAATAAATGGATTAAATAGCTAATACGAATGGTGTGAATGTATCTTTAAAAATTGCTGCGTTGGTTTATACAAAAGTCAATTTCAATTATAAACATTTTAGGGATTTTTCGGCTCGTCCTATTTACAGCTCTCTAAGCGACCTTAAACTGTTATTATTTAAATAGAAATATTATAGTTAGGACTCAGTTCCAATCGTACTATCCGAACAAAAATAAAATGGTGTGTAATTTGATTTGCATTAGATCTCGTGAAGTATAGCTTCAAACTAGCAAATTCAATTATAAATCATTTTTGCTGAATGTGTCTAACTAAACAAATATGTCATAAAATAGGGCGATTCAAAAGTTGTTGCTTGCACGAAATTACAAGATGAGTTTGCAGTTGCTTTACTCATTTAAAAACATTGCAAGTTGAAATATTTCAATGTAACTTCTACCAAATATTAACTGTTACGTCGACATCACTTTGAAACACAAATAAGCTGAAATTCTTTCAAATAAAATCCATTACAGCTTTAGAATGTTTAATTTACATATATTTGTTGTGGTGGCATCTGTTGATAAAACTTAAAATCCTTTCGGATATGTTAGTGACATCTTGTTTCAGTGATGTCCCGTATTGTCGACGCTGCCTAGTTAATTAATTTAAATAAATGGCGTCGACTATATGTAGAGAATGTAGATAATATGTCGAAAATGTCGAAATATCCTGTTTCTGTTAACTTTTGGCAAAATTCAATGATTTCTTTGTTAATAAAACCATTTAAAAGCGGAGCTTTAGTTTTAGAACTATTTCAAAAAATCAAAAACCAATGCACCTTTGTTAAAAAATAGAACTTCAGCCACAATCAAGTTCTTGTATCAGACCCAGAGCTGTCAACTGTTAATGTACTACAATGACAATAAAGTTAAAAAAATTGAACACAAACTAGTTTACAGACAAGGATCCATTGATTGATCATACAAGTTCATCGTTTCAAAATAGTTATAAACGCGTTAGTTTGACTTAAGGCTCGCTGGGTATCAGGCAATATAACTCCATTTAAAATGGCTATTTTTATTGTGAAACATGAAGCTAGATTTATGCTGTGTGCCTCAGAAGACTTTTCAAACTAAACTTTTCAAATTTTGAAGCTTCCGCTACTGTCTCATAGGCAATAATTAAAAAGTCAACTCCTGAGGTTACTTTTCAGACTTTTCATTTTATTGTATAACTTGAAGTGATGTGTATAATTTATTTTGACGTTAGAAAGGATTAAACAAAGAAAAAATGGAAAAACGGCCTTACTCTATTCGATGTAAGTTTATTTGTATTATTAATTAAATTCTATATACCTAATGTACATTATTAAATTCTAAAAATTTTATTTTTGTTTACATTTTTATAAACTTCGGATGACACTTACATTAGTTTAGTTGAATGTGAGGCACAGATGAAAACTTTTGTGCTAGAGACATCTGTTGAGATATTGCTTGAACTATTAGTATATTGAATAGTTTAGTTTGAAAAGTCTTCTGAGGAACACAGCATTAAAGGGGAAAACCGTTAATTGGTTGAACACTGGAATTACCAGAATAGTGCCACAGATTGATTACCGCTTGAAATATGAAAAGTGTCATATCATAATGGGCATATAATGGCATTTATTTTGGAATTTTGTAGTTAGGAATTTTGAAATTTGGTATTTTGAATAAGAATTTTGGTTTTATGGAATTTCATGTTAGGTGTTTTTGTTGGAATTTTGGTTTCTGGAATTTTGTGTTTTTGAATTTTGACTTTGCAATTCTAGATTAAGCGAATCGTATCTAACTCATATTAAACTGATGGAATAATGGATTTCTGTAATTAGGAATTTTTATCTAAAAATTAAAAAAAAATATTTTCTCCATTGGGTTTCCCTCTAGAAATATGAAAGGAGCAACTATTACATTTCCATAGAGAAAAAAGGGAATTTATTTTGTAATTTTGTGTTTAAGAATTTTGAAATTTGGTAAAATTTGGTATTATGTTTTATTTTTTTTAATTGGAATTCTTGTTTCTGAAATTCTGAATTTGGCGAATCGTACCCAACCCGGTCTTGTATTCGATCATGCTGAATGTAACTAGACCATTTTTTAATAAATTGTATTTCGATTAGATTGAGATTCTACCATGAATTTTGAATGAAGTTCTAGAATTCGACCATTTTGTATGAAATTTGGCCACTTCTTAACCAATTATTGTCGAATTTAGTATTCAGAATCTGATTGGGATTCTAAAATGAATTTTGATTGAAGTTCTAAAATTCGGCAAAGCTGAATAAAACTAGACCATTTGAAAAATGGTTGGTAGCTTTTTAATTTATTAAATTTAGTCGAAGCATGTAATAAATATTTTAAAAAAATCGGAAAAATGTATCTGGTTCCATTTAGCACGGACGAACTCCAGAATTTGATTCAAAATTCATATTCAAAATCACTCTCTAAAAACTCCTTTAAATTTGAACCTATTCGGTTGATTAATGGCTAATTCTCTATAGCTGACTGCTTTACAAACCAAATTTGACATGCAATTGTCCTAGTTCCGTTTATTCGGATCCATAAATTATTTTACGCATTTACTACATTTTAGAGATCCCGCGGTGTGTTATCGGGCTAAAAAACTGGATTCTGAACGAAAACGACCCCAACCTTGTACACATGTTCTGAATAAATTGTCACAATTGAAGCAAATGGACGCTCAATAGTTTTAATCACATTAAACGGTGACCATTTTAGCTTGTTAAAGGACAATCACTGGACGTAAACAAATTTTAGTACTCAGAAAGTAAATTACTGCTGGAAGTTACGCCATAGTACTATAACCAACATATTTGGATGATTAAACATATAAGAAAATACTAAAATTTTAAACAGATCTAAGCCGACAGATTAATTTATGGGCATCATAAAGAATTCTATACGATAGTTTTAATTTAAAGTACTTATGCTTGAATATTTGAATATATTTGTAATATTTTGAAATATTTCACAGGTACAAACCTCACCCACTTAATTTGTAAACATTTAATATTAACTTCAAACATTTCCGAACGGACGCCATTTTAAACTAAAAAAAACTATAAAATAGCAACCTCCAACAAAAAAACAATGAGAACAGATACGAACCAATATTTGACATTTTCTACGAATTGTCTACATTCTCGACATTATCTACGCAAAAATTGGCTACACTATTTTCGACACATACATGTTCGACACATACATGTAGATAATTCCATTTCCTGCTTGTTCTAGACACAATCAAACACATAATTTGATAATGATTTATTTTAACTTCTTTAATATTGTTGCACACAAATTGAAAATGTTTAAATTTAACCTATTAAATATTCTGTTGTGGTGACATCTGTTATGGTACACAGATAACTTGAAGCTCTTTTATGATATATGACACTGTCATGAAGAGTTTTGGGTACTGAAAGTATTTGCTGTAAATTAATTAGAGGCAGAGGGTACTGAGGGACTCCTCATAGACCAGACATAACCATCATAGAATTTTATTATGGAAGGATCTACCTGTTTCTGGATGGTCGAAAATGTAAACATTTTTTTAACTATTTAAAAAATACGAATATCAATAAAGCGACTGGACAATTAAATTGTGTGAATTATTAATTTTTATTATTGGGTAATAATGAAATATTTAGAGAATAATTTATTGGCTACGGTAAAATGGTGAAAGAAATTTTTGGAAAATAATTTCATGATCCCGCAAAGAATCCATAATATTTGAATGTATTCCTAGAAACAGAGTATGCTACGTTTTTGAAAACTACATTGCATACGTTTTTTATGAAGGGCATATCCCATTTCATTTTCATACACACAAAAGATACCAGCCGGCTATAAGGGGTGACAAACTTCCACTACAACTTGTTTCTATATCCTATCAAAATAATGATTTAAGTACATACAAATTAACCCCTAAAATTGTTTTTCAAATGAATCATTTCCGATTTTAAGAGAAACCTTAGTGTTAATTGGATAATAAACAGATAATTACATATTGTAATAATATTTTTTCATAAAAACGAAATCTATTTTTTAAAGAGTATATTAGAGATACGTATATATAGATACATCAAAAGATACACATCATGTTAAATGAAATAAAATTGTTTGTTTGTTAAATAAACAATTAAACTTACTGAAATGCCTCAAATAATGACAGATTTATGGTATTCAATTCGTTCATATACGAGTACACACAACTTCTGTAAAATAAAAAGAACGTAAAAAGTGGAGAATACAAGAAAGACACATCATTAATTATTTATAATAAATAAAATAAAAACGCAACTGAAAACATTAGATTCCCTCCTTCTGACAACATAATCAAAACCGTTTTTTTGTGTTGTATCAAAGAAGATTGCAATCTAATTTCTGTTCGTTAAATAGTCCAATAAATAAATCGTAATTTTTATTTATTTACATTTGTAATGTATATCAATTCACATAATTTCCATAAAATAATTAATATTTAATATACGTAAGCTTTATTATTAAAATGTCTTAATTTTTACGATGGTTGGTTCACAACTCTATATAATATTTAAAAATCTTAAAGTTTAAAGGAGTATGGATAGCAATAAAAATTGATTTTCCTTATGTACATACTTTAATTGAATTTTCATGGACATACGAGTAGGAAAATATTATATAGGTGGTGTTCTACATTTTTTTTTTGTCTCACAAGATAAAATCAAAATTTTAGATCGATATTATTTATACCTTTAATTGGCTATAAATCATATAAGTAATTAATTTAATGAGCCGTTTATTTATAATTACGTAACAATTCGTTGAACATAAATAAGTGAGTTTTAGTGAAAGTTAATCGGAGCACCAATTTTATAGAGTAAAGCTTTGCAATTTAAAATACACATCGTCATTTGATTTAAGTGCGCCCAAATATATATAAAACCACACAAAACGTATTATTGTAATTGGTGACATCATTTGTAATATAAAACAATATTAGATTAGGAGACCAGCATAATTTATAAATGGTGTTTGATTTTATGGAATTTTAATTTTTTGTGAAATTCATTTATTTTAATTTTAATTTTAAATATTTATTTATTCGAAATCAAACCCATGAGAAAATCATATACATCCGGAATATACGCGAGCAGATAAAATATTATACAGTTTTAAATATACTACAATAATTTTATTTCTGAAATACATATATCTACAGATACATAAATTAACGAATTAATTAAATTAGCACAGTAAAAAAGACTAATTATTATGATTTATATTTAATTTCCCGTAACTTCATTCATCAAAAATATAAAAATAAAAATGTACTTGTTGTTGTTTCGTATTTGGATACAAATTCCGCATACAATGCCATCTCTTATTTAAAATATAAATTTAATTACGATCATCTTCTGTTCATCTACATTTTCGAATACATATGCACATATAATCTTGCTTTACATCTTTCGATCGGGTTTTCTTCTTTTTATTCATATATTTTTAAATAACTTGATCGATGATTAATTTACAGTGTTTTCAGTTAGTTTTATAGGTTGTTTGTCGTTTTTTTTATTTTATCAAAAATTCTCATAATAAACTATAAAAATAAGAAAACCAGTTTCAAGTTCACCACCAATGAATTAAAAATATATTATGTATACGCGTTCGATATTTAAGACAAAAATTTATAATATGTAGTTTTACTATTTTTTTAATGAATAAAATAAAAAAGAGGGAAACTTGTTAACCCTCAACTGGGGTGTAAAATTAGTATGTTACGGTTGGTTGTTTATTACATAATCGATGATCTTCTAAATTTGATTTTCAATCAAATGATCGATTCAGTTTTATTTGAATTGAATCTTTGCCAACTTTTGAATATTAGCCTAAAACTACGTTTTTTAAATGATAGCGACACTAAGCTATACTTCATTCTTAAATTTCACGTGCGCATATTGACCTTACAATTTTTGTCAAATTTTTTATATTTTTGTACATTTTACAAACGTAAATTGGTGTTATATGCTCTTAAAATATTCGGTGATCTTTTCTGCATAGATTGCACTGTGAAGTAACAAATATTAATAGGCGGAGGAGCACTAATTATTACACCGTGCAGATAAATTTTCTACCGGAAACAATGGAGCCTACACGCCAAAGACATCTAGAAGATGATCCACCCGCTTAATTTTAAAGTTCAGTTGACAAAATTATCTTATTACAATATTCTGATAAGTATTTTTCAGTGTTCTTAATGTGATTAGCTCATTATTGAGTATACAATTAATTTACAAATTTAAAATGTAATGAATCATATGTGGAGAAATCGAGGTGATAAACACCGTTAAACTATTTTTTTTTTACCAGAAGCGATGTAATGTTCTTAAATCATTTGAGACAAATTGAGGCTTAAAGTTTAAAACAGAACAAACTCTTTGTTGGTTAATTTTGTTTATTTTAGCATTTGATGCGAAGAAATTGATTGCTGTGTAATTTTTGCTTCTGTAGATCTCTTTTATAGAAGTTGTTTCTGTTTTAAAAACGATCCACTAATTGCTCGTAAGTGGTCATGGCAAATTATTTTAAAATTTTTGATAAATAGCGCCTAACTTATCAACAATCGTGACTTTATTATAAGCAAATCAATTTCAATAATTGAATTTAATCTCAATGACGGCTGTCTATTTTCTCGATATTTTTTTGGAGTCCTTATATAAC
Source organism: Nephrotoma guestfalica (assembly GCA_963691935.1). Lineage (NCBI taxonomy): Eukaryota > Metazoa > Arthropoda > Insecta > Diptera > Tipulidae > Nephrotoma > Nephrotoma guestfalica. Next base: position 218,458,337 of record OY829913.1, on the reverse strand, counting down.
CATACAGTTTGAGTTTTTTAATAAATGCCAAGCTTTTATTTTAGAAACGATGCAAGGATGAAAATTGTTCAGTGTGGAAGAGTAAACGTTTGCTTGGTTATCTAGGATGATCTTGAAACTCATTAGTTAGGGAAATTTTACCTAAGCTTAGGTTTTGTTTAAAATTAGAACCAAGTTCCAACACTGTTTCGTTGCAACGAGAAACAAAACTAATTTTTCTATGACTTACTAGTAACTAAATTAAAAATTTGCTTAATAAATCAAACAAGAATAAGTCAAAGATTTTATTTGTTTTTATTTCTCGTTACAACGAAACAGTGTTCGAACTTCGAGAAAATTGTTTTACTGTAATGCAGATCAATTTTTGCTTATAGTTATTACAGAAACCACATACACTTGCGAAGAAATTTGTATTCATCAAAAATATTTATTTATTTTTAACTGTTTAATCAAAAGCGTAAAATATATTGCATAAAATTTCTGTCAGGCGTCACTTTTTATAATGTGCAATAAAAAGCCAAGGAATCAACCTTTTTATTGTTACGTCTGAATTGCGTCGAGTATAATCATCTAATGCAAAACTTTATTTATTTTTTCGTTAACCAAGTGGATCACTTCGTGTTGATTCCAGGAGTTGCACTAACTATTTTAACAAAGAAGACCACGCAACACAACAAAAACAAACTCCTTGTAAAAGTATAGTTGAAAAGTATAATTTCTGTTGTAAAATTTCTATAACATTTTGAGATATAATCAAGTTTTCCAAAACATACTGCCCAAGTAAATTCTAAATATTTTATTGTCATTTACCATCAGCTTCAGTGATATTACCGTACTTCTATAACACCCAAAGTCTCCCATAGATCCAAAGTTATCCTTAGCTAGTTACACAATTTTCAAATGGGTTTTCCATGTTGGGGCCTTTGGTTTCAAATTCAAACATACTTCTGGGGTGCTTAGATTCAATAGAGTGTTTTAAGCAATTCATAGTATTTTTCAGGTATGTTAGCATTAATTTGAGTTATTTTGCCGGTCTTAGATCTAAATTAATTTTCTAATAGGAGTGACAGAGTGGTTCTTCGTCTTATATACTCGTGCATTTCAAAAGCATCATACATTTTTCAACAATATGAGATCACTTTTTAGTGGGTCTGTCAGTTTGTTCTATCAGATTAAATTTAAATTTTAGTGGGCCTTATGTTTTTACCAAATTCATTTTAAGTATTTTCCAGTAATTTAGCATCAATTTCCAATATATTGTCAAAGTGCTTACTATTGTAATTATTATTTATAATTTTAATAATTAATGTACATTCCAAATTCTAAGTGTTATCCAGACATTTCACACAAACTTATAAGTGGCACAGATAAACTGCTTAAATAAAAAGAAGTGTCTTAAAAATTAAAATATTTTACACGAGAAATTTTCTTTTTCCAATTTTATCATACAACGTTTATGTTGAGCTTTTTGATTAAGTTTAATACCTAACTATCATTAACATAAACATTTATTTTTTGTCTCACACGTCCAAAAGTGAATCATATAATTCTTAGAATTCCTAAAATTGGTTATAGGACCAAGTACGGGACAAAAGTGCCAGGTAACGCCGGTTCTATTCCTAAAGACTGTTTACGCATAACGAAGACCAAGGATAGAGTGAGTTTTTATGAGGGAAGAAGCGACCTTGTTGCAGACACCTAGCGATCGTACGGCACAAGACAACACAATTATAATCTGCTTTAAAGAATGATATATGTTTCATTGGTTAAATTATTAATGGGTTTAAAAACTCGTGTTTATGGTATTAAAAGTTAATAAATGTTGTAATGATTTACAACAGTTGAAATATGAAATGAACAGCAACAAGTCGTTACTTCAGTATCCCGTAAAATAATTATCATTTATTGCACACTAGACCATGATGAATATAAAGATTATTGCAAAAATATTTTTAACTAGCAAATTTGCAAAAATTGTACTCTAGTTGTTTAACTACTTATATTACTTTCAATTGTCAACTCCTATTTAGATATTCTTATTATTTTAAATGTTCAGTAAAAATGATCAAAATCAAAAATGATCATTCAGTATTAAAATTAAAATCAACAAATGTATAGTACCAAAAACTATTATTTGTTATGAATGCCATCTATGTATTATTTAAGCAACTAAAACTAATATATGCTCATACATCATAGACGTCACTTTCTTCACTTTTCTAAATTATATCAATTTCGCGCTGGAAACACTAGATGGTGTATTACTAATTTTTCAAATTGATTACGTCAACATAGAAATGAAAAATATTGCAAATAAAATAATACAAAATATAGTGCAAATTTAAATTAAATTGCCTTTTTAATGATGTTTTTCATCAGCTACAGCTAAAAGAACTCTAGCATTCCTCCATCACTGTTTATGAACTACGCGATAGCTGATAACATCAGGAATAACCTAGACGATTATATTCCAACCTTGTTTGATTTTTGCCGTTCTGTCTATCCACCCAACCCTTATTTTTCTGATAATGATTTAATAAAAAAATATTTAACTAATTTACAACAAAATGGTTTCTGGGGTGATGCTGAATGCTTATTTGTAATGTCCAGCAAACATAAAAATTAATGTACAGTACTCTAATCCACAACATTAGGTAAATTTTATTCCTGAGTGGAGTGGATATGCATTTGAAATTAAAAATTCCATTGTCATTACTAATTTCAGCTACCCAACATTCACATCACCAAAGCATTACTAATAATACAGAACAAACCATTCATTAAAGCGGCATGAAAAAATCTTTACACTCTTGTGGATATAACTCATTATCAACCTTATCCGATACCTAACAAATCCAGTATCGCCTGTTTTGGTATATGGATCATTCGCGGAACTAATCATTAGCAAAAATTAGATAAAATTGAGCCCAATTTGAATATGAGATCAATATGAGCTTACGTATTTTTTCCTGAGAAAATTATAAATCGTACATATTTAATAGTCTTGCTACGAAAAGGTGCGAGGTACAGATATTAGTAAGAAAGAAATATTCTTCTCTTACTGGATGAGTTAAACATTATTATGCGTCAATACTTACGTCACTTGGATATGCAGGGTGAGATTTTTAATAAAGGCCGGGCTTTTACCGCAGAAATGGTGTAACCTAGAAGAAAATTACTTATAATAAAAATTGTTCAATGGCGAGGGGGACGTTTTGTGGTGATCTTGAATGACCTTCAAACTCATTAGTATTGGAGATATTGACGAAAATTAGTTTTTTTATATGAACCTTTATTTTTTAGTTCGCTTTTTGGTAAAGAAGTTAGAAATAAATTAATAAATATTTTTTGTTCATACAGAATTTTTCGAAAAGTATGTGATTTCAGAGATATAAGCAAACATTTTTATCTAAGTTCTAACACTCGTTAACATGATTTAAAAATAAACAAAATCAAACCTTCTTTAATTTATTAAGCAAATTTTTAATTTAGATACTGCTAAGTCAAAAAAAATGATCTTATTTATTTTTATTTCTCGTTACAACGAACGAGTGTTAAGAACTTAGACAAAATTATTTACTTATATCTCTGAAATCATACACTTATCGAACAATTTTGTATGAACAAAAAATATTTATTAATTTATTTTTAACTTCTTCAGCAAAAAGCGAACTCAAAAGTATAGGTTCATATACAAAAACTAATTTTCGTCAATATCTCTAATACTAATGAGTGACCTTCCATCATTCAAGATCACCACTAAACGTCCCCCACGTAATTTAATTTTGTTTCTCAATTTTAATACTCATCTCGGTGCTAATGTTTCTTGGGATCATACTAGCATTGGCACCAATTTGTACCACAACAAATCAATTGAAAATGCTATTTAATTAGGTGTCCTTGATAGTTCAATCTATCTTTTTATTAAGACCACTAACGCAATCCGAATTACACAAGGACCTTTAGATTTAGTCGAACACAGGTTGATCGTATATTAACAAAACAAAAGCAACATTTGATTTATATAAATTCCATTAAGGAAAACACATTCTATACTGAATTAAATAACCACATTATTTGGATTATTTGCACCACCTTCCTCTTTCCCGTAAACCACAGCATTAACAGTTACTAGACAGCTATACACATTTCCGAAACTGTAATAACCTCAGGTATCATACAACATTAAATCTGTAAACGTAGTATTATTGCAGAGAGATAATATAGAAAATGAATTTCAAAAACAACTTACCACAATATATAAGAGCGCTAGTCAAGAACATACGAGTATAACTAATGATCATTGGCAAATAATGAACAGCTATAAAATTTTCGCTCATAAAATTCGTGGGATAAAAACTTGTTTGACATTTAAGCGACGTATAGAGCAGTCGCTGTTTTCAAAAGTACCAGACATTACAAATATCATTATTATAAAGGCTCAAATGCTCAGGCTTCTTTCAAGAAAACCAGAAAATCCTAAATACAAGCCTATAATACCAATAACCAATATAAATAATCTGAACAAATTCGCACAATAATATTTTAAACTTCCTAAAACGAAATTAATCTAAGTAAAGAAACATTCATTCCCATTTCTTCAAGGCTTCGTAAACTAACGATATTTGAAGGTGTTTTAGCCTCCTATTATCGATGAATATGATTACTGTTTATTAGGGCCTCCACCAACCGAAGATGACTTAAGGAGTACCGGGAAAGGATTGGTGGAGCAGTTTAAACCAGTGTTTTTACATAATATTATTTAGGGCTAAAGAAATGTCACGAAATTTCCAATAACAAAAATGTAACCTGCTATTTTTGATTTCCCACTCTAAACCGAAATCAATTTTTTAAAATTCACAAAGCATAAAATAACAAAATTGCATTTCCTAGAATAAAGTCAGATACAAGAAATCTGTGGTAAGCCCATACAACATATTTTATTTTTATTTTAATTTAAAATTTATTCCAAACATCCGCAATATTTCAAAATTAGCTTTTTGGGTTTCTGACTCGAAATATTTTCTTCTGAATTCATAATGAAAGTGTGAATTAAAATAAAATACAATACATAATTGAAGTGAGGTTACCAAGATGTTGGAAGTTTGGTTTCGAACTAATGATACATTGAATTCTGCGATTTCTATATGAAATTTCGCATGTATGCGTTAAATACAATAAAATTCGGGAATACTAACGGGTTGGCAATTACGAATCATAATAATTTGCTAAGACATATTACGAGTATGATTATACTTCAAAGTATTTTCGATTTGTAGTTTGGCCACTGCAGTCTGATGAGACAACCGAATTTTTTAATTTAAAGAATTCTATGTAGATGTAGTTTTGTCCGTTTTTACTGGCTTCATAGTTTTCTGTGTCGTAATTATTGCACTTGCCAAAGACTTCTTCAACAAATCATTTGTAGCTGATGGTGATGGTAAACTACTATCCTTTGTTGTTGTTTCATCAATTAATTCGGATAAATCCAAATCATCATCAATTTTTATGTCCCGATCATCAGAAAAATATTGGATTACCAAGACTTTTGCAAATTTAGATATCGCAGAAAAACTGATGATTTAGCACAAAAGTCTCCATAGCTATTGAATTCACATTCGGTATCGGTTGCTGCAGGTTTTAAATTTTCTGGATTTTGCAAAAACATTACAAGCGAAATCAAATCTTTTGAACGCGTTTGTGATAGCCTTTTGTTCAAAGCTTGTAATAAGTTTTTTGCTAAAGTACCAGGTAAGTTTCGAACAGAATTGAAAATAACCTTTGATTCCTTCTGAAGTAACAAGATTACAATCTCTTCACTCAGTGCTTCAACTGCTAATTGTACTGGTTTTAACACACTTAACAATTCCTGCATCTTTTTAATCTCATCTTCGTTTAATTTTACTAGAGAAATTAGATCTATCAATGCTTTTCGGATACAGGATTTCAACAATAAATACCGCCGTAGTCTGAGGATCCAACACCAGATTGAGTTCTTTTCCATGCTCATTTTTAACATGTTTTTGTGCACACAGTTTTTTACTGCTGAGTTTTTAAATAATTTCACAATTTGGCGGACATTGTTCAAATCGGTCTTAAAATCTTCCTGCTCTTCCAAAATAATTTCAGTATCAACATCCTCTTCTACTTCTATAAAATTATCGTCACAGTTTTCTAAGTCTAAATCTTCATCAGATTCTTCTACAGCAGAAAACTCTATAAAACATAATTATACAAATAAATTACTTGTTTTGGTGAACCATAAATGACGATTCGCTCCCAAATTTTTTCATCACAGATGCTCCATCAGTTGTTAAGCCAAAACATCACTTAAGTTGATTTTAAAACTAGAAAGTTTTTGTTGAAGCAGATTTTTCAATACTTCAGCTGAACAAGTACCATAAATTCTGATCAGACCTAGGTTATCGTAGCTGCCGTTTGAATTGATGACATTTATGTTCAAATGCCGTCGATTTTTGAAACTAGTCCATTCATCAAGTGCCAAACTTAATAATGAATTTTCGTATTTGTACAAATTAGTTTTTTTTTTTTGTAATTTCCAATTTTACTAATTCATAGTAATCGTGTATGAGTTGCATAACATTGGTTTTGTTCTTAGGCAATTGGAAGCTTTCTTTTATAAAGAAACTTTCACAAACACCAGAAATTGAAAACCCGTCCAAAGCACATAATCTAGCTACTATTTCTGCCATAGATTGTCGTTTAGTGTAGTTTAAAATTGTCGGTTGAATCTTAGAAATTTTGGTAGATGATGGACCTGGTTCTAAGTTAGCTTCATTTTCCTTACGTTTTGTTGCCATTTCCGGATGAACTGAACAGCCGATAGATGACGAATTAATCCACTGGTGGAAGATCCTTTGCATCCAATAAATATTCTTGTTTTTTATTGTTTTCAATTTTCAAACATTTGGTATTTTATTTTGTCATATACTCATATATATATATACATATAAACGACAAATTTGAGAAAATTAAATTATTTTTCAATCCCGGGTTAAAATCCCGGGAATCGGGATGTAAAATGACCACAAATATTTCGGGAATTCGCTCCCGGGAATTCCCGGGAGGATCCACTACTATCACACCAAATTGTATCTTTAATATCCCTTTTTAAGAAGAATAAATAATAATCGATTGAAGAAAATGGCTAATAGTATGACAGCTATACAATACCAACTTAAAAATATAAAAAAACAGTTGGCAACATTGTATCGCCGGCAATAAAAATAGAAATAAATCCTAAATTTATTTCAACGATAAAATCGTCGTTTCCTGTGTCGATGGTTGTGTTTGTATCGCATGTTTTCGGTGCTTTGTAATATGACAGGCAATTTCGCTCTCCGCCTTCGCTCTTGTTCTGTTTTGAGCTTAAGATCTAGCTATCACCCAGAATAACCCAAAACTTTCGAATACATAATGTATGCACAATTAATAAATTTAGTATTATATTACTTGGAAGATTGGAACCACTCCAAGTCGTTTGTGGATATCGTTGATGTTCTTTACGATTTTAAATTTTTTAGAACTAAAGTTATGAATTACGCCGGTATACCCTTAATGAAAATTGTGCAGATCATTGGTTCAATATGCGAGCTACAAGGTACACCGGAGGTGCCTGAAATTAATTTAAACCTTTTGTTTCCTCGTTAGGTATGTTGAAAACGGTTGTTCAAGTACGATTTAAACCAGGGCATGGAAAGAAAATTGATTTTGTAAAATTCGTTATGTTATGAAACTAATAGATTTCCTCAATTGCAGTATTTAAATTAGCCCGCTATTTTTTTTTAATTTAAATAAAAAAATATTATAAATTTTGAGTGATTTATTGAGTTTCTTAAATAAATTTTGATAATAATATATTTAAATATATTTTATGTGTTTTAAAAATAATAAAATTGAATAGCAACACGTATAAGTGTACATTTGACATTTCGTATACTTTTAAGTTTCATTATAATATTCCAGTTTATAATATTAAATAAAAATATTTAAATATTATAGAGAAAAACCGTAACTGCTATAGCTTGAAAATACAGACAACGTAGAAGGGAAACGTTCGTATAACATATGGCACGTTAAAAACATCTAGTCGTAATTTTTTCACTGGTTACCACCGTGAATCGAACCCAACAGAGCCAGCACTCTACCTACTAATTTTAAGGAAGGTTTTTTAGGAAAAACTTTTCTCAACAATTGATTAAAAAGAAAGCACAGAGGAACTACCAAATTTTTGTAGTCACTTAATAATAGAACTCCATTCCGATAGCGAGTGATGGATATCTTTCGCTGCAATTTGCAGAGTTAACATGGATACATGGTTCGTACTCTATTTGCTTATAGACAGTCCACAAGTTTTTCGTGTTTCGGAGAACCGTTTAGTTATCCAGTATTTTGGACCATTCCATATTTTTTGTTGAATATATAAAAGATATAAATTTTGTATTTCGTTTGATATTGTAAATTTCGAAAAGTTGGTTGCATATTGTGAAGTTTTGACCCTAGCCTCGGCATAACTTTTAAGTTTCTCTTTGTAAACCTTAATTTTTTTAATGTTTAGGTTGGTTAGTTTGTATCATCATACTACGGAGGATATATGTTAAATTTAGTTGGGACAAATAAATCTATTCCATTGGAAAAAATTGAGTGTTTCTCTACATTTCTCTACATTTAGAATTATTTCGATAGATTTCTGATGAATATTGTTAATGACGAATGTTAATAATGATTCGTATAACTTAAGCATATTGATAAAATTATTTAGTAATTAAATAATCAAGTATAAAATTCTGTTACGACCGGTTAATCTGAATTTCGCCAATTTCACTATCATTGGTCCAATAGATTGAAGAGAGAGATATTGTTCTTCTTATTACATTTTGATCAAGTGATTAGTTTTCCTTACCTTTAATTGAATACTCATTAGAAAAAAACTAATCTAGAAGAACCTAGAGAAATACCAAAGAATTTTTGAATGTGATATAATTAGTGCTAAAAATATTGAAATAGAGCTAACTTGCTCTTCGGACCAAAACTACTTTTTACGGTGCTAAAATAAATCTAAAAGTGTCAAATCTATTCCCGAAAGGGCTAAGTTGGCAACACTGGTTTAAACCTAGTTTATTATGTGGTGTCCCCAGATTTATACCGTTACAAATCGATGTTTGGCGACATCTATACACGTTTTAAAATAATACTGCATTTTATTAAATAGAGTTTATAAATTCCTAAATTTAAAAATTTAAGAAAAAATAGTTTCACTTGTTCGTTCTAGGGTTAATAAAACCATAGCAAAAATTAAAAATTAATAAAACAAAAAATCCGCTTTTAAATAAATCATAATAATTGTGAGTTTTGGTTTGTATAATTTTTTTTTTTTAATATTTTGGAAATATATCATAAATCAATTTTTGTACTTTTTATTAAACTTTGTTGTTATAAAATTTTAAATTACTTTCATACATATAAAAACGAATATAATTCAATTATTTTTCCGCAACGAAGCGAAATATTTATTATTTTTAGTTATAATTGTTTAAATAATTAAGAAAATGAAAATTAAGTAAAAATCTATAAACTTTACGAGTTGTATTTTTATATAGTCAGCTACGTTACCTACATATTCCGTAAAAATTAAACAAGGTTGCATATAAAATATACGTAATGATAATGAACGTTAATCCACCTGCTGATTTTAGTTAACCAAAAAAAAAAAAATACAGAAGAAAGGAACAGTCTTTTATGTAATAAAAACATCAAGATATTATTGTCATCGTTATAATTATCACTCTAAACGTAAAAATGGTTAACTGTGACGGTCAAAGAAACCATAAATGTTTGGTTCGATTCTTAGACTTAATATATTTTTTACCTGTATATGATGCAATAAAATACGGATAGTTTACCAGTGGTGTCGCAAATTTAATTCACGGACTAAAATTAACCTATATAGGAAGATTATAGACTATAGGCACGTGATTCAACGATTTTCAAACATTGTGTAATAACAGTATTTTTTCCTACACAGCACAAGAATGTACCTATAACATAATACAACTCAGAGAGCATAACGTATATAAAAAAACGTAAAAAATACAATTTTCTTTTTATTTTATGATTATTTTTACGATTTTCTTGTGAATTTCTTATATACATTTTGGAAATTTTATTTTTTTATAACCAAAAAATAAATAAATACTAAAAAGACACACAATTGTTGTTGAATTGAGACAGGTCATGGTTTTTATTATAAAGATTCAAAGGAATATATATTTTTATTTGTTTTATACTTAGTTTTATATTTATATTTTGTGTGTCTAACTCACCATCACCACGAGCACCAGTAACAGCAGCAACAAAGCACACAACAGACACAGACTGAACAGAAAATAAAAGGGGTGAAAAATATTTATACGTATGCTCTGAGTATATTTTTGTTTTTGGTAATGTAGGACAAGAATTTTTCGTACATATTACAGAGACAGACAGACGATAAAAAATATCAACGATATTATAAATAATTTGCATAGTTAATCGTTTCGGGTATAAAATGTTAAACACCTCGCATGGTATGGGGAAATCTTAACTGCGCTATTAAAATTTGATTTACAATCTTGATTTTTCTCACCTTTTTCGTGCACAGCTTTAATCTACGTAATACGATCATATTTTATTGCAAATTAATACTAATAAAAAAATTTCAAGGATAATAATTTTCACGATTTAAAAATATATATATACACAAAAAGGATCTCATGATTTTTACGTTTTTAATTTTAAAATGTAAACATCATAAAACATATACACGTTTATATATATATATAATTTCTCTAGTATGAAATTTATTTTGGAAAATTACGTTTACATAGGTGCCAAGCCACATACTATATATACTCGTATGTACACACAATGTAAAGTGAAAAATGTAAAAACCTGGAAAAAGGATTTTTTTGGCACACGTGTTCTATCGCTACTTTTAAATCAAAATAACGTATATAGTTTGTTGACAAACTAAATTGGTTTGCTTTAGTCTAATAAACTATTTTTATGTATATATACGTAAGAAGGAGTTTGCACTTTAATAATTCACTGGAGTACAATAAAATTATACTCATGCGCTATTTATACAGGACTATATATGCATCAGGTTGATTTTTATCCTCAACCCAACTATAAAAGATAAAAAATTGTATGTACATAGTTTTAAATTGATTATATATAGTTTGTAAAAATCTTCTTCACTATACATAAGGAAAATTGTCATTTGCGATTAAAATAATTTTTCCCATGTGATATAAAATAAATTATATTTACCTTAAAAACGACATAAAATTCTTATGGTATTTATGATTTATGGTGTAGAAAGTCTTTATGTACATGGGAATGATTACAGTTAAAATTGACCTGTAATCAAAGTGTCAATCAAAAATTCATTTTACGTATTTAAGGAACGGTTTATATACGTTTTAATTAAAATTTAACCAAAAAAATTATTTTTAATTAAGTTTCTTATTATTATTTTTATTATTCGCGGTGAAATCATGAACGCACAACTAATTAATCAATTTAATTCAAGATAAAATAAAATAAAAAAACTGTTGAAACCTGTTGGATATACACCACATTTTTTTTTTGTTTACATTGACTTTTTGTATAAATTCTCTTGATACATACAGCGGTTAACTACAAAACTATAATATTTGTGTTTGTAGTTTTTATTTAAATTCGTCCATGGTGGCCAGATCATAACCGCGCTCTCATATATTAAGTTTATAATTATTGGTATACAATGGTTTTATATAAAATAAAGATGATCGATTTTATTTTTATTTTTAATATACAGATTTGATATTTGACCTAATATATCTTCTTTAAAACTTATGTAAGATAATTTTTTTTATACAAAAAAAGAACTTTACTTTGTATACACAAGTGTTTTTTGAGTCTGTATACGAGATAAAAAAGAAATGATCGAGAATATTAAAACATTTTGAATATTTTATAATATTGGAATATTTTATGCATAGGGTGATTCCAAAATTAACTGGTTTTAGAACCGTGTATATATGGTATATAATTCAGTCAGCCGCACATCAAACCTGTGCTGTTTGTCAACATCTAAGTTAATTATAAATTATCTATGTTAGTTAAAATATTTTCAATCCTACATTATATATTGATTCCATAATTTTGGTTGAATTATTTAAATTGTTTGATGCTAAAACCTTTTTCGTTTGCATAATTAATAATTTATTTTTATTGAGAATATTATTAAGATTGAAGTTGATATAAATCGTATATTATAATTTAAAATTGTACACAAAATGTATTTTTAATGTATTTTATAATATCGGAATGCGCGCGCGAATTTAATTAATTCGTGAATATTTTAGAATAACATTGATCCCAATCCCGAGTATAAGATAACTAGATATAATAAAATATACCCCCAACTATCACAAAAGTTTGTTGCTCTTTACCGTTATACTCACTGATAATACGTCAGGTGTTTTGAATTAATATAGTTATAAAATTAAATTAGCAGATATGCAGTTATAATTTTAAATTAATTAATGATTTGCGTATAAAATTTATACTCATCAAGAAGGATATTCAAATTTTTTTGGGGTTATGTACGATTATGCAACAAATTCGTGTGGTTTGGTTGTTAAAAATAATCGTGAAATATAAATATTATTGGGTACACTGTATGAACAGCGCGATACTGTTAAAGCTTTCTATCACAAGGTTGGTATAGGACTCTTGGACCTGTACTGTTTTTGATATTTATAAATGATGCTACCACTTGCCGGGGAAATATTTCTAAATGCTGACGATATAGTAATTGTATACGAAGCTCCCACCAATGACGTGATCAGAATCAATCAATTCTGATTATTGCTAAATGGTTAAATAACAATAAACTTCTATTGAATGTCCGAAAATCCAAATACGTGTTGTTTTACAGAAGTTTGCCTTTAAGTATTTACTATGAGAGTTACAGTTTGGAATGCGTCGAATCTTTTATACGTCTCTGAATAACACTTGATAATAATATGAAATTTATTTTTCATGCCAACTTGGTTGAGCAAAAATTGTCGTCTATTGCTGGGATATTTAGAAGAATCTCAAAGTATTTAAGTGATACCATGAGAAGTAATGTATTCTATGCACTGTTCAATAGTAATCTTTGCAATTTCGGGATCTGTAAAGAAAACCAAAATTGCCGAATTCCAAACAAAGCTATGAAAAATCTTTACAATTAGGCTAAACGTGAGCGAACGAAAATTATACAAGAACGATATCACCTGCTTCCAATAACATCATTAACGGCCAAATTCACACAAACACTAAGTTCACGAGTTTTCTACAGTGGGATCTGCTTAATCCATGTTATTACCGTTTGTCTAGTAATTATGGGGAATTTTTAACAAAATTGTTCGTGCTTCAATTGAAACGCAATATAGGGATGAATAAAACCCATTATTTATAGAGAACTGCTCAGGGGCGCCAAATGCGAAGAACCCCGAACTAATATTTGCAAACATTTTTGTTGGTTGTATACAGCGAAGATATTTAAGAAACACAATTAGATAAGACATAAAATTATAATAAGTTACAAATCAAATCTTGAATAGTCTAGATTTTATTTATAACTTATTAAATTTCTTAATGGTTTATGTGTCCATCTAGATTTCGTGTCCATTTCATTTAAAAAAATTAGTTTGATCTAATTGAATAATAAATTGTTATTTGAGTAAATCATTTTGTTCAAGTTTTGAGCAATAGAATTTGAGTAAATTTTCATGCAGAGACCGTAGGACTTTGACGCATTGAGTGCAGAACTTTTGTCGGTTTCAGCTAATTTAATCATAATTGTGCCTAAATTTATTTAATTAAAATGAAATTGAATTTTATTTATTGAGTGCAAAGAACCACACTTTGTCTCTTGAATACAGTAGGATCTGCTCGTTTTTAAATGAGCATTTTTTAGTTTTTATTGGGCGCAGGATGGGCTGTTAGGCTGTTCTATAGCTACTTGTAGAAGCTCCTGCACCCAACGCGCGCTCTTTCAAATAAAGATCCTTCAATACCGTTTAGCGAATTGCACTTCTTGGCTGTTTGATAAATAAATTCGCGCTTAGTTTCCTCAGTTCAACTGGTGCTTATTTTCTCCTTTAATTACGCAAAGTTCTGCAGCATATTTGCGTTATTGGAGGCTGTACTATTTAGATCTTTTATAAGTTTTTTTAGTTGCGTATTATTCTAATGACACGCCGTGGAATCCTATCCAGTGTAACTGGGGAGCAAAACCATATTCTTCACCCCACCTGATAGCAGTACTCTATTCATGATCTTATGACGGTTTTTTATATCTGGAGAACCAAATTCGTCTTGAAGCTGGTTTAGCCAAATGTAACAATGTGTTCCTTCTATTTTAAATATAATCACCAAGCGGTTAATTTAATCACCAAGCGGCTGAATTGAGTGACAACCCACGAGTGCATAGTATTTTACTACAAAAGAGTGTTAGTGTAAACTCGACCTGATTTTTTTCTCTCCACTCAAATGTTGCACTCAAACCGAAATTATGCGAAGTTAGAACTTCTAGCTGGTCAGTTCTGGTTCCACCTCAAATGAAATAGAAGAGTACAATGTCGTCAGAAGCTATGGATAAGGTTAACAGTGCTATCCACCACAACGTTAATTTATCGGTCTTTGATAAAGCTTTTTATCTACTTGATGATCATCGAATTCAAGCCTTTTGTAACAAGTTTATAAATGAGATTCGCTTGCCAAACATAAATCAATGGCAAAATTCTCTCGATGTTATTCTAGGGCGAAATTCGATTCACTTGCGACATATTTCGGCGTTTTCGGCTTTCACGAAACCATACTGTATATCTGAATATAGTTTATTAATTTTAAGAGATTTCACTATATGATGGTAAATGCATTTCTCAAAACCATTGCTAAACTGCCTAAGATGCCTTGTCTGCTGTATGGTTGACAGGTTAAGGTAAACATTTCCAATTCCAGCCTCGACACGTGGTTTCTTGGAATGGGGAGTTGTTGTGAGAGAAAATTCGAGAATATGAACTGTTGTATAATTTTGGCATTGAAATGTGAAATCATTAACAATCTGTGTGAGGTTATGCAAACCGGCAGTATTTGGATTATGAATGAGTAGGTGAATGTAGTGGTACTACAATCGCACCAGTACTACGATTTATACTTTTTTACGTATTTAATTATTCACTAGAATCTATCTATTTATCAATTACATTTTAATTTATTTTGTGAATTGCCTACTAAATTTAAATTAAATTTTTTTTTTTGATTAAATAATTTCGACTTCCTTATAATATGCCTTCCTTTTTCAAATTTCAAACCCGAATAACGTTAACGGTACACATTTGTTGTTATAATGGCTTAGATCTTTAGATTTTGTTGAAAAGAAAATTTAAAATACCAATAAAAAAATGTCCATGGTCGCCTGAGTCATTAGTCATAAAAAACTACAAAGCAAACCAATTTTATTTTTTAACCACTTTCCAGTTTTAATTCGGTTTCGGTTTTATTTGTAATAAATTATCACTTCGATTATGCCATGTGTATTACGTTAATTAAAAACTTCTAGTTTTCTTTGAAAGTAAGGGGTGGTTCTTATACATTTTAGTTATTAGAGACATGATTAAATCAACATAGAAAACACTCGTATTTTTAACTAAGAACCGATTTGTTTGACAATTGTAGAGAGAAATTATAAACATCACAAATTTAGCTATATGGTTTTACCATATTAGAAAATTAATCCACCTGTAGTATCAATATTTAAATTTAAAGGGGATTCTTATTATCATAATTTTGTATTCCTTTCTAAAATGTGTAAAACAATGTCAACGATATTTCCAATCATTTTTAAACATAGAATCTCTCCTCCATGGATGCTACGCCATTTTCGTAGGGTGATGGTAAATTTATTTTGCACGACAACAAAAATTTCTTAAAGTAGTTTTATTTGATTTGTCGTATCAAATTTCAACGTTCGGATGGTCGCCGAAAATGCAACTATGACCGGATATGTAATTTATTATTTTTTTACCTAAATATACACCTACATATAACCTGTTAAATTATTATTAATCGGTTACGCATTACAACAGAGTCACTCATATTATTAGGTAATTATTGATGTGGATAGTCATATACTAAAATTTGATACTGCAGCCAAGAAAACGAAACATCTCAACATAGTTTCTTAATTGGTATACAAGAATACGTTTTCAAATGATTTGAAATGTGGGAAAAACTCAGAAGACATACAACTGTTATAGCAACTTTCTTTGATTTCTAAGCAAAATTAAAAACCATTTTATACAAAAATTTATAATTGTAATAAAATCAAATATCAATATCGAATTTAAATTAATTTCCGTTGAACTAATTTATTAGTGGGTTTACTGGTGCATGTGAAAAATATATAGTCAAAAAACGAACTAATTCAAAAAATTTTATGTAGGAAGACGAATGTTGATTATTACCGTTTTGCCTTCTTATCTTTGTCTTCTTTAGTAACAAAATTTTTGTTAACTATTACAGTTACAATATATCGGTATAATAATCAATCAGATATCCATCAATATTTATTATTTAACACTGATAGCAAAGTTGTGCCATAATAATTAAAAATTATTAACGAAGTTGAATTCGCCGGACAATCGATTGAATGATATTTTTTGCTATTGAATCAAAGTGGAATTAAGTCTTCGAAACTTAATATGATTTTCATATACAGAGTATTAAAACAAAATTATACTTTGTTAATATTAAATTGTTAAATTTTGGTCTCATAATTTAATGTCCTTTGAAAATTCCACTCGCTCAATTGCATTGCGAATTGTAATAAAATCAATTAAACATACCTTTGGCCTCCTCCATATCTAGAATATGTGTGTGCAAATCAGAACGGTCAAAAAGCACGGCTTTTTAAATTATTTAGCACAAGCAAATAGTTGTTAGTTAAGTACGAGTATTCTGAGAAGTATGACGTTGGTTGGAATTTCCTTCGCCTGTATTTCTCTTTTTAAGCAAATAAAAGGATCACCATGTGTACTTAGCGTCACTTACACGTGTACTAAATAATTTTAATTTGAAAATCTAATTATTTATTATTCTGAAACTGAAAAGTTTTCTGTGTTTATCACATAATATATCTCATATTGTAATGTAAAATAAATAACACATTTGGCCAGTGTAAATTATACATATAAAATTCGTGTTTTTTCATTTTTGTTAATTATTTGTGGTTTACTATTACTTCTTTTATTCTTAGTTGTGGCCGCTTCGTTGCGCCATTTAGAAAAAATCGTACTTAAAAAAAATATGTAAAAGAAAATATCGCTGTTGTCTTGAAGTATATAAAATCACCGGTGTTGTGCTTAAACTTAAAAACTTCAAGTTCACTTATGTATCAGTGTCATTAAATGGCTTACTTACGGTAAAAATTAACAATGTATACATTTTGCAGACGAAACAGGTCACCTCGGCGAAACCAACTCGGCGACGACCAACTTGGCGACGGACAACTTGGCGACGGTCAACTCGGCGACGGGGAAAAAATTGGAAAAATCAAAAATAAATAATTGACTGATTTCAGGATTGTGCACCTTAGGACTTAGGACTTAGGTTCATGAAATTTTATTAAACTCGACCATATCTTAACCGATTATAATGAGATTGAGTATGTTGAATGGAAATGAGATTCAAAAATGAGTTTTGGAAGAAGTTCTGGAATATGGCCACCTGAGATGGAACTCGGTCATTTCTTAACCGATTATGATGTGATTTGGTATGTTGGGTGGAACGGGATTCTAAAATTAGTTTTGGAAGGAGTTCTGGAATAGGGCAGGAACTTTTAGCGTAACTCGGAAATATTCATGTAAATGTACCTGCACATATAGACTGCCAAGCAAGCGTAAGTTCACTAGTTTAAACTTATGCACACGATTTTTCCCACACACCACACCTTTTTATATAAACTATTGTATAAAGTTAGTTAGTAGACACGATAGAAATAATTATGTTTCGTCTCCTTTTTGTTGGCACAAAGTGTAAATAAAATATGGAGTAAGTATACAACTTCGATGTGTAGATGTTTAGTTTGTCAGTGTTTAATTAAAAATAGTGCTTTGTGGAATAGATATAATATTAGAATGTAATAAATCTTGTTGCATAATCAAATTGTAAATATTAATATGAGAACCTCTAAATAACCTCTATTAATATGTTTAATAACCATATTCCATTACCTTTTTCAAAACTCATGTTATTATCACATTTCCATCCGACATACTAAATCCCATTATAATCGGTAAAGAAATGACCGAGTTCCGTCGCAGGTGGCCATATTCCAGAACTTCTTCCGAAACTCATTTTAGAATCCCATGTACATCCAACATACTCAATCCCGTCATATCGGTTTAAAAATGAGTCTCAGGTGGCCATATTCCAGAACTTCTTCTAAAACTCATTTTAGAACCCCAGTTCCATCCAACATATCCAATCCCATCATAATCGGTCAAGAAATGGCCGAGTTCCGTCCCAAATGGTCATATTTCAGAACTTCCCATCATAATCGGTTAAGAAATGGCCGAGTTTCGTCCCAAATGGTCATAATCCAGAACTTCTTTCAAAACTCATTTTAGAATCTCATTACCATCCAACATACCAAATCACATTTTAATCGATTAGGACATGGTCGAGTATAATAAAATTTCATGAACCAAAGTCATTTTAATATTTTATGTAAAACAGTTTTAAAAAAAATTACGTCGCTCGAACCAGTGGTGTACAATCCCGAAATCAGTTTATCTTCATTGATTTTTTTTCCATCGCCGAGATGACCGTCGCCGAGTTGCTCGTCGCCATGTTGGTGATCGCCGAGTTGTCCTTCGTCGAGTTGATCATCGCCGAATTGTCCGACGGCGAGTTGGTCGTCGCCGAGTTTACCGTCGCCGTGTTGTCCGGCGCTGAGTTGGCCGTCGTCGAGTTGACTGTCGCCGAGTTTGCCGCCACCGAGTTAGTTTCGCCGAGTTAACCGTTGCCGAGTTTACCGTCGCCTAGTTGACAATCGCCAAGTTGTCCGTCGCCTAGTTGGTTTCGCAGAGTTGTGGCGTACTATTTTTTAAAGTATTATTAAATATTTTACTTCATTTCTGTATCTGTATCCGGTCCCGCATATGAAAAAAGTCAGTGTTTTAAGTGAATGTGTAATGGCTCATTTAAAAAAATACAATGTGACTTATAAAACTGAAATGGTCTCTCTTCAGAGAAATAGGCGAAATAAAAATTAATCATTTTTATTTTTCTAGTTTTCCAACTTATATGTATAGTAGCTGATACGTGGCCGAACAAACCGCGAATATAAGTATAAAACAAGGCATGTTCGATTGAACTGAATTATTTGAATTAGTAACTTTTTTCTGAAGTAACTGAATTGAAATGACTGTTGATGTGCAACTCCTCACTTCCGCGAAAAATTGGGCAATTGAATTAACTGAGGAGAATCATCCACGACAGTCAAGCATAACACATATATAGTCATTTTTCAGCAGATGGGACTAATTATCGTTTGTGCAAGTCTGAGATGAATCGTTTATGACACGTCTGACATGAGTCGCATATGAGAATTCATAAACGAATCGTATGTGACATGTCAGGTATGAATTTTTAGTGATATCTGAAATGAATCGTACATGATTTGTCTGAGATGAATTATTATTGATTGAAGGCATTTCTAATTTATTTTTAATAAACCAATAGTATATAGAAGTTGCCGCTTTAAAAAATTTTATATTCCTGTCATGTATTAGTAATTCCAAATAGACAAACTATTTTGTGGAAAATAAAAATAAATAAATTTGCTTATGTTAAAATCCTTAGAATCAACCAATTCTAAGCGTTGTCACAAGGAAGAACATGAAATGAAATTTACTGAAAGTGTTCATGTTTTACTGAAAAAGTGTGTCACAGGGTGAGAAACATAAAAGACTTGTCATACATATATCACTTAAGACTTTGTCAAGCAAGAAGAAATTTAGATATATCACACTTGTCGGCTTGTCCTCGAACGTGAACAGTCATTGAGCGTGTCATTTGAGAAACTAAAGTGACTTGTCACAAATTAGTCATTTATCCAACATACATTCAACAATTGACAAAACATTATTATTTTTATTTTCATTCACATTTAGAAAACAGGCACGAAATAGAAACATATTTCTTTCGCAAAAAAAATCACGTGCATGTTGACAAATTTCCAGCTAGGTTGTTTTCATTTTGGAAGTTAGTGTGAATTTTTGTGAAGTAAGGAGGAGAGTAACGACAATGGCTTTGCTTTATTAATTTAGTTGCGTGAAGAGACCTCAATTTTAGTAGGTGAGAACCAATTTTTCACACCTCTTCACTCGAATAAAAACTAACGCCATTTTCATTTGCTGAAATTCGTGAGTACTCCATATTTGGGTTTTTTCAAAAGGCAAGGTCTTGAATATGAATACTCGAATACACTTCACTAACGCAATTTTTATTCTTATTTATGTTCAAATTACAATTATTATGAAACCTGATACAAGTATTATTAGACCACTGAATCTTAGATTTAATATTGAGCCACTTAAGTTATATCTACCATACTTATTTCGTTTATATTTCAATATCAAATCAAGAAATCAGTTATACCACTTGAATCGATAATTTGAATCTTCTCCGGGGATAACTTTACAGGACCAGCAAATGTCACATTAAATTTTAAGAATGTGAACCCAAATTTTATTGCGGAATCAAATAGCTTGGATTTACAATTTGGTTAAGATTAAAATTTTCCTCTTGAGATCTCCCTGCAGTGTGTATGTATATTACTATAATTTACTTGGTTTAATTAATGCTCAAATGGACGTTCCCCTGCTATGTGGCAAAGATAAAGCATATTTAACACGTTCACTAATATTGAACAATAAAATAAGAATTATCTGATGCGATAAAAACCAAAGTGAAAACAGACATTTGAATGGCTGTTGACACAAAAAAGTCAACAGTTTTCATTCACTTCATAATGATAACAAAAAGTCTGAATAAACGTTTTTATTTAAGGCAATTTATTCTTATTTTCAGAAAACTTGGAAAGCTTGGTTTCTATAGCACCCTATCATACAGGTCACTATCGTGTCAGATTGTTGTGGATACAATTTTTTGAAAAGAACTTGTTCTAACCAAGCAAGGATCTTGTTGGCCAGTTTGGTTCTATAGCACATATAGATTTAGCAAAAAATCCACGCAATTTAAATTTCTACATTTTCCACTACCTTTCGGCCAAAAAATCGAAGGACTATAGAGAGTAAATTAAGTTTAGTGTTCAATTTAGTAAGGGGAGCCCTTATGTTTTCCAGCACTAGTTTATAATTGCATATAGTAGGCAGAAAACTTTATCATTTTATTGAGGATTTGGGTATAGTCAGTTTTAAATTTGGAATGTTCGAACCGTTATGCTAAACTTTACCTCAATTGATAAACTTAAACTGTAGATACAAAATATTTCAGTTAACAAAATGGCTCTAAAACTTCCTTTCATACTATCTTGCTGCATGTGCTTGAGAAAAAATTATGCAGGCTTGTCAAAATAACAGAAATTGTCAAAATGTATATTGTGTAATAAACTATTTTGATTTTTAAGCGGGTGTATGTGAGTATTTAAAATGTTATAATAACAGATTGTAGTTCTCGTGGCCTTGAATTTCGTTTTGACAGGAAGCCATAAAATACAAAAAGTATTTTTAAAATCGAAATGCATACATAAAATTGCATTTAAAAATTGTCAGTTTGCTCCACACCATATTACCGCACCTAGAATACTACAGGTCACACTGCTTGCTATGTCATCAAATTTATGTTTACAGTTAACTTTCTGGACTGCAGATGGCAGTCATGTTGCGGGAAAACGTTTTACTGCATGTAATGTGCTCTAAAATTTGATCGATTGGCGAAGGCACGATTACAATGTTGACAATTGAATGGTTTCTTACCCGTTTGTATACGTGTATGGCCGTGGAGTAGCCATGGGCGTGAAAATGCTTTACCGGATATGTATGACATTTACACGACAGCGAATGGGTACGGATATTAATTTTTACGGCACCTAGGGATACGTACACTTTCTCATCAGATTCACAGCAAAACGATTTGTTCACTTGGTTGGCCACAGCGGATGGGCAATGGGATTGCTGATGTTTTGATAGGCCCGATAAGTGGAATATGATTTACCACAACCCGGATACTATGATACCGCGGAGCACTATTATTCTATTTCCTTTCTTAATTATATTTTTAATGATTGTTGAATATTATTCGATTTTTCCAATAAAATCGATGAATTCGGTGAAGAATTTAATAAATCTTCAAGTGTTGATGATGTTGACATCGACAGTGGTGATCGCTTGATGTTAGTGATAAACTTGTGGGGATTGATGATGTTCATGTAAACTGATACGATGTTGTGTATTTTGATAGTATAAATCTGATTTGATTACACTGCTAAGCCTTGAGTATGGTGATGGAATTTGTGGTCATAGGCTGCTGTCTCGTTGATCATTCAAAAAAAGTTGCTCTGTTCGGATCGGCACATGATGACAATTTGGATAGAATAAATAATTCTGGTAGGTTGGAGTTGATGCAATAATTGGTTTATGCCAATTTTTGATGCTAACCCACCGCCAACCTGTATTGATTTTGACCTAACAAACAAGGAGTTAATCTCGGGCCCTATATATGAAAAAATGCGACTTCGCATTTCAGTGCGATGTCGCATTTTGGAATTATAAACGGGAATTTTCGCAAAAATGTGAAGAATGCGCCTTATTGTAAAATGCAACGGTGGATTTTGGCGAAATTAAATTTGACAGATGCTAGTAGTCAACAGCAGTCGGATTTCGCTTGATTGAATAATTAAATCACATTATCGTTATTTTTTACTCAATGTTATTATTATTGTGCAGTTGAGAAATGTAAATCAATAATTTGAGATGTTTTAAATAATTTAAAATATGTATATATCTATTACTGTTAATAATCTAATACATATTATCTTTTTAGGACAACGAACCAAAAGCAATTTGAAACCTTAGTAGATTTTCTTCTTCGGTTTGGACGAAGTTTATAAATGAACCGCACAGTAATTCCAAAATATTAAGTACCACTGCCACTACAACAGAAACCGTTGGTTGAGCCATCCCTACTAAACATTCTTGACCAACCGATTGTTAATACGAACCGTGAGCTAAGAAACGCAAAGTAGCTGCTAGCCTCTTAAATTTTGGATTTATTACTTCCAATAAAAACATAAACGATTCTTTGGAAAGCCTAAAAAGAGTTCTAAATCTATTATTAAAAACAGAAAACCCATTTAACAAATCGTTTCAAACAAAATAATTCTTGTATATGGTTTACTTACGTTTTTTTCTGGGATTTCTAGAGGACACGATGTGTTTCGTAGAAAATTTTGATTTAAAATTGTTGAAGCATCTTCACAGGTCTCATAATTTAGGTAAAAAAATAGAGCTACGCTATCCATTAAATAAAATAAAATACATATCACTCTTTTAAGATTTTTTAAATGACAATAACCTAAAATTTTGACAATTTTATTTTATTTCACGAAAAAAAAATCCCTCAAAAATATCCCTAAGGAAATGGTATAAGCGATATTCTGATTTGATAATACTGACGTGAGAAGCAAATAGCATCCGTTTCATAATAGGGCCCCTGATGATCCATTGGACACTCGCTAATCGGCGGCTAAACAGTAGAAAAAAAAATTATGTGTGTGCTAGAAGTAAGGTTATATCTTCGCGTAAATTATAATTGTATAATAATATTATGAATTAATACTTACCAATGGCTTTTTACTAAATTTTAAAATATATTATTTAAATATTTTTCTTGTTGTTCGTTTATTTTTTTTTTATTAATATGACAGCTTAAACACAAAAAAAAATCAAAATAATCCATTTAATTTTAGTGCTGCCTATAATCGTCAAAAAATGAAATTAACCACATAAAATTACGTCATATAGCAACATTTATAAAGCAGTGTGGCCTGTAGTATTTTAGGTGCACTGATATTACTCAGTCAAATTGCAACTCAAATATTCTAATCTATTTTCAAACTGTCCTTATTAAGGAACTCTTGTGAGTAAAATTACGATCAATGAAACATAATTAGTACTATACAGAGTCATTCGTTATTACTGAGATGTTTTTCTGTGTTATCCCCAGGACGAGTAAAATTTCTATATGGAAGAATCGTATTTTAAAATTATGCCAAAAATTACGAATATGTAGAGAAATTCCAATTGTGTCGCAAATTTAAATTATTTAGGTTAGATTTTACTAGTCTAAATGTATATACATTTAAGGATATTTACAGTTTAATGTCATTTGGTTTTACGAAAAACTACTAATTGGTTAACTATGTACTTTAAAACAAAAGTTTACTAAAACTTACATAACAAACTGGTGTACAACCTTAATTAGCATTAGTTAGATACCTTTTAAGTGGTTATTTAGGATATAATCCGCTTAGTTTATATCACATTGTTTAAATTAGATGAATACATTAGTGTAAATTAATTTTGTTTGTAACATATTCATATTTTGATCCGACGGGAATCTCCCACACACACAAAAACCCATATAAACACCTTCTCATATAAAATGTTGTCCAAATCAAAACACGTTAAGAAATTTTGACCTATATATGGAGTAATAATTGGCAATATCATAAAACTATCAAAAATCCAGATTTGCATTTCAATCGCACAACAAACCATCATCGGAAATAACGATAATGATAGATAAATACGCGAAAACCAGTTGATAAAATTTTTTTTTGATGATTATGCACAAATCACGAGTCGCGAAAAGCACACCGTACACATAAAACGAAATCCAAAAATTCTTGATTTCAAATTACTTATTAAAAATATGAAATATCTCTACAAGAATAAATGACCTTTGAATTATAATAATGGTCTTGATTATTATTTTAATTATATACCGTGATAATTTTATATAAAATATGCATATTATAATAATTATAATTATTAATTTATTTTTCTATTTCAGGTATGTGCATTTTTGCGTAATTATTCAAATCACTCTGACCACTATTTTAAACAATATTCTGTTGTTATAAATAAATCACAGATATGCAATATGACGGTAAGTAGATATAAAAAACACTCAATTTAATTAAAATAAAAATAAATTCACTCAAACTGTACACGTCTAGTGTACCTATATTATGACTAAATCGAATGTCCTTTTTCACAAAATTTTTATCGCACCATGCAAAACATTAAATCTCCTCCTTCTCCTTAATTCCCGTTTGAACACGTTGTTTTACGATATTTTTTTTGACACAGTAATATAACAATAGAAATGAAGGAAGGTGTGCTAGTTGGAACTCCTATAGCTATATAAATACACAATAATATATTCATTTCGTTTCTTCTTTAATTCTTTAAAAAAAATTTTTTTTTTTGAATGAATATTTTTTGAAGGTTTGCTTTCGTATCTTCGTTAAAAATCACTTTGTCGATTTTTTGTATATATAGCTATACACATAATATACACACACTTTCATATTTTAGTGTCTTTTGCATTAATCCGATACACAAACCACATTATAAATATGTTATGACATCTGTTTATAAATTTATGAACCATTAAATATATTTTTTTCTACATAATATTTATGTGTACAGTGCACCACTTAAGAGTTTCATAATATAAGGTAAACATAAAAATTGTATGTTTTGTGTTTCACTCTACACGGAATATACGCATATATGCGCATACATGATAATGACAATTTTATAGTTTGCTTTTAACATTAAACAAAATGTTTATTTTAATATTATTGTTTAATATTTATCCGCAGTAAACTCAAACAGGTGATTTTATTAATTTGAAATTACATCATATATTATGCGATTGCTAATTATAATTTGTACAATGGATTACAAAGTATTAATGTTTCTTATTTTATTGTTTATATAATTAAAAATCGGCCAAATAAAATATAAATTAATTGATCGTATATAACAAGCATTTTCAAGTGTATGTTTATTTTCAAATTGTGATTCAATTAAGAAAAAATAATTTATTATTTCTTTGTCATATCGTTGAGTACATATGTGCAATATAACCTCATGTTTATATATACTAAAATTGTATATATGTATGTATGTAGAGATAAACCTTGGAAGGTTCTATTAGGGTTCATGATGCACACATTTATATAACAAAATGTGTGATTTTAATAATTTAAATAACCCATAATTTATAATATGTCATATACGGATTTTATTTATATTATTATATTTACGAAAACAATGAAAGCTATTGTAAATACACAAATGACAAGTGATCATATTATAATAAATTTATCAAAAATTATTCAAAAAATGTTGTGTATGTCCGACTATCAAAAACATATACACCTATATGCAAATATTATTATATTTAAAAATTTAAAGAAATATGTCTTAAACATTTTTTGTTTGTTTTGTACTTCAATTTTATACCATAAATCATTTTGTTGATAAAAATCGTTTTACTATAAAGTAACACACTAAAAATGACGTAGGGAGATATACAATTTCTTCAGGACAAAAGACAAATTACATCACAACAAAACAAAACTATAATAATAGAAAATAAAATACAAGTTATATATGCGGGTGAATTTTAATTCTTTTCCTCCTAACATATATAAGTGTGTATACATATATAAAAAAAAAAGTTAACTGTCAGCCATGATAATTAATCATGGCTGACAGCTACAAAAAATAGAAATATATATTTTCTGAGTAATCCAATATGGTGGATATATAATAAGAAAAAAACACTTTGCTTTAATCCGCTTTCTTAACGCTTTATCACGAAATTTCTTAATTTTCAATAATTTTAATTAGAATTTGTTTTGTTTTTGGATATAGTCGACATCTTACATTAGACATCTAAAATAAGATTTTCATTATTATTAATTAAAATTAATGAAGATTTTCGAGAATAGGAAATTTTTTGGATGTGCAAAGAGTTAAGAGGAGGTCGTGATAAAATGGAATCAATATTTTCTAGTCTGTTTGGTATATTATTTTGATACGAGTTTAAACTGTTAAATATGTTTTGATTTTCCGGGAACAATAGTCAAGTAGAACTTGAATAGGGTACTAGAAAAATACTTGTGGATTCCATTTGTATTATTACAATTCATCGCGAAATAATATGCCAATTGAATGGGATTATAATGACCGTGAAATATGTCAAAATAAACAAGTACACTCAAATCCCGCTTTACAGAAGGAATCCTATCCGGAAAAGCACACCATAAATCGAAATTCCGTTTATCGAGTCAATATTTTTCATGTAAACTAGTACAAATTATAAGCAATCCGTTTCCAAGACATAAATGACAAAGAAAATGCATAACTTTTTTAAATTAATATTTCGATTTTTGGTTTCGTGTAGCGGGGTGTATGAGTATATTAGTTAATACACTTTTAAACAAAATTCACAAAAATTTTGAGTGAAAATTAGAAAAAAACTCAAACATTTATTTTACATTCTTCACATTCTTTACATTCTTCATTCTAATTTCACAAAATTTAATACTTGTTGTTTATCTATCTATAATTGCCGGGTATGGAAAATTTGTGCAAGACAATCAAGTGAGCTAGAAGACATTTCTATAAAAATGGGATAATGCTGAATTTTGTTCTGGTAAATTAAATCATTTTGGTCGGTATGGGTAGCTTTTGGTTTAAATAAACTCCATTAATCGTGAAGTTTGTCGGAAAATGCCTATAAAGTAACACAATCAAGTGCAATTTCTAAATTAGGTTAACCAAATTTAGGTTGACACAAACAAATGAGTTATTTGCCATTTCCAAGCAGCAAGTTCAGAAAACTTTCTTGGCGATTTTATAAATTCTGGGAAAGAGGTATCATTTAGCGTTCTCGTTACTCTGATCAATTTTATTGGTTCGAGTAGTTTTAGATTTGATAAATTCTCGATATCGAAGAGTTTGTCGGAAAACTTTACTATGTGAAAATGATAAACTTTACGTTGACACAACCAAATGAATTAAAAGCCATTTCCTATAGGAGGGGAGAGGTATTTTTTTCGTTTTCGCAAATCAAATCGTTTTTATTGGTTTGAGTAGTTTTAGATTAGATACATTCTGGATGTCGTAAAGTTTGTCGGAAAATCCATTATGTGGAAATATTAGCCTTAGGTTGACACATGAAAATGAGCCAAAGGCCATTTTCAAATGGAGGGAACATATATTCCTTTTCGTTCTCCCTTATCGCAGATTTTGTATGAAAATTCTACTATGTGTAAATGTTAGCCATTGGTTGACACAAGAAAATGAGTCAAGAGCCATTTCTAAAATGAGAGGAAAGGTCATTTGCTCGTATGTAAGGCTAATATTTTCAAATATTGTAATTTTCGAACAAACTCTAAGGTGACCCGCATTTATCTAAACTAAAACTACCCAAACCAAAAAATCGATTTGATTTTTGAAAACGAAAAACGAAACCGTACTTCTCCTTTTGGTAACCTTGACCCATTTGATGATGTCATTCTAAAGCTGAAATTTCCACATAGTGGAATTTTTCGACAAACTCTACGATGTTCTGAATTTATCTATACTAAAACTACTCAAACCAATAAAATCGATTTGATTTACGAGAACGCTAAATGGTACCTCTCTGCTTCTTTTGGAAATGGTTTCATGGTTTCAAGCTAAAACTATACTCAAACCAATAAAATCTATTCGATTTACTAGAACGGGAAATGAATCCTCTATTTTGGGAGGGGCACTTGACTGTTATCCTAAGGCTTTAATTTGTATGTACTGGAATATTTTGACAAACTACGTTTTATTTTCTATATTATTTATATCAATTAGATCCACTAAAGTAACTTAACTTCTGTTCTGAGTTATACTCAATATTTTATTTTACAATTCATAAGAATTTAACTTTTGGGTTTAATTAGACTTTTGTTTACTTTGACATTTTTTAATTTTTACTTACTTTTTTAATAAAATTATAATGTTTTTTTTAGTAACTAATGTTTATTTTAAAAATAATGTTTAAATTCTATATAGCTTTGAATTAATTTATTAAGCTTATTTTTCAACTAAAATATAAATATAAATAGAGAAGGAATAATAGGGACAGCCGTTCAATTGGGATAAATCATAAAGAACGGAAACAAAACCAAGCAAATATATAACACAAATTCACTTCACTTTTTCGGGACAATATTTCGTTTAATCGGGACTGTAATCATAGGAAAAAAAATCGACTAAAAGAACAAAATATGTATAATAAAAGCCAGCCACTTAATCGGGACAACCCGATGTGCCCCGATTAAACGGAATCGACTGTATTCCTAATAAACCACACAAATTAAATTAAAGTAACATGAACACAAGAAAGTTAAAGATATTACAGAAAATGATTATCAAATTTATATTTTAAATTAAACATAACAAGATTTATTTAATCTCACTTTCACTCAAATTCAAAATTCAAATACACAAATTTTAGTGGCATCGAACCTGGACCGAGTCTTGGATATTAGTCCTGGAGTCCTCTCAGCATATTTCCTTGTTTATCGAAAGTTATAGAAGAACTTATGAAATCTAGATATATTAAGTCATAATTATAAATTTAGTCTGATTGATGGTTCTTTAGTCTTGCCAACCATCTGATAGCTTCATATATTTCGGAGAGATACTCATTCTCCACACTCAAGGCTTTTGACTAATTTATTTGACCATGTAGGTGAGAGCCCGTGAACATCTCTAGGATCGGTGAAATAAAATTTGAAAATGTATCCAATTTCATGATGCTTCTATGTCGTCTATGGCACATTAAATATCATCATAACCAAACCCTGTTCGGAACTATGGATAGTCGAAAATTTGAACTATCCAAAAGTGTAAACATGACTGTGTGAACATGCCTGGGATTTCTGTTATTTAAATGATTTTACAATAAATCGTAGTTTTTTTGGAAATATCAATTGATTAAAATTCACATTTATGAGGTGGGCGAATACCCGCAAATCTGACCATGTAGGTAACACTCTAGGATTTTTGAAATAAAATTTGAAGATTTATTAAAATTCATGAAACTTCTAAGTAGTGTGGCACAGTAAATATTATAATCGCACCGAACCATTTTCAAAGCTATCGATATAGTCGAAAATTTGAACTGTCTAAAAGTATAAACGTGACCCTAAGAAAATTTTGTTATTTGTTTGTTTTACAAGAAATCGGGTTTGTAGCTTATTTGGAAATGCCAATTGGATAAAATTCCAATAAGCGAAAATACCAAAATTTTCAATTAATAATAAAAAGGAAATAAAGAAGTTATAAATTTTGAAAACCTTTGTGAAACTTATTATTCGTGTTCCGTTTTCACAACATTGATAGACAATTTTGTGAGCTATTTGAATTTCTGGGATAGGCGATATAGCCGTTAACTCAAAACTATCTCTTGACAAGTTAAAATTCATCATAACTAGATCCCGTTCACCACACTTATAGGGTTATAACTGATCTATCTGACCATGTGGATGTGACTTTGTGCACATCCTTAGGATCGTAGAAATAAAATCTGAAAATTTATTGAATTTCATGAAACTTCTAAGGTGGTGGATGGCGTGGATGGCACATTAAATATCATTATAACCAAACCCTGTTCGGAACTATTGATAGTCGAAAATTTGAACTATCCAAAAGTATAATCGTGTCTCTGTGAACATTTCTAGGATTACTGTTATTTGATTGTTTTTACACCATATCGGTTTCGTAGCTTATTTGAGAATGTCAAGTGGGTAAAGTTCCAGTTGGCGAAAATACCAAAATTTCCAATTGAGAATAAAATTGAAAAAATTGAAAATGAAGTTTTTAATTTTGGAAGGCATGGTGAAAATCATTCCCAGTTTCACAATATTGCTAGAAAATTATCTGATCAATTCGAATGAACATTTCGGGGATAAGGGTTATATCCGTAAACGTAAAAATTTTTAATTAACGTTAAAATCAATCATAATTAGCTCCGCGATCATCATACTCATATGATTATGACTGATCTATTCGACCATGTGGGTTGGGTACAGTTACCCGTATGACATAAAACCGTATTACAAAATCCCGTTTCTCAAAATCCCGTATTTAAAAATTCCGTATGCTATCATAATAAATCGGCTTTGGTAAGGTTAAAAATCGCGCGATTTTTAACATAACCTAAGCCGATTTATCATGATAGAATACGGGATTTAAAAAGTAAGTAAAGCGTCATTCTGGGCTTCATAAAATTATAGAACATCTGGCAAAGGAATTAATCATTTCCAAGACTACAGTGGAAAAAGTAAAGTACGGAGAAAAATACCTAGGAAGAAAAAATATGTAAAACAAAGCAAAAACATAAAAAGAATATACAGCACTTTTAATCCGACATACAATAAACTTGATTTTTTGAAAATAATCGCGAATAATATAATTTTAAACGAAACAATATTTTTTTATTTGATGAATCCCGCAATTCCGTAACAAATTCATACTACGGGATTTTGAAATACGTGATTTTGAAAATAGGGTCTTTTTGTGATCTACGGGATTTTGTCCATTCGGGATTTTGTAATACGGGCATAAGTACTGATCCCGACCATGTAAGTGAGACGTTGTACACACCTCTAGGATCGTTGAAATAAAATTTGTAAATTTATTCAATTTCATGAAACTTCTATGTCGTGTATGACACAGTAAATATCATCATAACTAAACCATATTCATTCTCAAGTAAAAATGTTGATTCAATGTTAGAATTTTATCTTCGCTTTCCTAAAATTCCTTTAAAAATCTATGAATGGTAACAAAAAAAATGTTTAAAATATGCTGGGCAAATTAAAAATCATCATAATTTAATCTCGTTCAACACCCACGTGGGATTTTGATTTAGCTATTCGATCATATACCTATAGGTGAGATCCCGTGAACATTTCTAAAAACGGAGATATAAAAGTAGAAACATTGTCTAAAACTACTTTCTCTAGAATTAACAAAAACTTTAGTAAATTGTATTACAATTTTCTCGTGTTTACCTTAAATTGTTAGAAAATTGTTTGATCTTAACAACGCCCCTATTAGGGACTCAGGGACTTTTCTAATCTAAATGTTAAAGATTATCTAAAATTGTTTCTATTTCACTTCAAGACAAATTCAGTGGGATTTTTTTAAATTTCATCTCTAAACTGTATACATTTACCTTAATTAAATAAATAATCAATTTGAAATTGCGACATAAATCAAATAATGATACATTCTGTAACGTTCAAGTAACAAAAGTTCTTTTTTTATTTTTTTTTATTTGGCACTAGTTAAATGCAGAACATTTCAGAATCAAATTCCACAACCAAACAGCTTTCACATAATTCACACAAAACCAAATTGCGTTTCTTCAAACATTCTTTCCAATTTTTATGATTCAATCTCACTCGTTCGATAGTTCGTAACATTATAGTATCTCCTTTGAGCACCTTAAAGTACGGTTGCCTCAAAGGGGACCTAACCAATTCAAGGTACTTCTTACCTTTCACGTGACATTTTTCAACAAATTATCGCTTCCATGTTCTCCACAGATTCACCTGAAACATGCGAAGTACGTCTCTGGCATCCAAGAATTCATATTCAGTGTTTCATTACCTTCAATCTGTAGGTGTGAAGATATGCATTGAAAGAGGATCTCCCTTCCACAAGATTGAAGATACTTATACAGCATTTACACATACACATTGCCATGAATTCCCCCACCTTTACTAATTAATTCCAACCCACTCCGGGAGTCAGAAAATAAAACTCTTATCCTTCTCCTTTGTGTCATTGCCATGCATATTTACTGTTATGCACTCTTACCATTTTCTCTTTCCTCATTGAAGAGATATAAATTCTTACACCTACTCAATCATCATTTACACTTGCACCTTCATAATTCATTCGCATTTTGTAAAAATCATTCTTGACCGATATCTCATTCAGCATTGCTTTTGTTCTGTCACCAAACTTCAACCGCACTGTAAATTTGTTCGGAGGGACTTTCGAATTTGCCGGGTGAATCTTGAAGAATACGTTAATATTTGCCAATATTACCGTGATCTTGTTTTTTTTTTATAAACCGTTCCTCTTTGCAATCTCTCTTTCATTTCATTCACCAATTTAGTGTATTTATTGTTAACTAACATTCGCACAGTCTCTCGCACGGTGATCCATTCCTTCTTATAATTAAGAGGCGAATCACCCAATTCAGACCACAGAATGTGTATTGGTATTGAATTGATCGCTCCCAATACCACCCAACATTTTAAACCCAACCTTGGACCCATCACCATATATACTCACTTCATACGCAATTTTAGATGACACTAGCGCTTTTCGTAACATATCAGCCACACCCGGATGAGCTCCCCATTTCGGTTTGCTCACCCTTTTAATCACGTTCAATCTACTCTTACAATTATCGGCCAATTTTTCCATATGCACTTTCAAACTCATTCTTCTTTCAATCCATATTCCCAAATACCTAGTCAATTTCACACACTCAATTCACTTATTATATGTATACTCGCAAATCAACCATCCGATTCGTTCTAAAAGCCATACTACAACATTTACTCAAATTTACCCTCAAATTCAATTCACTAAAACATTCGGTTACCTGGTTTACACATTCTTGAGCCCGACTCAAGGCCTCCTCAATGGTACTCCTCTTGCCCATCAGGACAAAGTCATCTCGCAAATTGGCAATAGTCTATTTAATGAATTTTTGTAAATTTTAACAATTTTATTCAAAATCGCAAAACGGACTGTTATTGTTTGTCAAAGAAGACTATAATCTAAACTAGAATAAAATAAAAAACTGTTTATTTAGTTTCAACAGAAATGATGATGAGTATGCTAATTTTATTTTGATTTTGTCATCCTGGGTTACTTTTCTGCGGAATCAGTGATATAATGTGAGTAGTAATCACGTATTTAAACAATTACATTTCTTGAATCGGGTTAAGTTGTACTTTTTCAAGCAAAATTTAAAGCGCAAGCCCGGTTGTTTTAAATGTTTAAATTCAGTTCGGTATATATTAATACAAGTATTATTTTAAAACAATTACAAGTTAAAAACACAAACCTAATATTATAAAAAATAAAACAAAAAGATTTTTATATCGAGATAAACGCTTATAACAATTTAATTTATTAAATTTACTGCTGTTTTTTTGTTTTGCTATTATTGTTATATTACTTTGTTTATTTTTTTATTTTTTTGCTATTTGTATTTGTCGGAAAATTTAAAAGGAAAAATTATGTAAAAACAACTCATATATATGATGGAAACAAATGATTGATTGATTAATGGATTGAAAATATTTATATAATTATTTGTTTTGTGGCTTATATATAAATACATAAATAGAATAAAATATATAATAAAGAAAATTAGGCTGGGCGTTTATATAAACACATAACAAATATTTTTTTGTATAAATAACATTTGTACAATCGTAAAAGCGAATCAATAAATCTGAGTAACATGACACTTTTTTTTGTATATTTCTGCGGTCAAAAGAATGTATCACATCGAATGAATTATTATCGAGATTTAAATTTTTTTTTAAATATTTTTTTTGGACAGAAAAACATGAAAAAGTAGTTTTCTTTCCAATTCTTCTTAAAAATATATAAATTTACTTCATGTATGAATGTTAGTTTGGATGATTTATTAAAAAATTATTTTTGTTATTGTATTACAAGAAATTTAACAAGAAATAATATTAAGTGTTGTGTATATAAACGGTGAATATATAGTTGGAGAGCTTGTAATATACCAAAACATTTAATTTTATAATCAGATTAAAGGTTGCCATGTATATTCGATTCATTAGTTCTCCTCCAGTAATAATCTGTTTTTCTTTGCTTGTGTAACTTATATAATAACCGATATGCTTTAATTAATAGACAAAACGTGATTAAATTGCCATATGTGATTTAAATCTAAATAATTTCGGATTGTACAAAAACATATCATTGTTAATCCGTCTGCTTATTTTAAATCTTAAAAATAATATCTCTACATTTTGTTCAACACTCTCAATGGTTTTTTCTTTTTTTTTCAAACAAGAAACAACTTTTTATCCAAAATAAAAAATAAAAATGATAAATTGCTTCATTTTGTATATTTGTTTCTTATACACACATATCTACATATTCTGGGTTTGTATCACAAATTTTGTACATAAAGAAACTTAAAGGACACAACAGATATACGTTTTGATTTATTAAATATCCATTTGAATTTTGACATTTGCATGTGAGAAACAAAGATATATAATTTTTAATTAAGTAACTTTGTCACACTCTCGTGAGATGATGATTAAATTCTTTAAAAATTTCAAAATGGGTTCGCAGTCATATAACCTTAACCAATCGAATATGAGATCGTTTATCAAAGAAGACAAAAAAATAAACCTCTTTGACGTTATAATTGAAATAACAAGTTTGAAAGTAAAATAAATCAAAAAATGACATTTTAGGTATATATCTGTGTGTCTTCTTTATTTTGTTTTAAAATTCAAGATCCAACGGAAATATTATTATTCTTCTTAAAAATGTTTTCTTATTCTTTATATATTTATAATGTTCTTCAAAAGTTTTAAAAGATGTGATGTTATTTTTATTCCCCATGTACAAATTATACATATGAATAGTTCTGTTAAATAATATATATGAAAAATTAGTTATGGGATTTAATCATAATTAAAACTATTTGGGCGTCATACATACGACTACAATAATTCCCAGATCTGTATGATGTTCACAAAAAAAAAATTAGTACAAATCATTTTGTGTATCCCACACTTATAAAATAAAATTAAAAAAAAAAATTTATTTGTTGAAACACAAAAAATCCATCACCATAAATAACCGATCTTAAAGAAAAATTAAAATTTGTCATTTTTCTTTAATTTAAAAAAAAAATATTCCATTAGATATGTTCGGTTTTGTAAAATTAATAATTTGTCTAAATAAATGGCATCCTTCCTTTGTGAATGAATGATATAAAAAAATATAAACTTACACATGGTTCACACCGACTACCTCGGCATAGCAAAATAATTTACCACTTAGCAATCATATATCATCATACCTTTTAGCAACAATTTTCTACAAAATTTACATTCATCCAATTAAATTTTACTATTAAAACCAGATAAATTTGACCTCATCACAATTTTATAAAAAAAATCTGTTTTGTTTTTGTCATATTTTTTTCCTTCTTGTAAATTAAATTATAAATTTTTTTTGCATGACTCAAATATTTTATACACATATTATATTTTTTTTAGCAAAAAGTTGTATATAAATCACTTTTTGACTTATTCAAAATATAAAATAAATTTTGCATTTCTTCTTCAACTCTTTTATATTTTGTTGTTAGTGCTTTGTTGGTGTAGATACAATAACAAGAAATAAATATGAAATGTCGGCGTATTATTACAATTGTAATCCTATTTATTTTTAATTAAAGCTTTGGAATGTACTAAAAATAAATTTTTTATTTTTATGAAATTGTATATGGTGTATGCAAGCAGTATTAAATTATATTATTGAATTTTAATATATTTTATGCTACTGATCACACGATTGATCTATGTTTTGTGATAAATTTGTAAAGTTTTATATTTGATTTCATTTGCAGATAACGTGTTAACCTTTGCTCATATGTACATTCATAGAAATATCAATAACATTTGTAGAAAATAAACAAATGGGCATTTTTGTTTAGTTTACGAATTTGAATTTTAAAATGCTTTAAAAAAATTTTCTGCGCATTACCCACTTAAAGCTAATACCTGAGAAAATATTTTCTTTATACCAAATTTGCTTGGTAACGCTTAATTATAATATTTGTACTTTATTGTTGATCCTGTATTGATGTGGATTTCGTACTAATCCATATCTGCAGGGTATTGCATCATTTGCATAACGATCCGTTACAGCAAATAAAAACAATTTGCGTGCCAACGAGCTAAATATTTTACTTTTTAGTTTGGATACAGGAAACGTTTTTCAACGCCTTCTAATTAAATTTTTGTATTGAATTTATTTTGGTTGGAAATGTTGCGGTAACTAGTAACAATTACATCACACGTGGTAACATCATACGAGTACATATATCGATGCCGTAGGCAGGATATTATTTTGATAACCACTATATGACTGAACGGAAAATATTACATGGGTTTTGCTGAAAGCATTTTGTTATTTAAGTATGCGCAGTATGTTGCTGAGCTAAATAATCAATTTTTTCAGCACTTTTAAAGGTACTATCAAAATTTAAAATTGTGCGTAACCTTGTCCTTAACGGATCAGCAACTCAATAAATATATTTGACCATTTATTTAGAGATTTCAGCAAATTTAACGCGGCAGATTTCGTATCGTTATGACGTGTGTTCACTTCTTTGATTGATTTGAATTAAGTGATTACGAATATACTAACGGTTTTTATAGTCGCATGTTCTTCCATCAATTATTGTCGATTAAACATAATATTCTTATAAAATCTAACTTCTATAACATCTTTAGTAGGATCTCAAAAATAGATAATATTTTCCGATAAACGTCAGATCATCTGTTTTTTGTTTCAGTTTTTGACTGATGTTCCATATTTAGACAGTGAGTGACATCTATATTTGAGTAGAATACCTTTAGCATACATAAAATATAATGTCATTTATATAATTGGAATTCCTCTTTTAGGCGCTATAGTGACACTGAAATTAAGTCTACTCAGTTGCTTTTTGCGGTGCTACGAAAAGTTAAAAAAAAATGTATTAAATAAAATCTAGATATCCGAAAATTTGTCATCTAGTAGTAGATAAAGGACACCAGTGGAACTATTCTGGCTTTCCCTGGCAATAGGGAATTGAGAAAAATATTTTCATATTATTTTTGTTTAAATTGTATTTGTCTGCCCTACTAATCGAATAAGTTTAGTGCAAAAATTTTCAAAATAATGTTAATTGCGAAATTTTTGTTCTACACAATTTACATAGGGAAAAATATTTGCCCATTTATCTTTGTTTTGAAAATATTTATATCAAATGTATTCCCTCAGTAGGCCAGAAAAACAATATTTCGGCAAAAATGCAATGAAAATATTTCCCCCAATTCCTTATTACCAGGGAAAACCAGAATATTGTCACAGAGGCACTATTCTGGTGATTCCCCGGGAATAGGGAACTGTGGTATGAATTTATATGTAATTTCTGTTCAAATATTTTTTTATAGCCTACTGAGGAGAAAAGTTTGATGGCACAGTGGCACTATTCTGTCTTTCCCTGAGGAGACTTTACTCCTTTTCCTACTTATGGAATCAGTTTGGTGAAAATATTTTAGAAAACAAAGTGGAATGGGATACTTTTTTCCATAAAAATTTTATTGTGAAAAATATCTGACAAAACAAAGTTATTGCGTAAAAAATGTACACTTAACTGATTCCATCAGTGGGGCAGGAAAATGCAATTCTTACAAAAATGCTATGAAAATACTTTTCCCCAATTCCTTATTCCCAGAGAAAGCCGGACTAGGGCCACTGAACGGGCTATAATCAAAGGTTTGTGTAAAAATATGTATTTTACTTCATATTATAAAATTTGAA
This sequence comes from Nephrotoma guestfalica, assembly GCA_963691935.1. NCBI lineage: Eukaryota > Metazoa > Arthropoda > Insecta > Diptera > Tipulidae > Nephrotoma > Nephrotoma guestfalica. Next base: position 218,419,467 of record OY829913.1, on the reverse strand, counting down.
TACAGTCCAAAAATGCCACGACCTTATAAACCGCTTTTAGACGGCTAAACAATACTATACATTTTCCGAAGCGGTAGCGGATCCAGAGGTAGATTGAAGAAAATGGTGAAGAAGAGTAGACGCCTGATATAGCAATTCTACCTCTAGAAGACCTACGCGTACGTCGTATAAGTGGCGAATAAATTGTAGACGATGATGTCCTTGACGTTAATAATATCAACGATGAGTTATTACACGGTGTTGCGGGAACTCTGAAAATTAATGACAATGCGGATGGTCTAAGTGTATGGCGTTCAAAACAAACGAATACGACATACGTGGGTATAATCTCATTTGTTGGTCGCCTGTTATTCGACGACCACGAATTTTTGATAATACCGTATATATTTTGGTCCTAAATCAAACGAACCATTATGTTAATCAAAAGAGTGTTACCAACTTCAGCTTGACTCTAATATACTTCAAACGCGTTTTGGGAATTTTATGATTTTCTGGCCATCACTCCGTAGCCCAGGAATATCTTCATATATATTGGTCAGTATCAATCGACGATGATTTTAAAATATTCGGAAATACAATGTTTCGTAATATGTTTTATAAAATCAAATCAAACTTGCATTTAGCAAACAACAATACTTGAAACAAATTTTATAAAGTGCGAGCTTCTTTGATTAAGATATCGAACAACTATTCGAAGTTTAGTATTTTCTTAAAAAATAACTGTTTTGCAAAATTTGGTGTATAGCATCTTCAACGAGATTTGTTTATATTTTTTTTCATATGCTGGTAAGCATGAATCCTTTGACCCAGAAATAGGACTTGGTAAAAATGTGGTACGCAACCTTTTGTGAAGTATTGAAAGGCCATCATCGGGAACATTTCGATAATTATTTCAGATCGCATAAACTTTTTGCGAGTTTGAAGAACGACGTTTATTTTGCCACAGACAAAGCCTATGAAAACCAAACTGGAAAATGTCCACAGATCTGTGTGAAAGATTTAGAAAAAAGACCGAGGATTTTATCAAACTGCTTTTGATGGTCATAATCAATGCCTTGGACTAAGATGGAATAATAATTGGATTGTGACATTTCTTTCTAACTGTGATACAATCAAGCCCGTAGCTATGTACTCGTACATATATCCTGCCTAGAAGTGGTAAAAGTATTCAGTAAAAGAATGGACGTAGTAGATCCATAGATCTTTTTCGCCGTATCGAATCAAAATAAAAGGGAAGAAAGGGTAGTGGCCTTTGTTTGTAAATTGTATAGATGTTGCAGTTTCTTAAGTCTGGTGCCTACATAAACTAGTATCAGACAAACAAAAGCCGCTATTTGAGTTCCGTCGTGAAACCACTTTGGCATTCCTATCCACTCCAGTCGATGTCAACTTCAACTCAGAAATAATCCATAAATGAAAACCTTAGGCTATCGTGTCAGCGTCACGATATAAACAAAATACAAAATAGCAAGCAAAGGCGCTGTCGCGTCTATAAAAAACATGATTTTTAAATGTACACGGTGCTTCAATAATGGTGTTGACTAGAATGTTCTCCGGAGTTTCACAGCAAAAAGTAAATCGAATTTGAAATTTTAAAATATGCTGAATTATTAAAAAGTTATAAATATTTTACAGTGTTCCAACGGATGTTCCAATTTCGGAACATTACATATATCCTAAACTAACCATTAAAATTAGATAAAATTGTCAAATCATGTTTTGATGACAAGTATATACGTTAACGGCATATTGTAGCCGGTTGTCACTAACGTAAACATTCTTACCCGAGAATTTACAACTATTTGGCGGTTTGTACTCTTTATAAGTGTTAAGTCTCCACGCAAGATGAATAAATTAATTCATTTTAAATTTTTTTAACAACTTGGAACCTCACAACTAATTCTACATTCCTGATGCTTAACTTAAACTACTAATAAACTACTAACTAACAAATCTTAGTATTGATAAAATTTGTCAGATTTATCACTTGGGACGTATGTCTCTCTATCATAAGATTGACCTTCTGGCAAACGAATTATTGTCCATGTATTAAAAAATTAGGAGCCTAAAATCGAGATTAATTTGGATATTTATGGCATTCGATCTAAAAAATGAAATCTCGAATTTTTAATTTCTCGTGAATATTGTGTATTGCACCCGATATTTATGTATTTAAATATACAAAAAAATTTAATAATTACAATCTATCCTTCCTCTAACAAATGGAAAATAATTTCAGATCCTTCATAAAGTTGACTCAACAGTTTAAAATTAAATTCGTAAAAATAGATTAAATACATTTTTGATCGACAGATTTTTCGGAAGAAGTTAAAATTGTTTTGTCCTTAAACAAGCCTAAGTTGTTAATTGGTTGCGCATTGTCAACTGTTTTTAAAATTTTACCAACCCTGGCGTAATGTGATGTAATGGCGCTGCCTGCATTCATAATCTCATTCTGTTAGAAAAAAGCATTAAAATGGAGAAATATTAACATAAACTTCGCGGATATTTTGAACAATCGCTTCACAACTTATTGACATTAACTAAATACCCGTGTTAACGTTTCTTTCAATAAATACTACAAATAAATAAATGATTTGTTTGTAAAATATTCAGTCCTTGTTTTTTATTTAATTTTTTTTTGATTTTGATCGCTTAGTGATCAACATCAGGAAATTTTCTAGCAAGCACTTATAATTTTCAGTTAAAAAGTTACAAAAACAAATGAACTGGTTTTCCTTTTTATCCATTCATCACATACAAAATGGCCAGTTTGTTCAGGAAACTAATATCTAATCTATTATTTAAAACCACTATCCAATAATACATAAACGTCTAATAGGTGGCAAAATAGCTCTTGCATACTTCACTTGCCTGTTGCTGTTCAGCAAGTGATGGAAAACGTTTGACATTTGTTATAAATTAAATCAGAAAAGAACAATATACATTATTTGCACTATACCTAGTTTGGCTGTACAATTGTAAAACGATCCATCAATCTATGTATATAATAAAATATTGCACAATTATTGTATTGTATAGATTGAATTGTAAGAGGATATATTTTTTCGATTTGAAGCAATTTTCGCACAGCTTGTTAGAACACATTATAAATGGAACACATTAGTCAATGGCTCGAAAGGTCCAGAGTTGAAATGTCGAGCTGAAAGTTGCACTTGAGACATTTTGAGACAGTTTTAATTTTTTTAAATTTGTATCCTATGGCGGGCGGGAAGCACCCTGCCCGCCTTATCTAGCACCTAGTGCGCGGACTCATGATAACTTCTTGGCCATACAAATGCAATTTTTGAGCACGGATCATTTTTAAATCATCCATCGGAATAATTTGAATCTCAACATTTGAAAAATGGTACATGGTATTTTAAGCATATAATTTATTTAATTATTATTATTGAATTGCTTTACAAACAAATTTAATTTTTTTCTCTTACCATCCTATAAATAAATAATTATTACTTCTACCTATTGCATTGCTCGATGTATTTTGATTCTATTATATACATAGTTATGCCAAAATGACGCGATTTATTGAAAGGTTGAAAAATTTGATCATGTTCGGTAATTGCAATTGAACTAGTTTTTGTTGGGTTGCATAAATCGAGCCGTTTCTGTAGAGCAAATTGTTAAATTATTGGTTTCTTAACGATCGTATAGCCAAATAGTATTAGTGTAAATGTACAATTTAGTACAACCAAAACTTTTACAATTGATCGTTGTAGCATTTGGGTGATAATCTTTCCTAAGTTATTTTCAAACTATCTTTGGTGTTTTTACACAACGAATATTTGTTGCAATTTTTGCAATTATAAGCCATAATTAATATTTATCTTTGAGTATATAGTTAATAGTTTCCGAGAAGAGATTACAAATCATGTTTGCGGCAAGTTAGGTTTTTTTCTGTTTATTGTAAATTTAAAACAGTAAAATTAATTGACATTCTTGTAAGAATGTTTTTCTGCGCAAATACCAGTAAAATACTAGACAAAGTACATCAACCGTGCTTGCTTAAATCGAGCCAATTTCAATGTCGAAAATTATTGTTTTTGATGGCAGTCAGCAAAATTCTATGATTTCTTTGTTATTTGAAATGGTTCCAACCATTTGGTTTCATTTTTACTTCATGTTTGAAAAACTGGAAACAAAGATTTTAAATGGCAATGACGTATTCCTATGTAGAATATATAATATGTGTTGTCATGCTCGGATTACGGAATGATAAGAAAAAATTGATATTTTTTGTGAATATGCTTTAGCTCTGTTAGTACAATTTAAAAAAAAAACATTATTTAAAAGTAGAACTTTAAACACAGTCAAATTTTAAAACCAAATACAGGGCTGTAAACATAAACTACTTTGAGCCATGCTACTTCAATGAACAAAATTATTACCACGCAATTAAACGTTTAATCACAAATTATTGGGAAAACCTTATAACAACTATCAAACAGTACAAATTTTATTTCGGAAATCATCGATCACCATCTCATGTAAATCCATCGGGCAAAAAAAATACATTATACACACAAACCATTCGATGGGCCGCCATATTTGCATTCTACCCTTTTGCCTAAAAAATAAGTTAAACTTGGGTAATGAAGGTGAAGAATACAATATTAATTTCGAAGATGTACCAAAAAGGCTGTATTGCACAGCTAATTTCTATTATAGTCATGAATTTAGCCTCGTACGGCATTATGATTACCGATGAAACCGATACGTAACGCTATTTTATTTGAACTCGATTCCGACTAGGATTGAAATTTCTAATTTATTTAATGTAGCGCTGGATGCAGAAAAATTGTTAGTTGATGTTTATTTTTACCGAGTTTCTTGAATAATTACTCGAAGTGGATTACATCGACTACTTTGGATTCGAAACTACAAATAACGTCACAAGAAATGTTACAGTTAACGGAGCTATTGGTGTACACTTGACATGCTGATTTTAAGGCGTACACTTATTTACCGAGTGATACACGAAAACTAATTTTTGAAACAAATACATAAAACAGTTTACTGGATGCGAATCGCCTTTTACGGGATGCGAATCGCTTGGGCCGGCCAAAATGCCGGTCGAGACTATAAAAAGGACTAATGATTTAGGTTGTTTACTACTGCATTGGCTGTAACGTGAATTGGAACATAACATAATTTGCAAATTCAGCGGATAAACTTATGCAATGTACTTACTAGAAAATCATTAGGCTTGTTCAGGTACACAGTTGTCTATGAAAATATCACAAAATATTGCTTGCACATGTTCGATATCAAAATGAAATGATTTCTGGTCAAAAATTGTCAACTAATATTTTAATTTTAATTGCCTGGTGGAACTAGTGATCTTTGGTCTGTCAGTATTTCCGTTTTTTTCCAGGTGGCAGTTAACACATTAACAATTTCAATATAACTTTTTAAACAGTTTAGTTTCGAGTATTTTTTCGAAACTATTATGTTTTCGAAAAGAAATGGTCTATATTTTAAAAGTGGTAAACCTTGAATTGTTTTATGGTAAGAGAAAAAAGTTACTCACTATTAGTAAGTTCATTAATGCAAGTAATATGTGGCGCTAAAGATTGGTAATGAAAAAACATATGACAAGCAAATAAAAGATTTGAAATTAATTAGAATATCTTGAATAATTTTAAACATATTTTATTCTAATCTCACAAATTTGGAAAACTGTCGAATACTGACGACACCAGCTTATTGAAATTACATATAGATTTTGCAAAATTGCTGGAAAAACGGTAAGATAGACAAAAACCGTTCAAAAACAAATTTGTTTTGATGTACGCGTGACCGATGTACGAAATAATTTAATTAACTAACTGATTAACTAACTAATTAACTGAAAATTTGCATTAATAATTTTCGAATAATATTTATTACCTTGAGAACCCGATTGTTTTACCAATCAAACTGTATTTATTACATAAAAATTATCACTGCAATTTAAAAATCTTTATTGAAATAAAATATATGCGCGCTTATTGCATCCAGATCACGTTTCATAATTGAGCTATTATTTCCGATTTTATTGCATTACAATATCGACATTTATTATTTATGTGCAATTACAGGCGGCCTCGAAATTACGGAGTATCCATATAACTAACATTTTGTTTTTCAATTTTCCTAACGTTGAATTTATTTTTTAATTAAATTTGTTCTAAATTAATTTTTTAATTTATTTAGATTTGGCCAAATTACGAGTCCACTCCAGAGAAAACGAGAGCGATTTTGGTAAATGAAAATCTATTATAAAAATTTGAAAGGTTGTGGCTTTTAAAAAATACATTTTAATAATCGAACATAATTCGAGGATCATCTGTATATACAAAATAAAATAAAATCAATATTCCTTTAAGACATACTTATTTACTCTAATCTAGAATCTTATATTTAAGAATTCCACCTACTTTTCAATTGTAAAATAATTCTTTGCTAAATTACTAGTTTTCATTTTCATTTTCATTGTCATAACACGTTCGCTGGAAATGTACATTTATATATTATAAACAGTCATATATTCGTGCAAATTATTTATGCGTTATTGATAATAATAATCTTGTTAAACAATTAAATAAATTCAGTCATATCATCAGCCATTAAAATATTTATTTTATATTTATTTTTTTTGTAAACAACTATGACATATAATGGGTTTAATTTATAAAATATGCGATAATAATAGACCAATTATTATTTGAAATATTAACAACAAAAAAAAGGTGAAAATTGAATTTGCAAATTGATATGAGTTTAAAACAAAATAAACAAACAAATTTATAAAAATTGTTGTACACAGAAAATTTAAATGAATTATTTATTCGTTATATGACTGATATAAACGTATATGAATATTTAATGGCATGCGCCATGTACATACATATATACATATGTATGTACATTTTTATAATAGCAACAATAAAAATAAAATTATAAATGCAATTGATGCAATTTCAAAGTCACGCAAATTATGTATATAGACAAAATATATTATTTTATGCAGGTATATATTGAACACCTGTTTGTTGATCGACTGTATAATAGTAAAATAAGTTTCTTAAACACATATTATAAATTATATTTTATATTGTGTAAATATAAATCAAGGAATTAAAAATTCTAGCCAAAATATATAGATTACATTACACCTAGGTACAACAATATTTTAACCTAGGCTAGTAAATTTAAAAGAAATTTTCATGTATAAATTTAAATTAAAAATTTAGTAATTAATTTTTGGTCAAACATAAAATTTTAATCCAACCTCATTTTTAACATTTTATATTACAAATATGCTATTTGGTATTAATTTATCTTTTTCTTTTTTTTTATCATCATTCCCATATAATATAATACATTATACACCTATATGTGTACTTCCATCTTGAAAATTTTATATAAAATTAGAATTTATGTTTTTTGTAAAACATGTAAAGTTTTAAAAACCAAAAATTGACAACATAAAACATTGTCCCTTATACATAATTTTGTGTGTGTGTGTGTATATTACTTATATAATAAAATATTACCTTATTCTCTAAATTGATTAACGAGGTAAAATTACATTTTGCAACATATTATATTCTTAACCGACATTATATATATAAATAATTTGAATAGATTTATAATTAGAGTTAAGGGGTCAATATAATAATGAAAATAATTATAATCACAATACACAATGTAATTTTTTTTAGACAATTTATGGAGAAAATTATGATAGGGCGATTAGGATGATTCTTATTTCGACATGAATTGAGGATTATATACCGACCAAACGGCACAGTGGTTAAAGCTTTGGAGTTTGGATCGCCGCATTCGAATCCCGATGGAGGCAGGATGCAAAAGGGAGTTTTCATTAACAGATCATCATCTGTGATTAAAAGAAACACAACAGTGACCCCTGTCTTTCACGACCATTACTATAGGCTGACATGGAGCTATGCAATGTGCAAATAGTCCTACGAAAATTGGACCTATGTCCGTATGTCCTTAAATTTCCTGGCAATGGCGTAAAAGTAAGGACGGAAAAAGGGAACCGCAAAAGAGTTGGGAGAGCCTCGGCCTCAAAACAGATTGCAAAGATAATAAAAAAATACTTGCATTACTCAGTTAAATTATTTTAATCGAGATGGTCTAAATAGTTAGAATGAATGACATATAATTATGATGAATTGTTTAATTAATTAGATTATTGTTTAATAAATCATTAATTTCGGGAAATGCAACGGTTTGGTTTGAACACTGGAAATTAATTTGAACATTTTATTTTTATCCAGTATGCATTTTTAAATATAATAATTTTTGCCTGCTCTTTAAATCTCCTCTTATTGATTATTTTTAATTTTTCTAACAAAAAGATTTGTTAATATTGTTTGGACAGGAATAGCTACTAGTTTTCATCGTCTGGCCACTTACGATTAAACGGTAAATAAATAATCAAAATTTGAAAATAAATTGCCGGGTAGGTTCGTTAGGTAATTTTAGGTCAGAACTGGTTAACACATTTCGGCATTTAGTCGCCAATGGGTCATTTTTATTGGGAAAAAACAAAATAAAATTCGTATTATTTCAATAAAATCAGGTTCGTCGCTTAATTGAGAATTTCATTTTACAAAATAGACAAAAAATCCAATTGGAATTTACCATTTAGATAAAATATATCTTTTTTCAAAGAATTGGGTCTACCAAATAATGGAAGACATAAAGGTAAAATCAATAAATTTGTTGATTGTTCATAACTTGACGTCAATTAAATCTAAAAGTTTATTAAGAATAATAAGCGAGAATTATTCCTAATGCCATAGAGACGCACTATGGCAAATATTTTACTTTGCATAACCCTAACATTATCACAATTTTAACGATTGGTCACTAGTTGTTTTCGTTTGGTCATCCCAACGTAGCGATTTAATGGGAGAATTCGTGAATAACGCATATTTTCATCAGGTTCGAAGTATTCGGGTTTGGAGAGATGGCCACTATAAAAAATTTAAAAATTGAAAGATCGGTTTCGCTTGTTCAACAATCACATACAATCACACCAATTGAGGGTTGGTCACTCGTTGTTTTCGTTTGGTCATCCTTACGTGACGATTTATAGCGAAACTTTGTTAAAAACTCACTTTTTCGCACGATTTGAAGAATTCGAGTCTGCAATATAATTTTTTTTATAAATTTTAATTTTGGAATCATTTGGTCTACTGTCATTGTGAATTAGTCACTATAGTTGTTTTCGTTTGGTTATTCCAACTTAGCAATTTATTGTGAAATTTCGATACAAACTCATGTGTTCATCAGATTCGGAATGTTGGAGTCTATAACTAATATTATTAGTTTTATAAATAAAATGATCGGAATCATTTTGTCAACTGTCATTAAGGATTGGTCAATAGTACAGTTTTCGTTTGGTCTCTCATACGTATAACGATTTATTGCGTAAATTTGTTAAAAGCTCATATTTACTTCAAATTCGGAATGTTTGGATCTGACAGATTACCAATACTAATACTTTTATAAATCCAACGATCGAAATATTTTGGTCGACTGTTATTAAGGATTAGTCGCTTTGGTTGTTTTCGTTTGGCAACCATACACCAAACGAAAAAAACAAGTGACCAATCCTCAATGAAAGTTGACCAATTGATTGCAATCATTGGATTTATAAAACTAATAGTATTGGTAAACTAATTTAGACAGTTATTAGAATTGGTCATCATATTTTTCAGACTCGAATACTTCGAATCGTGCCGTAAAATAATTTTTAACGAATTTTTGCAATACATCGTTTCATATAGGTGACGATAATATAATTGGTGATAATATTAAAATTACCTAGAGTAAAATACGAGTATGTTCCTGCTTATTATTTAAACAACATTTTGCATTGGCAACAACTGCCAAATTATGAACAACCAAAAAATTGCATAGGTTTTGACGTTATGTCTTCGACTTATGATACAATTCATGCAAATAATTTTGTAAATTAAAATTTTCAAATAAGCGTCTAGCCGTTTACTTTTTTTAAATTTTCATTCAAACGTTGAAAACTAGTGACCAATTCTGACCAACCTATGACTAAACCATTCTAATCATAAATTTTATGAAAACCTTTGGATGGGGTGCTTAAAAGGCGGAGCTCATAAAATAATCAGGTTTGGAAAGAATCAAACACAAATTTACCGAATCATTTACTTGTTTCAAACATCCCCGTGTAGATACGCTACTACAAAATTTGCTAAAAATTATTATTCTGTGCGATGTATAGCACATTCCTCCATTGAGTTCAACCACTGGATTTTCGTTTTGTTGTGTTTCTGGAGGATATTCTGCAAAACTTGTTTGATTTTCAGCTTCACGAAAATCTTAAATGATTTGCAGAAGTCGGGGATCTGGTAAAGATTCCGCTTCTTCGCTTGCACAGCATCTACTACTTGAACTCTCGCAGGATAACTAGTACCACCAATTCCTAGTCCGATATGTGAACATTATCATTTTCGTTTTCTATGGCTTGTTGCTCCCTAGCAGTCCAATCTTTCATTTCTGACGTTTTAAGCAAGCTCAATAAATGATCCATATTCTTATCTTCTTAGAAAGATTAGGTATCTGAATATTGTTAAACAGCTAAAATATTACAAAATAATTGATTGTGCATGAAATGCTTGCAGTGAACAAACTATGTTAAAACCGCTACTAATTGTTCTTTAAAAAATTAAAAAATATTTTGTAGACCACGAAATACAACGAAGGGATAGCATACCAATTTTTTAAAATCACTAATTTATCACATCACACAAAAATTACACAAACAATATTCTAACGAAATGATTCGCACCAAAACAGCATTTTGCAGAAGCCAAGCCACTATTTTAATTATTGCATTCGTACACAAAAGAGATTAGGCAAAATAAAGTTTTAAGCCAATATTATTCTTCTCGACCATATTCATACCAAATAGTTCTTCTTGGAAATCTATCGTAATATTTTGGGTACCTTAGGTTCTACTAATTTATTTGAATGTAACTCAACCAACAATGTCATTTTAGAAGTAGCAAATTAACGATCCATCATTTTTTGTTTGGCCAGCAGTGGGATTTTAACTGTTGAGTGCCCCTGGTTCCCGCAAATCATAGCGCTCGATTTTACTTAAAGAATTAAACTGCACTTTTCGGTATACTTATCTTCTCTTACCACTGTAATCATTTAATCATCTACGTTTTCTGCTGCAGGCTTGCTGGAAAGAGCGGCGTTCAATTCAAATTTTTGTTTGTTTAAGAATTACTGAAAAGAGTGGACATTTTGTGATTTTTCTATGCAATCCTATTTAGACATTAAAATTTGCTAGAGAAGATCTAGAAGAATTTTACAATGCAAGCATCCGTGTCCCGACAACGATAGTAAATTTAGTGATTGTTCAGACCAAGCTACATGCCTTCGCGTTTAATTCAAATGACCAACATTTGAATGTAAATATCTGCTGGAAGCGGATGGTAAATATTAAGGATTTTCGCCATTTTCTATTTAAACTGTATGTGCTGCATTGTTACAAAAGTGAAACATTTCATTTTTTATGAAATAGACATTTTTATTCAACTATTTTGGCAAATGTCGACCCAACCTTTTAGTCAAATGGGATTAAACTAACCTAGACCGCTTAAGGACTACTTTAATTACCCTTCTTTATTCCTAACGTGGTTTTATATAAGCATTACAAGCATTTAATTAAGAATATAAATTTTAAATTTATTATCTGAATTTTAGACCTATCCTATTGCTGTGTTATATCATAGAGATCCATAAGAAAGAGTTGCATTTGGCATGACACCTTTATAAAATTTTACACTTGGCTCAAAATATTAAGCTTCGTTAGTAGCTTTAATCATAAAACAGAATAAGATTTTAGTGGTTTTTGAATTAAAGCTGTTGAACACCCGAATTTGGGGTGATATTTCTTGATTTTTCTCAAAAGTACTAAAAATTTCTCCAGATTATCGAAATACTTTTCATACTAAATATTGAAAAAAGTACGATAGTGTCTATACAAAGAGAGTTGAGATTATTGCATTTTGAAATAAAAACAAGAAACTTAGTAAACCTATATAAATTATTTTTATGTGTGTCGAATGAACAAAAACAGAGCAAATATGAAGGAATTGGCCGTTTTTATCTCATATTGAGAGAAATACATAGGAATCATAGGATGTGATTTACATGGACATTATTAAATAAATTTTCTCTTAGCGCTTTTCTCTTGCAATACACAATAACTTGTAGGTACAGTTATTATCCCAAAAAATAGCAGTTCTTCTTAACAATTTATGAGAAGCAGTGCGTAGGAAGGCTTCTGAAAAATGAAACGCAAATACTTCGTCTGTAACTGTTGTTCTCAATTAAACAATTTTGGTTCAAATTAAGTAAGTTCAGTTGGTTTGATTTTGTCTCTTCTCAATATATAATTATTTTGACCACTGAAAAGCTGTTTAAGCTCTTCTTAGTTTCTAAACAAATCATCGGATGAAACAATGTAGCGTCTGCAGAGGTATTTCACAGGTTTTAATAGAAACCGGAATTGTCCGAACATATCAAAGAGCCTTGGATCGAAGATTCAGGTGCCATTTGCTTAATGTTTTATTATTTATAAATTTTTAATTTATGTGATAAATAAATTCATAAATTAATAATTAATAATCATAAATGTTTTGATTAGTATCTTGAGTAAAATTGCATAAATTTATTATAAAATTTTGCCTATATTTTTCTGTTAGGCATAGCTAGTAGTTCTTTAATATTTGAACCGGATTTACAAGAAAATCACAGTGGTATGGAAGCTCCCAATGGAAATTTAACAATTTTGTACATATGGTTTAGAAATTCTTTAAAACAATGTTTAATTTTATTAGCATGACAAAATTAACTATGAAAAATATTTCTATATGGAGGCATAAAATATATGCAAATATATAAATACAATTCCCATTAGTCCTTTATATTTTCTTTAAAAACGAAATGAATAAAATTATTTGCAAGTAAAATTAGTTTAGAATTCTTTTGTATTTGTATATAGTAAAGAGTTACCAACAAAACTATATAAGCAATGTTGTCTACCGACTAATCCTTGAAAAAGAAAGTAATTAAGAAAAATACGCGATGATATGACAAAAAATAAAAACAGTTTTTAATTTATTTATTATAATGGTAACAATCCTCTATTTTGCACACGATATCAGGATATACCCTTATACGTATAAACGAGGTAGATATCCAATGTGTGTGGTACGGTGGTACCAAAAGATGAGGTTTTAACTTTCTGTGTTGTGTGTTTTCATCTCCAAGATATAACTCTTAAAATGGCAACAACAATATAAATACACAAACATAGCAAATATTATACATAACAGAAAAAATAAATGGACGACACTTTTAATTCTATTTTATGAGGAAAAATTTTAAATTAAGTTTCATTTAAAAAAATAAAAATAAAATAAAAAATTAAAATTAATATAATGCAAAGAGACATACACAATGAGAATAGATAAAGGAGATGATAATGAATAAAAATACAACAACAACAACAACAAAATATTTATATTATAAAGGATTTAAATTTTAAAATAGAAAATTGCAATTGTCGGTTTATAAAATAAAATTATGTATAAATACGAAGCAAGAAAATTAAGAATTTCCATTTCTATATATGCGGTGTAATAATATCTAGAGGAATTAAAAATTTGATTTATAATCTTTCCATATACCTTTGTATAATTTATTAAAATTAAGTGTTATTATATTAAACTATATCGATATAATTTTAAATTGGGTTAATGATAGCAAACGGAGGTAACCAAATTTCAAGATGACAACGCACCAAATAATATACCAAATGGTATATAAGCACATAAATTATTTATATTTACAAAAAAAAAATCATCAAAATCTCATTTTCAATTTTATTTATTCGTTTACCTTCGTAAGGTATTATTTTCACGGTGCTATATACGTGAAATTTTCTTATCTAAATACACAAACATTTAAAATGAAGAAAACATTATTTATGCACATATAAATGAAAAATGCGCGAAACATAAATTTTAGATATACCTCAAATGTGATTAGGCGAGTATGATAGGAATATTGCAGAGTTTATTCATTCGTTTACCTTCGATATACTTATAACATAGTCAAGTCACATATGAAGGCTACACAAAATTAAGTGATTATTTAAAATTCACAATCTAAATTCCGATTAGAGTGTGAAAACAAGATTTCGCGATTTGTGTGCAAAATAATCGAATTACGTTAAAGTTGAAAGTAAAATTTACCAAAACTATACTAAACTATCTCACTTGATGTGAATTTTTATTATCTAATTTTAATTTTTAAACAAATTTAAATATTTTGTTTGGTTGTACGCGAAATTTATATAATTTTTACATTCTGTTGTGTAATTAATATCAAAATAATTATAAGGTTAATTGAAATAAATAAATTATTTTTGGTTGTGTATAAAACACCTGATAAATAGCATGCTAGCGCTCTCAGACCTTTATAGAATAAAATTTTACATTTTTATAAATTACGTGTAATGATTTATATTTTCTAATTTATACCAAAAAATTTTTTTGGTTTCCAACTTTTATACGCAAAATTAAAATATTAGCACAGGTGTATGTAAGTCTTTTTAATAAAATAATTTATAACTTAATTTGTATGTAATTTACATTAATTTATAATTTTATATATTTATATCTAACAAACGCGCATTTATATATGTTTTGGCATCGAGAAATTTATGTTACAGCATTATCTATATATGGTTGCTGTATGGATGTGGAATAAATAGTTTTTTTTGGATACTTTATGATTTTGGGGGATGTTTTTATTTTCACAAGTATAATTAAGAAATTATGTATAAAAACCACCCCACGAAAATAATGTAAAATGTTGTTTCTTCTGTGAAAAATATTTTTTTTTATACAACAAAACTGTTTTACATTTTCATTAAAAACACTTTGCAAAATAAAATTATTCGTTACACAAAAATATGTTCATATATTTATATATATGTGGAGATACGTAAAAGAGGGAAAACAAGTAGCTTTTTATATATTTATGTACATACAAAAATTTTCAAGCTCATCAGAAAGCACAACATTAAATTTTTATTATCTCACATGCATTCAGGAGTTTTTTGTGCTGCTGAATTTAAAATTAAATAAAAATATAATTGTTGTATAATTTAATATTTAAATTGTTACTTAATATTGATAAATTATACCGTGAGCTTTTTTTTCGTTTGTTTGTAATATAAAAGGGTTAATGATATTCGATAAAATATATACGCGTTCGTATAAATTTAAATATAAATAATGGTAACATCCCTTATTGAAATATTAAAAATATATTACAATGCAATAAACTATATATTTGTATATGTACATTATATGAGAACGAAACGGAAAAATTTGTCTATGTACACGTATGTATATAATATTCACCCACAAACTCACCTACACACGAAACATAATTTTTCATCTCAATTTCACCCACTATTTTTCCAATTGTGTTATTTTTATATATAATATATTACGATGACCAAAAATAAACAAACACAACAAAAAACAACAACAACAACTGATAAAAAAATGTGGAAAACACATGGAAAATATATAAAGCAATTTTTTTTGTGTATGCAAAATAGCATGTTTTTGTGTTTGCTTGTTGGGTATGAAATTTTTGTATAGTGCCATGTTGAAAATTCATGAGAAATTTTGATTTTTTCATGAAACCCAATAATACGTCCAATAAATTTTCCCAGTTTTTTTTTTTGTAATTTTTTTGAATGACAATCCTTGGAACGAGAAAATAATTGCTTTTTGATACAATTGAGTTGTAAAATTTGTTTTATTTTTTTTTGTTACCATATGATTTATTAACTTTATAGTTTCTATATATAAAAGTCTATTTTATGGTAGAGTAAAACCTTAGTTATAGTTCATTCATATACTCTCTCATACATCCAATTTTTCATACAGATTTTTCACTCGCTCTAAATTTTTTTTGCTGTATTTTTTATTGTTGTGTGTTCACTTGTATATGGTTTATGGAAAAATGGAAAATTTATGAAGTGAAAAAATTAATCAAAATTGTGAGAATTTTATTTTTTATTTTACAATAATATAATATATTTTTTCGGTTTAGTTTTTAAATTTATTTCAAAAGTTTGTTTAGTTTTGCGAAATATGAAAAATTGGAAAATATATGAAAATTAGAGTTTTTTATTCAATTGGAGATGCTTGTCTGGAACACTTTTTCATTGAGATGAATATATTTAAATAAATTTGTTTATAAATTATATAGTTTATTGTGGTTTTAGATTTGATTGGATGATGTTTCTAATTTTGTTCACGAGGCCAATTCTAAAATTTGAGCAAGTATATATACGGGTTAGCTAGATGATCGATGGTTTCATAGCTATCATTTTGAGCTTAAAGTTCATTCTTAACAGAATTTGCAGTTCAACCACTATCCATTTTTTTTAAATTTCGGTGATGTATTCGTTGAGATGCGAGCGATATATTATTGCTGTTATCTCTACTTTTTAAAAATCGAAAGACGTACGGCTATAGGACCGATTAGCCTATAGTACTGGACTTGAAAGAAGGGTTGGTCCATGAGTTTTGCCCGGTCGTAGTTGTGTTCCTTTTAATCATAGATCGGGATTAGAACTCGGTATCTCTCGATTAATGCCAAAGCTTTAACCACCGTGCCATTTGGTCGGTGAAAAAATATTCATTACATTATTAAGTACAGTAACACATCGAATAGTCCGGTTTATCGGTTCCCAGAATTTACTTTTTGCAACCGGGCTAATTAAGGTTCTCAATACATACAAAAAATGTTAATTAGCCACAAAAAATAATTCTCGCAAAAATTTAATAAATTCAGAACAAGATTAGTGGATTCATCAAATTCAGACATTTATTAAAAATAATTAAACAAAAAATTCAGGTTAACCTCGAGATTTATTTTTTCCCTTGTAAGAATTGAATTATGTATTTGGATCAACTTCACTGATAAACTCGGACAATTTTTCAACCACCCCGACAATTTTTGTTAGTTGTTCCGAGCTCAATGTTTGTGGGCGAATTTCAGCATAGTCTTCCTTGTCTAAACTGTTCTGCAATTCGGCCTAGAGTCGTTTTTCATCTATGTTGATGTTCTTTATCTAATTCTAAAGTCAAGAATCTTGTCCAATTTCCGCTATCGTATTAGTTACTTCTGTAAAATGGATTTCAAACCCAACTAAATAATTTGAGCAACGTGGAATGATATGTTCCCATATCGCTCTCATATTGCTCGCCGTAACTTCATGCCATGCTTTGCTTATATGTTCTATGACGTTTTAAATATTTTAACCCTTCCAAAATTCGGATGAAGTAGGCGCGATTTCTTCGTGTGTAGCTTTTTTGACCTGCAAAAATGTGTGTCGTAAGTAATGTGCCTTAAATGTGGCACTGACATGTTTATTTAAATGACAAAGACCGGTCCGGATGACCAGAAGCATTATCTAAAATCAACATAATCTTAAAATTCAATCCCTTTTTTTTAAATAACCTACAACGGTGGAAGATCGTTTTTTAAGGGGTCGAGGGAGGATTTTCTGCACGGTACACAAGCATCGGTTTTAATTTGAAAGTCTCTGCTGCATTTCCACCTAATAACAATGTAAGACGGTCTTTTGAAATTGTATAATCAGGTTATGACCTTTCATTAGCTGCAATAAAAGTGCATGAGAGCTACATTTTCCAAAAGAACCACGTCTTACACTAGTTTTATCACCTTCATTTTTTTCTGTATCAACAGCATCACCATCAATATTTTTTAAGTCATTGTAAAGCCTTAGTTTGAATTTCTATTTAACTAAGCGAATTTTTCGATCCATATGGATAATAGAAGCTCCATATTAACCATGCTCGTGCTTTTGGTTTTACTCACTATTTTTGACAAGTAAGAACCCATAGCCATACCTTCCGATTTTTATTGATCTTTTTTTTATAATGTTTCTAACTGATGACACGTCTATTTCCCTCTTCTCACGGCCTATTTTATTAAATGATGCACCTTTTTCGTGAAGCTTTATGATGTTTAATTTTTGTTCAAAAAAGCCGTTTTCATTTCTTGCTTAAAGAATTACTTTGACATTTTCTTTTGTACTCGTACTGCATTTCTAATGACGAAATCTGAAATAAATCACAAATGGAAAAACTTACATATTTTATTAGTGCATATTGGGAAATCCCCGAAAAATATAACATGTCAAAATCAAAAAATGAAAAATAAAACCAAAAGTTTGGATACAGAATATAATTTTTTGTTGTAAAATAAACCGGATAAATACAAAAAACCGAAAAATTAAAAAATGTATGTCTGGATTTTTAAAACCGGACTATAGTGAATCCGGACTAATCGAAGCCGGACTATATTACGAGGTATTGCTGAACATTAATTACATTATTTATAATTTTTACAGTTATGTAGCATTATTTCAGTAAATATGAAACAATTTTATAACATTGGATTACACAATACTGACTTCAACAAACCGTATAGTTCTAAATTGCTTTGTTTCCTTTTTCTAACACACTCAAACAATGTTTATAAAGTTAATTAAACATAACAAATTTTCACAGCTGTGTGATGGTTAATGATAGGCAGTTAAAAATATTTTACTTAACCTAATTTCTGTTTTATTTTAGTGCAGCTAACACCCCCAATTTTTTTTATTCATAGAAACCGGATCTTTAGTTTACTTGACAATAAATATTTTGACAAATGTACCATATATGGTAAACTTTCAGCAAGATCAAATTTAATTGGCCACCCTTATTTAAGACTCATTTTAGTAAATCACTGCAATCAAAATATAATTTCCCATGACAATTGACTTTATTGCACAACCGTTGTACAATGTATTTTATTTTCGGTAATCTGGCCAAATCAGAAATATAGTTTTTAAAATTAATCTCAAGGCTATGGCTATAGTTTTTAGATAGTTTAAGGTCTCAGTGTTGCATATACAAAGAACTGAAAATAAAGTCTCTCAGAAAAATCAAACTTAATTTACCACTATTATTTTAAAAATGTAAATTCGCCACAGTTACATATTTGTTGTGACTGAGTTCCTAAATAAATTTGGTCACTTTATTATTTACGTCATTTAGTTTTTGTAAAGTTCAAGGAATATTTCCTAATTTGGCAAAAAAATGTAAGTATTCTGACTTAAAGGTTCGTTAAAACAAATGAATCGTGCAGTCTTGCAAAGCCAAATTACAATCAGATTCTAGTAACATATACATAAAACATTTATTCGTAAACTATAAAAAATATATTTTTTTAAACAGTTCAAATTTTTCCCACATTTCAAACTATGCTGAAAGAAGGAAGCATGATCGATTTCTACTAAACCGTGGATCACAAATTAAATTTATAAAACCAAATAAGAAGAAACAAATAAAGATTTTGATTTAAGGGTTAATAGCTTAGTCTGTGAAAATTAGACATAAAATTAACTTTGTGTGTAAATGTTAGAATAAAAATCTCAATGTATATGTAACCGATATAGCTGGCATTAAAAAGGCAAGACAACTTGAACTTAGTTAAGTGGTAGCCATATACAAAAACTTTAAAAATTTACAAACGTAATTAGAAAAAATTAAGATTGCACCATATGTAATTTCTGTATTTTCGACCATAAAATAATAATTTAAATTAAAAAAATTATCGAAGCTTCGTTAAATATAATGTATAACTTGTTAAAAACTATTGTTAAAAAAAAAAATCATTATGACTGAAAATATACATTAAAATCAAATCAAAACAAATAGCTGTCATAAAACATTTTCTTACAAGTATTACGACCAGTAAGCCTGTAATATCAGGCTTTTAGTTTACTTAGGTGACAACGATGCCTTAAACTCCCTATACGTAAACTGATGTATCGAAATATATTGGAAACAACAAATTTAAAATACATTAAAAAATGACGAGTTTACCTAGATTTTTTAGCCTGTCTGATGATGTACCGATACAGTTGACACCGTTTGTCATGAGCTTTTAATTTTAAATATTATTTATTTCTAAATTATGCAATACTATCACTGAAATGTTTTGAAAAATCGTTAGAATCAGTTTTGAAGCTTATTTAATTTAGTTTCTTAAATCTTAATATTTTAATAAAATAATGTTTTAACTAGTTTTAAAACGAATAACGCATAACGTACTTTTAAAAATATTTGTAAAATTTGGAAAAATACTCTTACTAAAACAGTTTTAACTTTCGATGAACCGATTTCCAACAATCACTTAATACAAAATTAACCTCGGCCATTTATGTTTTTGGCACATACTAGATAGGTAACAGACGGAACCCTCGTTCACATATAAAGAAGATTCAAAAATCGTACACTTTCAAAATTTTCAACGTTGACAGATTTCATGATTCTTCTATATGTCATGTTTCAAACAATATAAAACAAAAAACCTTTTATCTGATCGCACTGAAATAAGAAACAACCCAAAAGGCGTTTTTAATTATATTTTTGCTCACTTAACTAAAGAATCTCATTCTTGAAATCGGCGAAAATTCTAGCATTCGGAATTTTAATTTGCTTAAAATTTTCTACATTATTCGATTTTTTCCGGCTATTTTAATCGTTTTTTAAAATTTCTTTAAATGTTTAGTAGGGGAATAAATAATCGCAAACTTGCAAACAAATTTTAAAAAATGATTAAAGCAGTTGGCGAAAAATTTGAATAATATAAATAATTCTACTTCGAAAACGTAGACAACGTCACACCAGAACAGTCGTAGACAAGGTCGACTAGTCGTAGAGAACTTCTACTACTCGTAAACAACGACGACAAACACACAGTAGTTAGCCTAGTTCAGGTTTGTCACAATTGCCGATTACAAATATTGTCAAAAGGGATAAATCAAAATTTAGTTAGCAAATTGTAATTAAATCCCAGACACGATTTGTTTTGCGCATACCTTAAACGTCCAGTATGAACTTACCATAAGTTTTGTAAGTCGCAATTTTAGACAAAAAAAATCGGCGTGAGACCCACTGACTCTGACTTTTTTCGACCAAATTTCCGACCAACTAAATTGATGGTTAGTTCATACTAGGCGTTCATAGATAGCACTATAAACAAATCACGTCTGATGATGAATACAAATTTATTTAATTAAGTAAAATTTTAGCATTTTCCAAATAGTTTCGAACGGCTATTGATAAATTAAATCTATGTTTGCAGTTTGTGATTTATAAATCTTAATTTATTTAGCAAATTTTAATTTAAAATCAGGTGCGGTTGTTAACCATATATAATAAATTCTAACCATATATATTTTCCTGACATCTATTGACATTTGGCCAAACTTAAAAAATGATAAGTTAAATAAACTAAAAATGTTTTGTTCACTGAAATGATAAATATTTCTTTCATGCATAAATTCTATGATGTATTTCGTCCTTAAATATAATGAGCAAATTAAATATGAACCAGGTATATTAGAGATGTTATCGACCAAACAGTACAGTGGTTAAAGATTTGGCATTTGGTTCGGGAGGTGCCGGGTTTGAATCCAGTAAAGGGCAGGATCCAAAGGAGATTTGCTGTCGGAGTGCAGAACACATGGGCCGTCGCATCTTCCTGTCAGTACTACAGGCTGGCATGGATCAACGCGCAGATAGTTCTACTAAAATCGGCTATAGGTCCCCGATTTGACT
The DNA here is from genome assembly GCA_963691935.1 of Nephrotoma guestfalica. Taxonomy (NCBI): domain Eukaryota; kingdom Metazoa; phylum Arthropoda; class Insecta; order Diptera; family Tipulidae; genus Nephrotoma; species Nephrotoma guestfalica. The sequence goes on along the minus strand of OY829913.1, from coordinate 218,397,646 downwards.
ACCGCGTTAAGGTATAGAATGTTAAAAGTGAACCGCGAAACAGTTGGGGTGCTTCGGCCCCAGAACAGTTTGCTTAGTTAATAAAAAAAATATTTGATACCAAATTAGGTGATGGAAATGGGCGCTAGATTAAATCGGGAATACGGGTCAAATAGAAAATAAATGAATTCATTTTTTTTGCTATAAAAACTAGTTTACCGGCAAGTGTTATAAAATCGAGTGAATTTTTAAATATAGGCATTTAAAATGTAAACTGATTTTGCCTTTAGGATAAAATAAAATGATTGTTCGAATTTTCATTTTAAAATTTGGAAATGTACAAGGCTAAATATAGATTTACAAAAACTTTAAAATTTGATTTTTATTAAAATTAGAATTAAGTTTATTATTTAAAGAAGCTGAGTAAATATTGTTTTGTCTAAAGTTTCCGATTATCAAATATTAGAAATATAACGGCGGTTGCTAGGGTTTAAAGTAGGATTTGCGTCGACGCGTCCAAACTGTCCTAACAATTGTTTGTTTTTCTTTTCAATTTTTAAAAAAAACTAATTTAACATTTTTAACATAAATTAAAAATTTCACAATTTATTTTAATGGTATTGAATGTGTTCTAATGCGTCTTTCAAATCGGTACCAAACGTGTTCTATTGGGTTTAAAACTGGAGATTGTAGGGGATTGCTGCTTAGGGATGTTAAATGCGCCATTCTTGGACTACTTTTGACGTATGCTTTCGGTCAATTAGATTTTTTTAACACTATTAAGTTTTCTTTTAAAATACTTAAATATACTTGTTTGTCCCTAGTTTATTCAATACAAACTAAATTATCGACCCCTGAAGCACTTACACACCCCACACCTTCATGTTTCCACCACCGTCTTTTACGGTTGAAATATTATTTTCCTTATTAAACTTTGCATTTTTCCTCCACATTTTAGAATGAGCATTGGAGCCGAAAATATTATATTTGCTTTCGCCGCTAAAGACACCATTTTTCTCAAACTCGCCAGACTCATTTTAATGATTCACAGCAATTTTTTGGCGTTTGCGTCTTCCTATTTTTAAAATAAGTGGGTTTTTCTTTGCAGAAGGTTCACGATAACCAGCTTGATATATAACATACCTAATGGTTTGAGAATCTGATTTATCCCCTGGTTATTTAAACATTTGTTGACAGAGATGAGGGCCTGGAAGCTTGGGTTTTTGTTTTAAGATCTTGTTCCACCGGCGACCATATATTTGATCGACCAGTTCGTCATATTATGTGCGATAATATATAGTATATAAACAAAATATGCGGAAAGAGAACGAACGTTGTTATAAAAATTTCTAAAAACTATATGTGAAAGAAGGTTTATTTATTGAAGAAACCAATGTGTGCGAATACTTTTATGATTACTGTATCTCATTAATTGAATAATTTAAATATATTTGATAGTATTTGAATTATTAATTTTTGTTTAATTACTTATAACATTTTTACATTCACATTACACTTACATTACATGTAAAATAAAAAACGCACATGTTTACAGTCAAAACTTCTCATAGTTAACTCCAAAATAGTACGCCGACATTTGAACTACGCACATTCCTGACATTTGACATTCAATTATACCATTTTGGAGATTACGGAATTTTTTAGTATTATATATAATTAAATTTTAATTATTAATTAAATTATTTAAAATATTAATATTTATAATCAACCACAATCACAAATAGTTTTTAAAAAATATTATTAAATTTCTTATAAATCTTATTGCATGAATAAAATCGCTTCGCTTCTATAATAATAATTTTATATCTAATTTTAATTTAAGTTAATTTAATTTTAAAATTTTATTTTATTATTTTATTTTTTTTTTAGTTATTTTTATTTTTTATTTATTTTATAGGTAAGAGATACACAGAATCTCTTGCGGGCACACTACTACCGGACTGGATAGGTAAGTGAATTTTTTTAAATATTTTTTGGTTACATTTTTGTTACAAAATTTTGATTTTTTACATTTTTGTTGAAAGCAATGCGCATTAGAATATTAAATCTATATATAAATAAAAAAAAATTTGTATTTTGAAAACAAAAAAGCAAAAAAAAATTAAATAAATTTTTATATAAAGGCAAAATACTCGGTAAACAAAATGATTAAGGTAAACAAAGTAAAATTATGCATGCTAATCGTTGTATATAAACTCGTATAAATAGTTAGTTGCTATTAGTAGAATTAAATATATCTTTATATATATATATATATATGTACATATACGTACAAGCATGTTAACACCAAATATATAGGCGGACATAAAAAACAATAATTACAAACAACTTAAATTAAAATCTCAATCAGTGATAAAAGTCAAATAAAAGTCATAATTAATAGAAATTTAATAATTTATTGATAAATAAAAGATGAAAATTAAAAGTTTACCGAAATTAAGTGTTGACAGGTTTACAATAAATTTTTATTTTTTTGTTAAAACGAAAAGATCAAACGGGGTACATAGATATGAAAATGAAAAACACATAAAATAAAAAGAAAATAAATAAATGAAAATCATAATATAAACAACATACTTTATAGTATCAATTAAAATTTGGAGTAATTTTTTTCTGTTGTTTTCTGTTGGATTCCTTTTATTTGAAAAGGTCACCATATGTTAAATAGTTTTTGAAGAGAATTTTCAATATTGTTTTGTATGTTTACTAAAAAATGTTCTCGGCATACATGGTACAGTGATGATCAAAATAATAAATACTAGACTAGGTCGGATATGTAGTGACCGTGTATTTTTTGTCGACACTGTGATACATATAGACATACATGAATGCATTATAATGTTGTGTTTATAATAATCCACTTGTTTCATGATTTCTTTTGTATTTATCCGAATTTATTAAAAAAAGGCGCCACTTTATTTTCTTTAATTGTTTTAATAATTTTTTTGAGGTAATTAATAATTGTTTGAAGTACGAGGCATTCTAATAATTTACTATAAATACATTTTGATCACGATGTGTAATATTGTACAAATTGTATAAAATATACAATTGTATGTGTACAGTGTTATAAATTATGATTTGTGTTTTATATAGGTCGGGAATTTAGGAGCCACTTTTCTCGGTACATTTTATGTATGTCGAGACATTTTTGGTTACATTGTTTTTCTATACATGCTAGTTCATTGCACTGAGTTTATACTCGTAGTGTACAGTTAAAAAAATCAATTCGACACAAAATTGTTTGTTTTGATTTTACGACCAAATAATTTTTGGTGAAAGTTAAAATATTTTTGAACATTTTACGTGTTATTATTTGTGAACTATTTGTACGAATTCCTTAATTTGCATTAATTTTTTATGTATTTGGCGTATGTATGTTTTAATTATTTTTAGTATATATATATGTAGGCATTCATACGTTTTATCATAAATTTCATCTCATGAATAAAATATTTACATTCTATTTAATACATAAATAATAAAATTAGTCAACAAGAGCTTCTACGGCGAAAAATAAAATAATAATAAAATTTATATTTTTATGGCAATATTAAACATTCATTAAACCTCTAAAAATATAATAAAGTAATGTGACATGTTGTTTCACTAGTTTTTTTCATTTTTCACTACTTATGAATATATTATTTACGATGATGGTCCACTCTCTTAAGAAATTTAATCTATCGTTTTTATTATGGTCGGCATTCCATTTAACAATTAATTAAAGGTTTTATTGTTGTTTTAATTAGAATCACTGTTAGCTACATGGAAAATATCCCAAAACAGAAATGTTTTATCCCAACAAAAAACAAATGATCACGTGATTGCCATTAATTATATTTTATAGTTTCAAGATTATTATGAAAGGAAATTAATAATCGACGAATAGTTAGCTTCCCTTTGATAAGAAAAACATATAATTTGAATAGATAAAAATAGATATCAGTTATTTTTTTCTTTGTATCTGAATTTTCATAATAAAAGTGTAAGACACACAAAAAATTCTAAAATAAATAGTTGTAAGATAAACAATAGATAAATATTATGTATCTATATATTGTGATACAGTACATTTGGAATGAAAACCCAAATCTCGGATGTATAGACAAAAAATATGATATAATGTAGAGGCGAAATATGTATAAGAAAAATATTATATATCAAAAATTGGGGCATACAGCTAGACACCCTAAATTTATTGATTTAGGCGACTTTCACTTATATTCATATGGTGTTACAAATTTTGCTGTTACAAATGTTACAAAGATACAAATCTTGGGTATGTATCACACTAAATTTGCATACAATATTTAATAATTTTATAATCGTATGCTGAATAACTATTTTTAGATTTATGAGATAGTTAAAGCGCATTCACACTTTTATTATATACACGCGCATGTGTAAAAATTCTGATGAATGAACAATGATTATGTATTTATGTATATGCATAAATAAACGTTCTTATTGCTTGCCCGCGGCGTATTTTTATGTGTAGCTTATATTATGTACAATTTAAAACAAAACTAATTAATGGTTAAAATTTATGTATTTTCGTGTAAATTTTTTCCCATTGTAAGTGTCATGATATATAAGTATCGCGTACATAAAAAGATGATATAATAAAATTACAGCAGCATAAAAATCATTTAAAGTAAAATAATTTTATTTTAAATCACGTTTGTTGAATAATCAATTATTTATATGTAGTGTGCGTATAATTTAAGGATTCACATATCAATGTGAGAAAAATAATTTTCTAACGCGGTACACGATTGTAATTTTAAAACATGCTTTAATACGTATGTTTCTTGAATGAAAATCAAAATTGTATCATCGATACCGCAAAAGCAAAATACAATTTTGTCTAATTCTAAATTTTATGTAATTTGAAGGTTATATACAATATAGATGATATTACTTAGTGGGAAATAGTGATGATGCCGGGATAGTATGGGTTTCAACACGTTTTCCGTGAGATGTATAAAAAATTATAATTTGTTGTTTACTTTTTTCTAGTTTTTGGACTAGAAGAGTATGTGATGCGAAATAAATATTAAAATTCTAGATAACGCTATGTTAATAAATCAAATAATCTTCATTTGTTTACTTAGAATTAATTATTTGTGTAAGTTCGTTACTCGAAGGACCAGTTAAATGTCAAGGTAACGACTGGTTGAATTCTAGAGAAACATTCTTCACCGCGTGTATAAAAAATTTAATTAAAATTCCTCTTAGTTAAAATCGAATGTTTAAACCTGTTCTACCATTAGTCTCCACAATTTCGCTAGTTCCAAAAATATGCACAAGTTTTAGTCTATATACAAAATTGAATATGGCGCACGATGTCAAAATATGTTATGCTTTTTTTGATACTCTGGCTTTATAAAAACTACCTTGATACTTTCGAGTAATTTTGGTGCGTTTTAACAAACTAATATATTCCAATTTAACAATAATGAAATGAGAGACCTAGATGTTCCTCATCCATGATTCAAAGTTACCTAATTAAGTGGTATGGGGCCAAAAAACTTCATAACAGACCTAAAAATATAATTTTTTTCATTCTCGGCAAATTTGTTTCTCGAGTGATTCAATTAAATATTTATAATGCTTTGAAATCACGTTGAAGGTAATTAAAGGAAGCCTTACGTGGTCTCTCGATCAAGTTAATCCGATTTTGCTAAAACAACGAACATGAAAAAAATACTTGCCTAGCTCATTAAAATATAAATGTTTGTTTTTCCAAATCGGACAGCCACATGCATAGTCAATACGAAAAGATCATAAACTCTATATTAGCGATCCGGTTTGAGAAAATATTTGCATTCAAATTTAAGCCTTTTGGATTCTTGACAAAACTAAAAAGTTTCATGTTAAGAAACTAATTATTTTAGCTTTCTAGTGCAGACACGATTAAATCTCAAAATGCCTACTCTTTTCGTAATCCCTGCACCAACATGAATTTTCTGTTCGGTAATTCTTAAATTTACCGCTGAGTTATAAATTTCTCGAAAATTGAATAATTTATCGAGACGATAATCCAGCCCTAAATATTTTTGGTAATAGAAGCCATGGGATTTTTGTAGCAAAATAGGTTTTTGATTTCGATAACTTGAGCAAAGCAATTCAATGGTAACGTAGAAGTTCGGTGAGCTAAACCAACCAAAATTGCAGTGGCAATGTATTCGTTATTTTTGCGACTATAGTGAAATTATTACACTGCACATTCCAATTACAAATAACATAATTAATGACCAGTAGGAATATTAAAATAGTATGGTAAGATTTTTGGTAAGAAGCTTTAGAATAGTTAAATTATCACACGAACCATGGTGGCCCTCAAAAAGCGTATATTAATTAACATTGCAAAATTTGGTCGCAGAAAAAATCTGTTTCAGATGTAAGCCCGACCAAATTATTTTGAATTTGCTGTGAAACTTTCTAATTTAAGTAATGAAATATTGGTGTAGTCGGTAAACGCACAAGAAATACTTAAAAGAAAAATTTAATCACTGAGAAGAATACGCAGATTAATTGTTGGGTTATTTTGAGAGAGAGACTTAAATGGAAATGGTGTGACATTATTGAACTATCATATATTTACTTCCAAATTTATGCTTTTGGTTATTAAATGCTAGTTGAATTTTCTTAGAAAATTCTCTAGTTTATTGGTAATAGCAGGACAGAAAAACACACACATTAGTTTTATGCCGTTCGTGTTTGGAGTATTTCTAGAGTAGTGCGGATACTTCTTGTTTCCTTTAGTGCTTATCCAGTTTGAAAGTAGTTGGAGTAAGCCTGGAGGTCGTTATTAAATCCATGCAAGTTGAGCTCCGAGCTCCAATGTGAGTCAGCAGTTTTAACCGGTTCATGTTTGTTCGTTTTCGTTAAATGCCAAACACTAAATTTTCTCCAGCCCGATTTATTTTGGAAATACCTTCTACTTCTCCCAAACGTGAACTTTATTGTTTGCTATTGTTCACTCGGCAGTTTTTTTTAAAGGAAGTATTAACTGCCCAATGGATTTAAAGTCCTTTGAAGGTCAATTAAAACCTCCTTTTCATTCACGCACACACCAACCATTCACACAATTACAGTGTACCAGCTGCACATTACAAGCACGGTGGACCGGCGCTGAATTCTGCACTCCAACAGAGGGTCTTAGTTTGGGTTATTAACATCAGCGATCGTAATCGATGACGAAAATTCGCTTTGCATCCAGTCCCTGGTAGGATTCGAACCCAGTATCTCCCGGTCCAAGTGCTGAAGCTTTAACCAATGCACCGCTTGTCCTGTAAGTGTATTATTTATCATCTGCGCATATCATCTGCGTATCGTAATAAATTCAAAGACACAGAAGAACTTATGCTCATAACATTTCCTTCTTTCATTTTGTCGTACGGCGCGGTCCACCTTACACTTATGAGCTAAGTATACTGGTACATTTTTTTTGAATAATTTCTTAACTCGATTACTGTGAAGAATATTAGTTTAAAAGAATACAAAACTAGAAGATTTTAACGGATTAGACGCCATTTTTTTAATCAATTTACATCTTACAAATTGGATGTATAAGCGAGACAAGTTCGGTTCATAGTAAAAACAAAAATCTACTGTTGTGCGCTTATTATCGTTATTCCATCAAATTGCCCACTAACTGAATAGATAATTAGTTCATACCAATCACCAACCAAAAGGGGTTTATTATAAAATTCAAAATAACAAACTAACAACAAATGTATGCATTAATTACAAATATTTCAACGATCGACAAACCTGAGCTTAATTAGCAACTTTTATTTGCATGGTATGCCATCTATTATTGACTAGTTTCAACTAACAATAAATTTAGTTAACCATAAATTTAGATAAAAAAAACCGCAAGAGACATGCGCAGCATATATTACATGAGTTCAGAATAATTACTCAACATATTTTTGGAGGTTGTGCTCTCTTACAGTCACAACGATTACTCATATTTCTCTCGAGATAGGACCTTTGGTAATTAAGTTCATAACATTCCAAAATACATAATTTTTAGATTTATTTCAAAAACCAATTCGAGGCATTTTTCGCCTCGTAAATTGGGTTCATTCGTATTTTGGGTTCATATGTGAATTTACCATTACCTAAATGTTTAAACTGATAGAGAGAACATATTTAGGATAGGACAATGTTCTGTGGCACTATTCTGGTAATTCCCCGGGAATGCGAATGGAGAAAGATTTTATATGTAATTTATATTTTAAAAAAATGTCTGGCATACTGAGGTAAAAAGTTCGTCTTATTTTTTTTGAAAATTAAATTAATTCGAGAGTATTTTTCCCTGCCAGAAGGTCAGAAAAAAATATTTGAATATAAATTACAAATAAATTCTTTTCCCAGTTTTATATTCCCGGGGAATTACCAGAATAGTGTAGGTTGCAATGAACCTCTATTAATTTTTTTTATTTCGCTGGCGCTACATCTCATGGAGGGATTTGACCGCCGCATCTCTATAAGGTTACATAAACAGTTTTTGTATATTCAGATTAATGATTCATTACTCTATTGAGCCAGCCCCCATATCTGCAGGATATTGCATACTAGCATGTCGGGGTAGGTGTTTCCAGTTCGTTCCGTTTTTACTTATTCTTCGTTGCATTCCCATGCGGTCACCAAAATTTGTAGTATAAATAATTGCTTGACGCGGTGATAATGTTGTTTACGTATTTTCTCTCTGTGCTACTCGCCAACCAAATGAATTGCCATATCATAATTGAAAGAGGGTGAGCCAATGTGAATCACGAAAATTAGCGTAGTTTTTGTCCTGAAAAATATTCTTCGATTACTGTGTTTACTTGTTTGTAATTTTATATAATCGTTTGTGCCATTCAGATAATTTTTGAATTTTAGGTCCCGGTTTCATTTCATTCATTTTCAGATTCCTTTCCAATAACAACAGAACTAAAAAATCAACATGTGATCAGAGTGGGTATACATACATGCAAAACTAAAATAAATCGAAACGAAATAAAGTTTTCGACACTAAAGTGATGGCAAGGGCGATAATAACCGCCACAGAAAATGAAACGTACCTATTCATTCCTTATTCAAAGAAAGAAAGTTTTCTCTAATATTTTTCACTACAATTGTTAAAAGTTAACACTTAGGAATGTCATTCGCCATTAGCGGTATATATTTAATTGAATATTGCTGATTTTATCTTTTAAAAAAGTAAAATAAATTTTATGTACCATCGGTTTTAAGTTTAATCGTAATTAACCAACCCATGGCACGTCGAAAAAAATCTTGAGACAAAATTCTGAAGGGTTCTGATTTAATGAAGAAGAATACTTGTAGCTAAAGAAGACAAATTTTTAAGAACCTTTTGAGGAGCATCTTATTTATAAAAATTGAATCGAGATCCTACATCGTTTTTCACAATATATAATGTAGAACCACATTTTATAACAAAATATCGTACTCAATTTTAAAATCAGGACATTCACAATATAAAATGAGATTTCTAAAATAAAATCTTTTTAATTACTTATAAAAATTTCGCCTTAAATTGCTCAATAAACAATTTTAAATAGTTCCTTTGCGTGCGTAGAATACAACGTACATAGAAATTAATTAAAAGATCCTCAATAATGTTCAGGGATAAAGTAATAAATAATAGTGTCAATATTGTTAATAATTTATTTCACTGCGTAAATCGATATTCACGAAGAATACTTCGAAAATAAATTCCTCGAAAGAAAAAATTATTTTCTCATCATTTTTGAAAGATTTGGTTTTCGTTCAATTTACGATGAGTTATTTTCCGAAGTATTATAACAGATTTTTGGTCAGACTTGGTTATTTGTCCATGAAACAAATTGTCCAATCAAACGATGTGTCATTGTCCTAAAAGGTATTTTGAAGAAGTAAAAAACCCATACCCGAGACGATACGCCTTTTTACTTAGATTTACTTAAATAAAAATTGTAATTGCCTCTATATATTTTTCAATTTAATTTGTTTGATCAGTCATAATAACGTGTTTAAACTAATCGGCTAATTAAGCTATTCACAAATTACGTCTATACCAAAGCTAAAGTATTAAATAAATACAAAATGATTAACCCTCATTTTTGATAAAGATAACAAGATCAGAATTAAGCCAGGTGAAAATTGACATTTAATTTATCATTTAATTTTTTTTGGTATAGTCTCCTAATTTTGTAAGGATTTACTCGGATTTATATTATTTTTCAAAATATTTATCATTTTATACTCATGCATAATAAATATTTTAATCCATAATTTAACATCGGTGTTATGTATGTATGTGGATATATTTTAATGTCACAATTTAAATTGGTTGTGTTATTTATACTGATATAACGAAAAAAATATTTAAAAATAGTTTTTAATAAAGAAGACACAAATTTTTTTTTAAAATCGTGACATAACTCTTTAGAACACCAATGATTAACAATTTGTATTGTTTTATTCGGTTATATGTGTGTATCGTACGCATAACATATCATGAATTTATAATCAAAACTATATACGCACAATGACGATGATGACACAATCAAATTAATTAAATTCCCACAAAAAAATATCCACGTTGTTTTAATGACCCAAATTTCTTTGTTTGGAAAAGCACAAAAAGGATTAAAAATGGGACAATAAACTTTTTTAATCTCTTTTTTTACTTCGTATCCTATATATGTACGAATATATCCTACATATGTACAATATACAAAAGGGATATAAAATTGTCCCTTATGATTTTTAGATTTCACCTTCAAACGGCATAACACAACAACAAAATTTGGAGATAAATTAAGTTTGAGTATGAAGAACTTCTAATTTCAAAAACCATTAAACAAAATAAAATACCCCCAAACATAAAAAAATGTATATGTGTATAACCACGCCCTATATCTATTGCTTTGCTCCTTATTTATCGTTCATTCCTTTTCATTCTATTGTACCCCAAACTACAAACAAAACAAAATGAACAAAAAAAAAGATATACTACATTCAGAAAAAATAACACAATGACGTGAATTATTGCTGACATATAAAATCCCCAAATTTTATTTTATTTTTTTTATGGTGGTGGAGAAGGAAAAACATAAAAAATCAATAGAATAAAAAAAATTATGTGCCATTTCAAAGTACCAAACAACATAACATACACACACACACACACACACACTAACAAAAAAGGCAAAGTGAAATTTTTCGTTTTCTTTTATTTCTTAACGCACACATATCTGTATTATAAAAAGGGAAAATTCCTTTTTATTGTTTATCCTTTTATTGCTCTAATCACCATCCTCATCATAATAATAATCGTGAATTCCATTGTGAACTAGTCCTACTGCTCTATATAAATAACATAAAAAAATATATAGCCTACATTTAGGATGAGCGTAAATTTAACATATTACAGCAACGATCGATAGTTTAAATCGCCTGAATGTCTGCTAATCTTGTTTATATCGCTGTATCGTCGTGCAATACGTAACAAGTTTAAAGATCATCTTGATCACGTGTTATACGCATATATTCAAACCATTTTATGTGTAAAACTAAATATAGCTCTTTAATAGAATTAAAAATAAATTATAAGAGAATATCAGACATAATAATAACATATGTTAATTCTTGTCAACAATTCGACTAACGTGTATAAGAAACATAATTTTGTTATGAAAAAAAAATCAATTTCTTAATTATATTGATATCCAAAAATGCCGATTTATAATTCCACAGTGGAATATATTTCTTGTTTATGGCACCCTGCCAAATGTGTAATGAAATGTAAAATGTACTCATATTTGTAAGTAACATGTAAATGCAACAATTCTGACACTCGTGTATGCCCATTACAAGCTTTATTGAGCTGATATATAGATTATAATGTAGGCCATTAGCCAGTAATTAATGTAATTTCTCCTTGAAAGGTCATCTCTTTGAACCAAATTCGTATTTTGTGCTTTTGTAAGGAAATAAGAAAACAAAGGAATTCCAAATTTATAAAAAAAGAGAAAATTTATTAAGTCACTTTTTTATATCTTTTCCTTCCATCCTTCTTCGTAATATCCTTATCAAACAGAGGAAAAAACGTTAAGAAAATAAAAAAGCAAGCCACTACCATAATCATCATCATTCAAATAAGAATAAGTATTTTTTCTGGCTCAGTTTTTGGGATCCGAAAAAACAGCAACAACAAAAAACACGAGAGAGATTTATCACATTTAATGAAAAATTTAGCAATAAATCACTCCTTTAAGGATTTTTTTTTATATTTCTTGCGTTATATTCTTATTTTCGTTGGCGTTTTTTATTTGTAGTTTTGTTATTTCTGCGCATGAATTTGAAATTGAAATGAAATGGGAGAAGAATCAAAATAAAAAAAAAATACTATTTTTTTATGTATAAAGAAAAAGTGAAGAAATAAAATAATAAAAAGATCAATAAATTTATCTAGATATATATAAGAATACGGAATACAGAAAAAAATTATCCTTACGCGCAATATTGGGTGAATTTATTGCGTATTTTTATTCTTCTCGTTTCTCCACACATATACGCAGCATCACATATGCGTAACCAGGTTGCTATGTTTTCGTTATCAATTTTAACATAATATGCTTTCCTTTCAACAATTAGGCATATCGCTTAAAAAATGTATATACATATGTGTATGTAATCTTCATATAAGGCAATCCCCAGCAGCAACATAAAGTTATGGAAAAATAAGATATATTATCCATATAATAAGAACGAAACCAAAAACAAAAAAAAAAGGATTTTCGAGAAAACGGGAAAAATTATGACTATAATATTTTACGGACAAATGTTGAAATTTTTCTTTATGTAATTTTCTAACGAGTTATGAGAGATGAATTTCGTTACAACAACGATCATTTTCGTTTATTTTTTTAAGGAAATATAAAAACGGTGTCCTCCTTCTTTTGTTCGTTCTGTGTGTTATGCTTTATGTTTCGTTCATGGTTTTAGAAAAAAAAAAAAAAATATGATTTAAGTATTTTAAGCTTAAGTTGCTTTGTATGTATACGTCCCTGCTATATATAAACAGTAACGGCGGCTTAAAACGAATTTTATAAATGTTGTTTTTGCGGGTGTTTTATAAAATATGGAGTGCAATGCCGGAATCAAGCCATTTTCTTAGATATTCGTTTTGGCCTATACATTTGTTCACGCATGTTTATGGGATATTCTGAATTTTAAAATTTCCATCTAAAGTCACTGCTTGAATTGTTAGAGCTTTAAGTTTCATAAAGAAACTTTAGTATCGCAATTACTTGATTATTTTTAATAGATTTTAGCTAAATTTTAAACTATATGAGAACTAATTACCAATTCTGTGTAATACGTGGTATTCATCCGCGCACATCTTCCTCAAATAAGAAAGACAAATCTAAGGTATGGTGGAAGTGGAAACTTGAAATATTTTCTTCAGTCTCAGGTCGTTCTGATCATTTTGTGACTATTCTAGCAAGGAAAGTTATTCTTCTGAGAAGTTGAAATTATATCACAAAAATATTAGAAACACCGTTTGAACTTAACATATTTTTTTGTAAGATTTACTTGGGATGTATAGAGGCGGTTTGTCTGAAGTCACGGGTGGCGCTGGATTGCCGATCATCTCTTAATGAGATGAGCGAGTATTTCAGTATCCAGATAATCTGGGTCCCTGGTCACTCGGACGTCACGGGAAATTGCAGGGCAGACGAACTAGCTAGGTACGGTACGTCTCTCCAGATGCAGCCGGAAAGGGCAGTTCTGGGGAGACCTATAGCAGCGCTCAAATTGGCGCTCGGGAGAAAGGCAATCGCCTTGACAAATGAGAGGTGGACCAAACTCTCACGTGCAGGGTAGCAAAGCAGGTTTGGCCAAAACTGGACTTAAAGCGCTCCAAGGCACTCATATCCCTGGGGAAACGGGACTTAAGTTTGGTCGTAGGGATACTGACAGGACACTGCCTTTTTGGGGAACATGCGAGAAGGCTGGGTCTACAGACGAATGACTTTTGTAGAAGTTGTATGAACGAAGAGGAGGAAGAGTCTTTAGATTACTTTCTATGCTCGTGTCCAGCTCTATCATACAGAAGGCATAAATACTTAGATGTGTAAGGGATGAACAGCCTTTCGGAACTCGCGAACTGTGGAGTGCGAGATATTTTACACTACATAAGTAGCTCTGGATGCCGCTATTGGCCTAAGTGTGCGGAAGCAGCCACTCTAGCCTAACCTAACCTAACCTACTTGGGATGTATTTTTAAAATTCTATCGATTTAAATCGCCAATGAGATTTTGGTTTAAAAATTCAATCTGACATAGTTGATTAACGTATTCTTGAAGCTTTAACGTTAACTCCACATTGTATGTTGATTTTATTTAAGTCAAAAATAAATTTGTTTTTTATAATTTTGACTGATGTGTATTTTGGTAATTAATATTTTAAAAACCCTTAAACTAAGTCACCAAAATAGCTGTTTTGAATGATGTTTTGAATCGAGAATTTTTATCAAATGTTCGATTGGAAAAACGCATTTTGTTTGAGAATTCATCTTCTATAAATTTAAAGAATGAGGTCCATGGTTCTTTTCCGTTCGGTCATTAAAATTAAAAATTCATATGACGCGCATAAACTCTTCATTTTTTTCCAAACGAAATTTAATATCTCGTTCAAGATTTCTTTAAATATTTCAGAATTGCACTAATTTTTAAATCCAAATGTAAATTTTTATTTGTATTTTAATCGAAGAAGTGAGTTTTTGAAGACTGTGTTTAAATTTCATATAACCTTCAAGTGAGTACTAAGCTACTGAACCAGAGGAGTAGAGGTAGGTAGAAGTATTTCAATTTTGAAGTGTTTGCCGTTACAATTAATTTCGTAAAATCTCGATAGAAACTTTCAGAACTTTCAGTGTTTGAAAAAAATATTTAAATTAATTCTTGTAAATGATGATATTGTTTAGGAAACCTTCGGAAAATTTAGAAATTATACCTAAGTGTTGCCAATAAATAAATGCCCTTTTCCAAAATTAAGTCGGAATTCTGGCCTCTTTGGGTAAAATTAAACGTTTAAATTAGACGTATTGAAAGTCGTTTATGTGGGTAGAGGTTTCAAATAATTTGTGGTTTGCTGAACTCCAAACCATAGCAAGTGTTTTACCAATTAGGATTAATATTAGAAATAAAATTTTAAGTGAAAATTGAGGTATTAATTCATTTAATTAATAATTTATAACTGTTTAAATTTTAGTATACTGCTTTTACTTTTTAAAATACCTTTATCTTATCCTAAAATATTAAATGGTAATCCAATATTATTTATTATTATTATTTCACTTAGTTCGCCCAGTTTTTTGTAGTGCTCGGAAATCGAAAAACCTTGTAAGTAAAAGTAATTACTGTGTTCCTGCGTACCAATTCTTAGGTAAAACATTTGTTATAACAGCGTCACCATCTGTTTATTTCTTTAGTTTAGTAGTAAACATCCGCGTTACGAAATTAATCGATTTTTTGATGGTAAGCCTTTTTGTTTAATATACTTAAAATGCTTTGGCCGTTTGATATTTTTTTTCGGTGCTTTAAACAATATTTTACTTAACTTATGCAAAGATAGCCCGGGCAGCCATTTGCATGGAATTATATTCCATATCTATTCGGAAGATTAACTAATTTCAATAAAACATCAAACTTTGAAAATATCGAACTAAAACCATTCCGTACAATTGTTTGGTAAAACAATTACACATTGTGTAATGTTACACAAAGTTGATGCAAACCTCTCGATTAAACAAATTCAACAATAAAAATATATCTTCAAAATACAACAAATTGTATTAATGGATGACATTTTCTGTCGAAGGCTATATTTTTATTAATATTTAAACCGATTAGTAAAAGATTGTTTCTTCTATAAATCAACACTAAACCTGAATTCTAGGAACCTTCATCCACTATTCTTCAAATATTGATTAAAATTAAATAATTTTTTGTAAAAAAACGCTGGTTATTTATCTATAAACGGAATTTGGTATACTAGTTTGGTAGTTCTGCAAAAAAAATATACATGCAGAGATGGAACTTTAAACTTTGGGCCTCCAATCAAACTGTTCAAAGTCTTTTTACTAAAAAGGACAATTCTGATTCAGACAAGAAACTAGAACAAATTGTTCAGGTTTTTAAACTGCCATATATTAAAAGCTCGGTTTCTTGATGAAATTTCTTTATATAGAAAACATCTAGAGTTAAAACAGGAGGTATTTATTTATATAAGTTTAATTAAATTAAGACAACATCCAAAAATGTTGTAAAAATACCAGGTAACATTAAAAACATTAACTGAAATGAGGATATGCCTATTTTTTAAAATACTTTTTTTACAATACTAATACTTCTATCTTCCACTAGAATGGCCAGACCAAAATTGTGGTACCTTAAATTAAGGTTTTATTTTTAAAATTAATCCAAAAAATTGGTTGAAAATGGACCATTGTTGGATTAATTTTAATAAGAAGTTCTGTCTTTTATAGAGTAAACTTTCTTTTATAGAGTAGGAGTAAGTGTGGAAATGTGAGGGTTTCGATGTACTATCTGTCTATGTGCCGGTCTATGTGCCGGTTGATGTTTTTTTAAATTATTTTGGAAGGTAGCATCTGCGATGCAATCGACTGAGAGCGAAAGGAGTTTGGATTGGATGTGTAATATTGGGCTGGTCAGGATCATTTTCCAAAATTTAGACGGAAGTGACGATTTTGGTAGGAAACTGTTATTTCGTCATAGTTCAGCTACTCTGCTTCCCTGGTGGGTTGACTGCTTACGATGGAACTTCATACTTGGAGGTATTTGTTAGGTTGGGAAGGTGGCAACTTCCTTCAGAGATTTTTCGTTTTTGGCAGTATTTTGGTATAGCATTTGCGAGGGAGTTGGTTAGCAATGGGTCGATTCTAGGTTGAAGTTGTAGCAAGGCTGATCCTAATCATTTTCTATAAATGACTAATTTTGATAGAAAACCATTTTGTGGGAGCTTGGTCTTGTTTTCATATGCTTTGGGAGATGCAGGATTATCCTGAAATTTTCTTGTTTTTTGATAGTGTTTTGAATTATAGGGAATTTACGAATAGGCCAGATAGATTCTAAATCGACTTGGCATCTTAATTGATCCAATACATTTTTCTGGAATTTGATCGGAAGTGAAGAATTTTTATAAGAAACTGATTTTCACCAAAATGCGCCTAAGTTCTCATTTTAGTTTTGGAATGATTTGTTTCCTAAATAAACTTTTTTTGATTTTTGTTATTTGATGACAAGCCGACGACTACGGTTTGAGATTGTGTGAATGCGCAGCATACACACGCAAACACAACACTTGACGTTTTCTCCTTAGCTGAGAACAAAGCAATGCGATACCAGAGGTAAAGAGGTCGGTATGAAAATGTTGTACAGGGTTTTGGCATTTGAACTTCATGAGAGTCTTGGTGGGAATCTTACAACTTTTTGGCAGTCTTTAGCCGCCATAGTGTTCAATTGTTGTGATTAGCATATATTCGAGATGGGGGAGGGTCATATGTTGGCTAGAACATCAATTAATTGTTTTTACTAAGCGACAAATGATACGTGTCGTCAAGCTTAAGTCATAACCCTACGTAACAAAACTTTGTATTGCGGATATCAAAGTGACAGATTTCAAAAATTTATTTAATGTCTCATATCATTCGGAGTGGCCACGAGAACTGATTGAACATGTTTAAATGCTTCATAAATTTAAATGTACAAAAGCATAAAAATGTAAATTTTCATCGTATTGGGGTATTTTTTCGTACCCCATTTCATATTTTTGAATTATTGTATTTTGCAAATTGGTGGTGAGAAAAGTGGTATACTAGAAAGGGGTACGTCTGGCCACTCTAGTTTCCACCTAAAAGGTTTACTACTTTTTTGCCGAAACCTACCAACACTTTCAAGAGATGTAATAGTGATTGATGAATTATTTGCGGATTTTCTACTGCCAAGAACCAGCTGTTTTGTTTGCTTACATGTCCACTTAAGTGAAAATGAGCTTGTCAGGATTGTCATTGTCAAGCAACAGCATTTTATTTGCATATGTACGCGCCGCAAATGATCTCATGAATTAAGCTATAAATCAAGTTTATTTTAATAATTTTATAAAGATTTTGGTCTTCCATTTGCTGCAACAGTGACACAACTCAAAATTCAATCATTTCTAAGATATTCGAAACAAACGATACCCAATAATTCATAATTTTATTATTTTGTATCAAAACATACTCTCTTATGTAGTATTTCTAGAAAATTAGGTAAAATTCCATAAAAAAAAGACAATTCGCGATTTTAAGATATTGGAAATTATTCTACGAAAATTTACAAAATATTAAAGAATTATAAAAATTAAGATCCGATTGAGGATGTAGGAATTAGAAAAAAAATATTTTACTAATCAGAAGGTATTTTTATTTTATTTTGAAAAATGCCGTTTTTACATACAATTTTTAGTGAACAATTTTTACTGATCGCTCTTTTATTTCTAAGACGAGCTTAACATCAAAAGTCCCACAACAGGACCATGTTTACTGAAATTCTATTCAAAGCTGACATAACATAAAATAATATAGCATGTTGCTATGATAAACTTCAATAAAGTTTCAACTAAAAACAAAAAACAATTTTTACTTGTATTCGATGTAAAATGTAACAAAATGAATTTTGCAGCTAAATCCTTAAAATCGTTTTTTCTTTCGTTTCCTGAAAAATGTCATTATTCGAGAAGGGTCACTTTTGTTCTACATGTGCGATATGTGTAATATCATTGAAACTCCTTTGTTTTAAAGAGATAGAATCACCTGATCATATTCAAAAGAATGAAACTGATCGAAATGAAAGAAAAAAATATTACGTGTTTAAAAATCCTTTCGAACCATCCTTCTGTTCTACTTTTCAAAAACTGAGCCTTAGATATATATATTATAAGTATACGATTAGTATAAAATTACATTTCTGTTTATGATTCTTTGTAATTAAAAATTATTAAACTTATAAATTCAGAATGAATACGAATTATTTAGAAGTAATTCTTTAACACTTTTGCCAAATTGTGAAGTAATTTAAACAGTTGTTGAGTAATTTTACTAATCATGAATTTAGTAATTTTGTTTGAAGTTGTTTTATTTGGAAACAACTGGATTTTGAGACTGGATTTTTGATATTATTTAATTTAGTAGATAATTGACATTTTCAACAAGTTTATAAATTAACAATTTTAAAAATATTCCAATGGTTTGTTTTTCCAAATTGAGAAGTGAGCAATTGACTAAATGTTAGAATAACTAGAGCTTATTAAAATTAAATTGTAACAGTTTTTTCAAATGATATAAATTACAAAACTAGACTTGCACTACTTTATCTCATCCTAGCAAGTTTCTGATGTACGAGTATTTTACAGTCGTCCACCTTTAAAAATAGAATTTTCATGATTTTTTACATCAGTAAATTGATTTATAAACAATTGAATATTGCTTTTTCACCACAATCTCTCTAAACATATGCGTTATTAGAAAAATACCAAAAATTTGCATAAAGCTCTCGATTTTCAACCCGCATTTGACACAGATACTCGTACATATCCGTTATACATATTCCGCACTTACACGATAAAATTATTACACGTGCTATATTTTATTAGCTATTTAAACGAAACGATGTTTTATAATCCCCAGAGCAGATAAAACAAACTTTGTTTTGTTGTTGTCTTATGTGTACCACTGCGCATGTTCAGTAGAAAACATAAAATCAAAGTTCAATAAATCATGTATTACGTATATAATACAACATAGAGAGTAAAATTTAATTTAATTTATTAAATAGTCAAGTTCAAAAATCATTAATTAATATAATTAAGTAAATAACTTAATAAAATTATATATTTATATATATACTTTAGTCGCGCACTGTAACACCGCACATTTTATATATTATACGTATACTAGATTGTGTCGATGACGAATACCTCGAGACGCCATCAAAAATTAATAAATTATTTCACCAAACAAGAAAAAACAGTTTTGTGATTTTATTACAGCACAACAAATCATAAATATTTCATTTACTATAATATTTTGTGATTAGAAATTAATAATACGACGAGGTAATTTATATAAATAATTTTATAAAAAGAAACATGGCAAAACTTATATTTTTAAATAATTAAATTTACAATGTGACGCAATCATGGCTGCTTGTCAAAAAAATAACCTAAAATTTATCATTTGTTTTTTGGTGTGTGATGTATATGTTCGGTAAAATTCGGGTGTTTTCTTGTTTATGTGTTCACAATTTTTTTTTGTTATTTTTATGGTTAATAAAACTTGTTTTTTTCGATTTCTTCTTTTATTTTATAGCAAGTGTGTGTTATGTATTGTAAATAAAATAAAAAAGGAGGGGTTATATTATATACAAGATTTATGTGGTGGGGATTTTTTTATGGTTTGTTTTGAATTTGAAATAATTTGGCGGAGAAATTTTTTGTTTTGTTTGGTCGTCGGAATTCCATTATGTATTTTTATTTTTATTGCAGACGTAGTCGCATGGGATTGATCGGAATGAATGTTTTCAACGTTTTTGGCATTATTTATATATCAGTTTAGAGATAAAATTTTGGTTTCGTATTTTGTTGGAGCAAACAATGGACGTAATTTATAATAATATAGCACACCTAAAAATAACCAAATCTGTTTATGGATGTTATTATTATTTTTATTTTTATTTTGAGATCTCAATTTATTGCATTACATTTACAAATTTCGTGTACAAAATATTCACATTCGTCCCACTGAAGATTCGAACCAAAATTATAAAACAAAAATAAAATCTGCACAGTACAAAATTTATTCCCTTTTATATTTTGTATTATTTTTGCGATAATCTTGGTACAAAAAATTATTGTTTTTTGTATGTTGTGTTCAGTTGCTTCTTTAGTGAAGTTTTTTAGCGCGCAGCAAACGAAGAAATTCGTTTTCTTATTTCTTTGGTTTATTAAAGACAAAATATAAAGTTGTCTCATTTAATGGATAGCCTTGTTCATTTATTTTTTTTTTATTTCTGTTTCAGTTTGTGTAATAATAAAGTTATTAAAGCTTTTTTTTATTATTTTGTCTTATATTGAACTTATGTTATTTTTCGCTGGTGTGATATTTATGTCTTGTTATTTTATTGCAAGTTGGTGTATATTTTGATATGTACACACACACTTAATTTTAACCCTTGAAAAATCTATATATTAGATAATGTTCGATGATTTTAACATCTTTATTAAGTTTATATGTTTAATAACTTTCACTATCGGATATTAATAAATCATCATCATTTCATAATACATCTGAGTATTAACCGCATAAGCATAAACTATAAAATATGTCGATCATAAGTTTACGTAAGCAACTTGTACACAAGTTGTAAATTAATTATGATATTTTTATGCTTTGTGGTTTCTTACATAAATACAATAAAGAGTTTTCAAGCATGAATTGAATGAGAGAATTAAAATATTTCTTGTTTGGATTCGTATAGTAAATATTATTATAAACAAAATTATTTAAAATTAAAAAGAAGTAAACTTTTAGTGTTATTATCTGAGGAGATGATCTGATTTTGAACTAATTTATTTAATTAAAATTGTGTTAATTTAATTATGCGTTAATGAAATCAGGTAGTTTGTATAAATATGCTTCGATAAACAGTACACAGTACGTTAGGTTAATTTGTTTAAACAATGTGTGAATTACATTCCCGTTGAAGTTATGTAATTCGTACACTTTTAACATGGTATAACATTCTAATTTTTTATGTATAAAGGGTCTCCCTATATAGTAGCGTTTTGTTTTAAAATAAATTGATAAAATTAAAAGGATTTTTCAAGCATGAATTACATATTTTTATAATAATTAATTAAATAAATAAGGTTATAAACAAAATAATTATATTAATTATTTTACTCCAAGTATATTATTAACTGAGTAGCTGATCTGATTTTATTTGTTGGTACTAATTTCGCAGTTTATTAAAATCTAGTGAATAATGATGCGTTAACTAATTATTAAATTGGTTTAATTTGGTTTCCACTTGAAATATAATTTGCATATATCAAATTTCTTATTACTTGATATTTACTTTTACTATATAAAATAATCATCGCAAAATCACTTATTACATTAGTCATGGATCGTGGCACAAGTAAAAAATTTGTTCACAAATTGTAAATTAATTTTAATTCTCAGGCCACTATTTTATTGTTTAGCAAATTTAATTTATATAAAAATAATTATTGGTGATCAAAATAATATTTTTACCGAACAATTAATTACGTACCATAAATTTATGCTTTGTGATTTTTATATCATAAATTGAAAAAAATTATAAAGAATTTTCAAGCATGAATTGAATGAATGGATCAGAATTTTCTTATTTTGATAAGCTAACATAATGATTTGCATATTTAATGTTAAAACCAAAATAATTACATTAATTATATTTTTTTTAATATAATATGTAACTTTTAATTTTAATATATTATTATCTCACTATACTTGGTCTGATTTTAAATTCTAATTTATGTTATTAGAATCATGTAAATATAATGATGCATTACATAATTTTGTTTGCGTTTATTTAAATAGATACGGTTGGATAAAATCTATAAGCATTTTGTAACATTGTAACAATTATTAAAAAATTTACATCGGATTTTGAGTCCGAACAAGCGTATTTGACTTAATTACGTAATATTATTATGAAGTGTTAAATATCTTGGGTTTAAATTGCTACGTTAGATTAGAGTGTTTCTGAATTTAAACTAGGGTGCGCACAATAATAATTAAACCGTTGCTTGAAGTATTATTTTCTCGGTCAATGTTTTATTACATGTACCTTTTGATCAAAAGTCGTTTATTTATAACGTGGTGGACCAATTATCTTATAGTATAAAATAAGCTGCTATTCAATTACGAGTGAATATAATACTAAAAATAAAATTGAGTTCGTTAATGTGTAACTAAGAGATATAATGCCAATCATCAGTGTTGCACATAAATTAAAGTTGCAAATATTTTGAAGATAATTAAAATGTCACTTATTTTATAAACAGTCATAAATAATATGGGGTTATCAAAATGTCGCAATAAAAAATAAATTTTCTGTCTACATCAATACATTCTTGCGCAATTATAAGTTTTTGTTTGGTATAATTTTTTGCACTTTAACATAAAGTGCGTCAAACGCTTGGGAAAGTTCCACATCGATTGCATTCGATCGGTATCGGTATTAAACTCAAAAAATTAACTAATTAATTAGGCAGGAACTACAACAGAATAACTCAAATGATCAATTATGTTTGAATTTAGAGAAGAAAGGCAGAAGCAGAAAAACTTTGTCCAACTCTCAAAAGTGTTAAAAAAGTTATTAATATTTCAATTAGCACCCCAAACGTTTAATTTAATTAATTAGGTATATCAATTGCCCACATATATGCTATCTCGTTTTGCAGACTAAACTGTCTTGCCCACCTTAAAGCTATGAACAGAATCTTAAAATTTACAATTTAAATAAATGGATAACTCTAAGAATTTTCACGTGTTGATGAATTTTGCCCACACAATAATTATTTTTGCTCACCCCTTTAAGGAACATATGGATTGTTAAAATTTCTCTGGAAATGTTTGAGTTAAAATAGAAGTTTGTTCACAAGGCATTTCTAAACATCAAGTTTGAGAGGTCTGTTAAATTTTCTACGTGTTCATTTTCGCTTAGTTTAAATTTTAATATTCCATAAGTTTTTTAAGATATAGTTGTGAAAACATATTTGTTTAACCCTTTCGTTGCGGCTTTCGAATGTTAGATTTTGTAAATTTTTTCTTGCCGTGGAATCAAATTTGACTGAAAACCCGCTGGAAGGAAGGGAGATGGGGTACGTATATGAACCAGCCATATTTCTATGTGGTATACTTTTGTACCAATAGGTATATTACACTCTTGGCAAATTGTTGTGGTGTGTTCTTGAATTTTTTGACTAGCGCAGTTGAAACAACGTCGTCTTGATCCTATTTCGATTGGTAACTATATCGAAATGTCTTTCGTTTGATGAGATTGGAGGTTTTGACCCATCTTTCATGGTTTTTGTTACAGTGGTTAAAGTATCTGTGTGACAATTACTTAGAAAAATTACTTCTTTAGTGTATTGCTATTTTGCACATATGTTATAAGTCTGGATGAGGAAACTTTGAATTTCGATTCACCCCGTTGTAACATCAGCACCAACAGCAGAATAATTTATACTTTCGAGTAAGTGCAAAGGCGTAAAAAATGGATCGATACAAAATGTGACATCGGGTTACAAAACAGGACTCACTAATTTATTAGGTGTGCAAGTAGAAACTCGACTCTGAATTTGGTTGCCAGTTACATATGGATATATGTAGCTTAGTCGTTGCTGTTTCAATGACATAAGTTTCAGTCATTTACAAGCTGTCATTTTGTGCATCAATTTTACGAGATGGATGTCGATAATCAACATTTACGTCATTACATTCTATTCCGTTTTCAAATGAAACAAAATACTGCTCATGTTAAGAATTTGATTAATTCGACTTTGAATGAACATTCTGTGAGTCATTCAACAGTAAAAAAGTGGTTTGCAAGACTTCGTGATGGCAATTTTAGTATTGAGGACAATCTACGTCCAGGTTCAGTAAAACAATTTGAAGACGTATAACTTTTACATGGGATTCTTAAATAATTTTTGAATCAAGTTTTGAAATATGGTCACCTGGGACGAAACTTGATCATTTCTTAAACGATTATGATGCGATTGGATATGTTGGATGAAAATGGTATTTAAAAATGATTTTTAGAAGAAATTCCAGATATGGCCACTCGGAAAGGTCCCCTTGTCATTTCTTAATCGATTTTGGTGAGATTGAATATGTTGGAAGGAAATTGGGTTCTAAAATGATTTTCAGAAGAAGTTCTGGAATATGGCCACCTGGGTCGGAACTCGACCATTTTTTATTCGATTTTGATGGGATTAGGTTTGTTTAATGGAAATGGGATTCTAAAATTATTTTTGGAAGAAGTTCTGGATCATGGCTGCCTGCGACAGATACCCAGCCATTTCTTAACCGATTATAAACCAGTGAAATGTTACGGGATGTGAGCGTCCAAGACTATAAACCAAATATATTGAATGGTCGTATCGGCGCTTTATAAATTTCGAAATTTATTTTAAGCGATATTTGGCGAAACTTTAAGACTCGAAACTGGGGTGCAATCCTCGATGTCTTCATAAACTGCATTTGTTCAGTTACCCCTGATTTGTGATATTTGTCATCTCTTGTGGTAATCATATATTTGGTTTTTGCTTCCTTTATCTGAAGCTCAAATATGTTGAGCTGATAATTCTAATGGAAGGATAATTATTTTATTGGAAATTGTATTGCGACCAATTAGTTCTAACCAATTATTTCACAAACATGATTCTAGTTTTTTTAACCATATTGAATACCGCTTTTGGTTCAGGGTGTGTGAAATAGGTTCGGTTCTTTGGAATGCGAACCGTTCTACTACAAACATATCTATACATACTTACAAACATGTTTAAGGCACAGTCATAAATAAATAATTGCTGATTAAGACTTAAACGTAGTTTTTTATTTTAAATTGTAATAAAATTCCAAAATACACCATGGATCAACTACACCATGGATATATGAAAAGTGCGTCTTTGTTGTATTTGGTGATTTTTTTTAAATTTTTTTTATTTTTTCAATCCGTTTTGAAATTTGGCCAAGCAGAATGCAACTAGGCTATTTCTTAACAAATGATGATTAAATTTGGTTTGTAGAATTTGATTGGGAGCTTACGTGAATTTTGAATGAATTCTGGAATTCGGCTATTCTGTAAGAAATTTGGCCAATTATAACATTCTAAAATGAATTTTTGTAACGAAGTTCTAAAATTTGTCAAAGTTGAATAGAACTAGGTAATGTATTTCTTTATCAGGATTGGTAAAGTGACGCCAATTTTAACAGAAGTTCCGAACTTTGGCTAATTTGAAACTAATTAATGATGTAAATATCCAATTTCATATTTCATTAAAAAAACCGTCGCCTTTTCAACACGACCGTAAAAATTTAAGTTTTATTGAAATGATATAGTTACAATTATAATCGATAAACCATTCGTATTAAATCATAAATGCTCAACCAAATCAAAATAATCAACATTTCGAGTTAATCCATAGGATATTAGGTGTTTAGTACTTAAAAACTGGTGGCTTTTTTATTTTATTGATTTCTATATAAAAACTACCTGGTTCTTAACTCAAGATTTTGTTGCCAAATTATTGTTCAAATTTCCCTATAGCTCTACAAACTGTTTCAAATTTGAAAATTATCGGTTGGGAAATGGCCAATTTTATTCCCAATTTATAGCTGAGTGCTTCACAAACCAAACTTCACCTTTATTTGCAGTTCTATTTATTTCGAAAAAAATTAAAATTTCTTCAAACGCCCATGTTAGAATTCCAATTCAACTTGATTCGACATAAACAAATTTTAGTACAGAATGGTCCTATGAAATTTACATACAGTATCGCGTATTGTAATATTTGGAGAATTGAACGAATAAAAAATGTTATTAAAATTTTAACAGATCTTAATTAATCTATGGGCTAAACCAGTGTTCCAAACCTTATTTTTTACATCTTAATTTTGTATTTATATTACTAGTAAATAAAATTTGCATGGCCTGTTTAAGCCCAAGGCCCCCTAATTTATGAATTTAGCAAATGGCTCTTCAGATATATGGTATGCCGCTCTAGTAGGGTCGTATGGGCCCCATTGGGAAACACTGGGCTAAACGACCTTACAAAACTTAATACGATATAGTTAAATTTTAAATTACTATTTCGCTTTTTTTAGCTGCCGGCATTTTTTATTTCAAGTGGCAGGTGACACTCAAACAAACTAACTACTGTATTTTTTGCATTTCGTTACACAAGTTCTTTTATATTTCGAATTAAATTGTGATCTTTTGATATTTTTTAATTAAATTAGATACTCATTTTATGTGTTTCGTACATTTAAACGATAATACCACAAAAAAGGAAGAAATTTCTGTAAAAACTAGAAAGCACGCTACTTACATAAAGTTTAGGCTGAAGTACCTTTCTAAAAGATCCCTATAAATTCAAACATTAAAGATACAAGTAAGTCAGAACTATTTAACTAAAATGTCCTTAAAAAATGGAAGCATTTCAGCCTCCGCCAACAAATTTAAGTCAAAAAACAAAATAAAATTCTGACAAAGTGCCGAAGGACATACTCCAGTCAAATTTGTCTTAGATCGAAATTTTCTTTTAAAAGTCTCGCCAATAAAAAAACGACTAGGGCAGCTAAGACAAAAATGTTCTACGATTTTTAGTTAGTTGCAAAATAATTCACTGCAGATGACCACTTTGTGGTCCAAAATGCTAATGGTTCAATGAAAACAAATTTTAAATACTAAATATTTATAGGTAGTTCGTACAAGTCGAGCACAGATGGCACTAAACAAACGATTTCTAATATTTAATTAAAATTAAATTTAAATTTAGATTGTAGTTTAAAACTAAATATCAGACATCAATCTCTGGTACAAAACAATCATCAAAATCGGAAATTTAAAATCGGCGTTATACAGACAGCATAAAAAATGAAATTTATTGGAAAATAATTTTATTTTAACGTGTAATCCAAATATAAGTGGGAAATTCGTATCAGGTCCCTTCGATTAAATTTATAGAATGTTTTGCCACTTTTCCACCTCTCCCATAACCTATGTAAATAATACTTTAAAAAAAAATTGAGAACATCCGCTGCTTAAAATCCTTAAAGTTTCTGCCAATAACGCTGAGGGCACGAAATCAGATTTTACTGGTAGTTGTGTCTGATAGTTTTTAAGTGGCATGTGTCTGCCTTCAGCTACCATTGTTAGTTTCCGCGTACAGAATTTGTATGCTACTTTTGTGTACTACTTTTTGAACTCTTTACACATTGCAAACATTGCAAACATTACACATTTAATTCGATCTACACATAGCAGACTTTCTATGATTTCTTGATATACCAACAAGGTTCATTGAAGTAAAATTCCAAAATTAGAATAACAAAGGCGTTATTATTTAAAAGAATTAGGCGTTATTATAAGAAACAGGAAGGTATGATTGCCTAGAGCGTTGCGGTACTCAGTACAAAATAAATAAAATGAGCCTGACATTAGTAGTGAGAAAAATGAAATTGGCTCTCACCGACCCCCCCCCTCCCTCCCCCCCTTATGTGACTTTTTCTGAAATTACATCAAATCAAAAATGTTGTCTGTTTCTCTAGAAATCATTTTCATTGGTATTAATTATTAAAAATGAATAATACGTTTTGAAAACTTACTGGGATACTGGGGTTTCATCTCTAAAAATCAAACGTCGGTCTTTAAAGGGAAATTTTCATCCAAAAATGTTGAAAAAATTATAGTTCCGAATTCAATCAGAAAATAAGTTTTAAGGATGATAATAGTAGAACTACTACTATTATCATTGAAAATTCTAACACTCAAAACTCCAATTTTTATCATAACCGTTCGAACCGAGAAAATAATAAAAATTTATTCATAACAGACCAAATTTTCACAAAAGTTATTCAAAAATGCTCCTCACCAATTTTAATCTTTGTAGTCGAAAAAAAATCTTAAAAGAAATTTGAGCCTCATTGCATTAAAAAAATCTTTTCCGGGAAGTACGAATTATTTCTATCGGTCCATGGCAAACGAATGCTTCTGCGCCAAGAACGTTTATCAAAATCGTTTAAACCGGAAAAGGTTTAAATAAGTGGTACGGGCTCAACTAATGGCTATTGCCACTTAATCACACTTTGTGGACCATTTCAACCGACGCGACCGCAGTCGTGTCACATTACATACAAATTTTAATTGTTTAAGCCGATTCTATTCAAGCAATGTAATAATAATTAAATAAAACAATAAGTCAGACAAGATCTAGTTAGATATTAAAATTAGTTAAATTAGCAGATTTACCAAACATAACTGCTTATCATGTTTAAATATTGCCACAGAAAAACCAAGTCAAAAGAAACCCATGCCTATTAAATGTCTATATAATTGTGACTTACAATTTTGGGTTGACCAACATTTGGTTTAGTTTTTAAACCACATTAACTTCGAGTATTCTCGGACTGAGGTTTCATGACAGTATTTTTACTTAAAGCGACAAACAATACGACTTGTGGAAAACTTCCATATATAAAGGTAACTAAAAATGCACTACGTCAACATCAAATATGAAATCGTTTTAAAAAGATTGCTTAGCCCTTTCATTGGTATATCTAATCGATATGTCTACCAATAATGTTTCGAGATTTTAATTTAAAACGATAGATCGGTATAGACTCGTACACATATAGTATGTATAGCAATTACACAATCCACGTATAGTAAAATAAATTGCGGGATGTTAAAAATAACACAAATTGTTAAAAAAAATGTATATGATAAATAATATACTCCTACGGCAACCAAGTAGTTAGTATAAATTGTGCTGCCATCTATTGAAAACTAGTAATAACTATACTAGTCACAACAAAATGTTATTTTATATGGAGAAAGCTTTAAGCATTTTATATTAAAAATTGGATGATCAATATTATTAAAATTAAGGCCCGATTTTATTTTTATAACATATCGTTTATATTACATAATCAACTGACCCATCGTACGGGGCGTTTACATGAAAATCAAGATTTTCTTATGCTTTTTAATGAAGGTATATATTGTTACAAGACCATCGACCATTTCAACATACAAATTATGTAAATCAATTTGAACTCAATATTATAATGTTTGACGTATAAAGCAAAAAAAGGTATCGTACCCATCGATCTTAACAATTTATGGAGCGATACTTTTTTAAATTACTTAATTTAACTTAACCGATTACTGGTTGCATTATTTTATAATATTATTATTTTTAAAATGTTGTTTATTTGCTGTATTTATTTTAATTTATCGCTATTTTATGATCATTCAATTTATCATTTTCTTCTGTTTTTCATTTATTTATCCATAACATATTTTTCATAACATACTTATAATAACAAACAGTTTTGCGCTTTTTTTATATTATAAGACGAAAATTGAGACTTTTCGTGTAATTGAGATTTAACGTTAAAATCGTGATTAAGCTTTTATCTGTTTATTTTTTGGAGGTCGAAATAACTGTAAATATCAATATTTTTTTTTGCTTCAAAGGAGATTATAGATTTTTTTTGGAATATATGGAGTGATAATAAGACGTATGGAATATAAAAAATAATTTTATTTATACTCACTCAACCTATAATCTCCTAAATTTTAGGTTGCATATGCATATTATGCTGCATCCACTTATACGAGTATGTTATACATGAGAAACTATGATCTCAGGCAAACATTTTAATAAGGAAAACCAGAATGTTAATAAAGAAGAAGCAATACGTTTAATTCCATATTATATTGTTGGTTTCCATATAGGTATATTGTTTTGGTGATTTTATGAAATTTATATGTAATAAAAATGTATAAAGGAGGATCATATGCTTGAAATGATATTAAACCAGCCAACCAACAAACCATTTTGGATTCCTCTATATAGAATTTATTACACCTTTATTATAATGTTGTTGTATATAGTTTTTCGGTAATCTGTACAGCTTTAAAAAATTTAGAATTTAGTTTTTGTTGAATTGTTGAAGAATTCGGTGTATTAAATTAACTACAGAAGCGCGCGCTAAAAAAATACTGGTGAAAGTTAATCCTTGAAAAGTAAAAAAAAATGTTTGGTTTGAAATTATGTTTTTTTAATGTGAATCTGCAATAATAGTCACCATAAAAAGAGAAAGCTAAGGGTTGCAAAAATTATGTTATTTTGTGCAAAAAGAAAGTGTATACAGTGTCATTAAAGAAAGGAAATAGTGTGTGTTATGTAATATTTTCCAGGAAAACTTTCTAAAAACCATAATTTTTTAAGGTGTCATATATTTATGAATTCATATTTTTAATATTTTGTTTTGCCAATTTTATGATTCCTCAAAAAATAATAATGTAAGAAAGCGACGACAAAGATAAGAAAATAAATACACAGCATGTGATAAGGTCGCCCGAATGTGATTTTTAATGTATTTTTAAAATAATTTCTTTTTGTTGTATATTTTTTGTTTTTGAAATTCATGCGTATAATTTGTTATTTTTAATTAATTTTTTATAATTTAATATTTTGTGGCAAATGTAATTAAAACTCGTTATGATATAAATTTTCTGTATTATATGATTGTTTTGTGATTTGTTGAGCGAACATAAAGGCTAAAATGTTTACGACCGACGGGAATTGCACTTATCGCATTTTAATTATTTTCATTCGAGGATGCGTAAATTATTATGCTTGCAAAATTGGAACATGTAATTTTCATTTAAAATAGTGACGCTATCTATTTTGATGTAATTAATTAATAGGGAATTGTTTCCAATTTCTACTCTTACTTACTTTTTGCATACAGGTTTTGTCTTTAATCTATTTGGAAATATTAGCTACGCTTACCGTAATTTAAATCTCTAACCTTATGATATTAGTAATTATATCACATAGCCATTAATATGATAATATTTCAACACTTGTTTAAGACGAAAAGACATTTTAAATTTTTCTCGCATTTTAAATTTATGGAACTGGACCATTTGTGCCAATCCTATCATACAGCTCCTATCAAAACAGTTCCAATCATTTCTGGCATATCATATTCCTAAGGGAATGGGAATGTTTGATTTTTATATTGGGCCATATGGAAGCTGTCAGATTGTACGAATTCAACCATACGGCTGGTATTATTCGGCTGGCCAGAGTTTGTTCTTACCATAGGTGAAAACATAAACAATCATTTCCGAAAAATCATGCTCATATAATAATGGCACGCTACTGTAAACCAACTCAAAATAGTATTAATCACTCCCGTCAAATCTAAACAAACAATTAGTGCCTAAGTACCAAGTAAATCATATTACTTTGAGAAAATTAATTTATAATTATGTTTCCATACCTAGAGTACAACAACAA
The DNA here is from genome assembly GCA_963691935.1 of Nephrotoma guestfalica. Taxonomy (NCBI): domain Eukaryota; kingdom Metazoa; phylum Arthropoda; class Insecta; order Diptera; family Tipulidae; genus Nephrotoma; species Nephrotoma guestfalica. The sequence goes on along the minus strand of OY829913.1, from coordinate 218,365,420 downwards.
CAATTAAATGAAAAAATCTGGGTTCGATATTTTGTCGGTGAGAAAAAATTTATAATGATGTTCCGTCTTATACAAGTTTACATAAAATTGGGATGGGACGAAATAGTATTGATTGAGAATTTTTTTCCTGTGGTGAAAAACTGAGCTAATTTCATAAGTTTATATGTTAAATAAATTACTGTTGATTTCTAAAGACGTCGATATATATTTACCTTGCATTAAACGCCACTCTGGCTTAAGTTTTTTCTCAGGTAAAACTAGAACTAGTACTTCAGGTTCGTTCTGTAAGACTAAAATTCGTTTCACAAGCTCACAGTATATATTAGACCTAGACCGACGACTTTTAGACGATATAATAAACGTTATCTAGATATTTTTGGAAATTGTTAAGTTCCAAATATAGATTTATCCAAAGTAATCATATTCGTAATAATCAAATACATGTACTAAATCACATATTTACTAAGATGACGGTACCTGAAACGTAGCCACCTACAAAAATTGCAATTTAGTGGAATGAACCGTCGCCAGGTATTCACCCAATATAGAGATTTTGCCACATAGCTACCTGCATATTTAAATCAGACACAGAATTTTCATTTATGAACGTTTTCTTACAAATTGTGATATAATGAACCAGCCAAGTGCGGAACCCTTCCGAGCTCCATTTCCATATGGGCTAATTCTATCGAAATTGGACAGCGTTCATTTATTGATTCACAGGTAAATGGCTTGTCACCATATTTTTGAATTTGCTCCACAGAATTCCAATTTACGGATTTTTTAAAAATTATGTTATAATGAGGTTATGATGTGGTACGAAAATTATATTTTTCCTTTCTTAAGTTGAATAGGGCAACCATGATTTTCCTTGTGAGGTGGTCTAACGTCTAAATGGTACAGACAAAACCTTTCATAACAGTTTCTAAAAATTTTATTGTTTTATTTAAAATTAATTGTGATTATTAAATTTTTTAATCATATTAACCGATTTTTGTTATTAAATTAAATGTACTCAAAAAATTCTCGAATCGAATAGGTGGGCAATGTCTTCGTTGATGTGTATTAATGAGTTAACCCTGTATACGTTGAAACAATTAATTTCGTCTTACACAGGGTTATCTCACGAACAATTAGAGATTGCTCGCCCATGCGATTCGAGAAATTTTTCTAAAAATTTTACTTAATATTTCGCAAAGAAACCTTTTAAAATTTCATTTTTGAAGAAAAATTTAGAAATATACTTTGAATTAAAAAAGTAAGCCCATGATGTAAAAACTAGTTATGGACTCATTAAAATAAAAGATGATTAGAAATGTGATTTGCTTAACATTGAAAAGGATACGGCGATATGCGCTTGGAAATTCTCCGCCAACTCTTCTTGTAGTTTATACAGGAATTATGAATTTTAGGAAAGTGTGAAAACAAGAGCAAAAGTATTAGCATTATAAAACAAAATTCCATCACACAAATGAATTAGGCGGTGTGAGTTCTTTTTTATCAGTTTTTTATAACTATTTAACATTAACACCACAATCCCATATGGAAACAAACGCCTATAATTATTTTGATTGTTGTACTTCTAAATCATTAACGGTTTTTTTTGGAGTTAATTCTATATATTCTTTGGAGATTTTATCCGCTATTTTGATAGTTTGGTCACTACAGTCTGGCTATAGATAACAGATTATAACTATATATAAGTATTTGATATCTCATTAGTTTAAATTGAAACCACGATACTAACAAAGTCTTTGAGATTTCTTAACTCTACTGCGGGGGATTAAGAAAGTTACGAGTTACGAGTCAAACTAATTTTGAAAAATTTTATTTTAAAAATAAATTCACTGTCAATTACTTCTGTGCTTTAAGTAAACGATCAGCGGACACCACTGATGTTTCTGTACTGCTTTTTTTGTATGCAATTTTAATTTTTTCTCTTTTCCCCATCTCCTTTCTTCCTTGTGACTGATTTCTTTATCGGTTTTGTTTTATACGAGCTGACACCTGCCAAAAGTGATGAAATTACTTTTCAGAAAACCGCTGGATTTGCTTTTTTCGCACCCCGACTTAGTAGAGTAATAAATAGTCATATAATAATAGTTAATCAATCGCGATTAAGGACCGCTGTGACATAAAATTGTCAAAATCTATGAATATTAGCCGAAGCAATTTAAAACGACATTTTTTATATACCTTTACATGGAATGATCAGACAACTATTTCTTTGTATTTATTCGAATATATCCATATTAGGAAGAACCACCGTATCATTTATTTGAGCACTAGAGAAAATTATACGTTGGTGTTTCTAGAATTTTCAAGAGTTTTGGTGTCCCTGCCTTACATTTAGTTTTATTTGGTTCTATAGCTCTTCTACATCATGTTTTGGATGCATTACACCAATTTTTTTTTAACGTTAACTTAATAATGGGCAGGTGATACGGTCTCAGCATTATAATCGAAGAAGCCTAATTAGCTCGAAAAACCGATAGTCGATTTCTTCCGATTAATTATTACGAGAAAAATTTTAATCAATTTAATGTCATCAATATTGAAATATCTTCGGTCTACTCAAGGAAAGTGTCACTTTATTTATTTATTTAAAGAAATCTATTCTGTGATTTACATGTACGAGTATGATTTCAGAATTTAATTTAAACAAAAATATTAAAAAAAAAATAAAATAAAGAAAATTAAAACACAGAAATATATAAATCAAATCTTGATTTAACAATTAATAATTTAAAAAATAATTCTTAAGTATATTTTTGAACTTGTCCTTTGATAAATTAAAGTCAAATAGGTCGTCGACGATGTTGAACGGATAATTTGTGGAATGGTATTCAAGTGCTAAAAATTCATGGTTTCGAAATGTTCTGCAATACACATGAATTGATATGTTTTCCAAAATGTATGCTGAATCAATGTGACCAAGCAAAACGTTACCAATGAAAGCCGCACCTAAGAGAAGTCGTCCGTGCATCTTGTTGAGAATGGAGGTAATCGAGCCACATTTTCATGGAATGGTGTAATTGTGGTCGTAAGCCCAGTCACTTTTTTTTAACAAGAAAATCTGAAACTTCTTTTGAATGCTTTCAATTCTTTTAATGTGTACAGCATAGTATGAATTCCAGACCAGTACAGCGTATTCCAGTTGAGATCGAACGTAAGCGAAATAGAGTGAACATAAGGTTTGAATATCTTTAAATTCTCCTGTCCACCTTTTAACAAATCCAAACATGGCATTAGCTCTCGCAATACAATTTTCAATATGCTTATTGAAACTAGCATTCTCGACAAATGTAACACCTAGATCTATGATCGCATTAACTCTTTGCAATACTTCGTTGTTGACTTTGTAGGAAGTAATTAGCGGATTTCTCTTACGATGGAAAGACATGATCTTGCATTTCTTAATATTTAAGTAAAGCGAGTTTCGATCACACAACTCACTTAATCTATCGATGTCCTCTTGAAGTTTCTTCGTATCTAGCATTCCATTAACAGTTCGAAAAATGTTCACGTCATTAGCAAATATGAGCACGTTTGAGTTTTGGATTATCTCGGCTATTTGATCTATAAAAACAATAAATATCCATGGCCCGATGTGCGATCTTTGGGGAACACCAGACGTAACTTTAATAACGTTTGATTTCTCATTTCCCTCACTTTCAGTATATTGGTTTCCTTATGAAATAATTCAGCACCAAACACACCAAGCACAATTATTAATTTTCCTTCTCATAAATTAAGCTAAATTTAACGAAAATAGAAATCCATTTTGGATCCTAAAACTTGACGTGTTAGGAAACATTAAATAAACTCTCTGGTGATTTTACTATCTATGAATCATGGAAAATTATGACCTCGAGTTTTTTGCCGATTTATCATTCGCTATATCGCCGAAGCCAAAAAAGAGGTTTAAAAAATCTCTATGTGTGCGTGTGTGTAATTCCGAGCAGACTAACTGTCTGTTGCTACTTCACAGCCCAGACGGATTGATTGATTGGGGTGGAACTGCACACTTAACCTTTTCTCATAAATTGAGATTTTTATTAAGATATTAGATTGAGAAATTTCCTCTCCATCGGAAGTGGCTACTTCCACTGGCTGTTTGAAAAGTATATCATTTGCAAGAAAAACGAGTTAATAAAATTTGTAACAATAGCGGTTTAGATCAGTTTTCCAAAATTTCAGTGAAAATTACGATTTTTGACAAGAAACAGTTGTAAAGAAAAATTTGGCCTTTACATTCTAGACGGACTGATTTGTAATTAAATTTTTTTCCATAAATTAGGAGATCGCAGTGAATTTTACCCGAAATCCGCCCATCGGAACGGACAGCTTCAATAAGACTTTTTTTCATTTTTTGCACATATTTTGTTGCTGTAAATTAAGTTTCAGACAAAATTTGCTGTATTTTTTTAAATTTCACCCAACTCCAAACCACTCCAAACAGATGTTGGTAATTTTCACAACAAATTTAATTTTATACTTCGAATGTTACAATGTGGATACTGTTTTCAGACAGTAGGTTGATTTGTTCAAAATATATATTAAAACAAATTATTAGATCTCTATAAAATCCAAGACGTATATGTGTAGAATTTATTTGAGACTCGTGCGGTTTTACAGAATCCTTAATCAGGATTAGAATATGTATTTGATTGTAGCAACAAATTATCGTAATATGATTAAGATAATACCTCAGAGTATCTATTAAACAGTAAAATGAAAATAATCGTTTTTATTATATTGAATGGTATATTCCGAATCCACCCAATGGATGGCGACGCCATGGTCGTTGTTTTTTTGTTAGATTTTTCAGGATAGTCCTTCATACACTTGTTGCAAAGTCATCTACGCTTTTCATGTTTTATGCAACACAACTTGTCGTAGTTTTGAGTAACATTGAATATCCACTTTAACCGTTCAACATTTGATCTTTGATATTGCGGGCAACAGTATTCGTTCAGAATCTGTATCGTCGATTTGCTTCTTACGGAAATCCGTTGTGAAATGCAACAGACCATTCATTTGCAAAAATTGCATCAAATGATATTACAACATACTGCAAAGTAGGACGAAACAAAATTTCTTCAGTTGATAATTACATCGAAACATAGATTTAATCTATGATGGCGATGAAAATACATTTAAATCTGTGTGTTAAAGCTTTCGGTAATCTTTGAATGATTATGTATATTTTTTTGGATGAAAAAAAAAAAATAGAACGGGAAAACGAAATTAAGTCCAACAGTAAACGGTTTTGTGAAACTTTTTATAAAATATTTTTGAATTTATTAAAATATCTAACGAATTTTTAAAAAATATCAAGCTATGCTATTAGTTAGAATTTACATCGGAAAATTTCTTTAAAATATTTAATGTACCTTTCAGATATATGATATGATAAGATCCGACGTACAGGCCAACCATAATGGCAATCCCAGTTATGTACATATGACATTCTTGGAGTAAGCGAAATCCTTTAAAATTCGAAAAACAGTCGTAAATAAACCACCCAGCATTATTCCAACATCAGCAACCATGCCACACAATCTACTAGATGAATTCCGTCAAATGTGCCACATCCAAAATTTTTCGGTACTGGAATATTATTATTTAAAGTTTTCGGCTTTTTATAGACAAAATATTGTTTTAAATGACATTCACGCAATGTTTACGACTTGTTAGTCATTGGAAACAAAGAGACAATACTCACAATATATCTACCACAAACAGTAGAAAATTCACTCCCCTTTTCCCTCTTTTTTAACCCTAGGGTACTTGTGTAAACATACACAACTCTTGCAAAAAATAAGAGCATCCACAAAAAAACTTTCAATAAATATTAATACAGACGAATTTCAAACTTCTTAATTATATTAGTGTGAGCTAGTACACACATACACACAATGAGAATTTTCAGAAGTTTAGATTTGGTGATATAATTCGCCAAATCGATTATTTCTTGTGTTGTACCATAGGTATAAAGCAATAGTTGAATTTTTGCAGATTGTTCGTTGCAACCTGATTTGCAGGCCAACTTTTTATCAGTACGAAACGAAACTGCCAAGAAACAACTTGCGAAAGTTTTCATTTTTGTAAGGGCTGTGTATCTTTACACAAGTATTCTGAGGTTAAAAATTTGGAGGGGGTTAAATTTTCTATATTTTGTAGTAGATATATTGTGAGTATATGCCCTCTTTCTTTCCAATCCGCCCTTTCGTCGAGATTCTTTCCTCGTTTCTTTCCCCTGCACCAATTCTGGGGCCAAGGCTTCCCCAACTCTTTCGCGGTTTGCTTTTTCCGTCCTTACTTTTACACCAGTGTCAGCCAATTCGATCGAGGACGTACGGTTTTAGGTTCGATTTTTGTCGCCATCTGCACATTACATAGCTCCATGCCAGGCTATACTGGCATGGAAGATGGGTCGGCCCATGAGTTTTGCACTCCAACAGGGGGTCATAGATGTGTTCCATTTCATCACAGATCGTAGTCTCTTGATGAAAATTCTCTTTGCATCCGCCCCAATCAGAATTCGAACCCGGTATCTCCCGATCCAAACGCCAAAGCTTTAACCACTGTGCCATTTGGTCGGTGAAAAAAACTTTAAATAGTTAAATACAAACGAATTTCAAACTTCTTAATTAAAATATTATTTTTTTAAAGTAACAGTACATCGAAATTCTAAAATAACTATTCCACCGTCCACGTAATAGATATTTCGCACTTCCCGAAATCCAATCAAATTTGTATAAGCTCCCAGAGTCCCTGCCAATTTTTATTGCCACCTAAGGTGGTTACCTAAGCTATTAACAATTTATTTCTTCCTTTGAATCATAGATGGATCTGCTATTAGTATGGTTTTCCTTATCCAAATATCAAGTCAATTACACGTTTAAATAATTTAGTTTGCAACGTTATGGAAAAGTGACGTGATATTTATTAAAACGTTTTAGTACCAAAGAATATTTATGTAATAATTTATATATTAAATTATTGTAGTGACGCCATTAATTAGCAGACGCACAAAATAATCTGTAATATATTAATTTAAGAATTTCAATAGATGTAGCTGCTTGTAATGATTGTATAATCAATCATTATTTACGGTGGCAAGCAGTTCAATTTAATCAGATTTGAAGAGCTCTTGTATTAGACATATTGTAAAAATTTAAATAATTAAACTTGATAATTTATTTTGCGAAATAATGATAATAATAATAAATATAATTGTGTGGCATTAGAAACATTTTAAGCTAGGCAAGATAGTTCTAGCTTAATTTTCCAAGACCCTATAGTTAGTTTAAGTAAGTTAGTTTTATAGAATTATCTAAATATCAAAATATTTTATGAACCCGACGGGCGATACTCATTTACACAACTATTATCTTTATGATTAAATAATACGCATGTTACGATAACTAAAACTATAAGAATCGTATTATAAAAAAGTATTTTAATTTTTATTTAATTACCAGAAACCTTTATAAATAAGTTCATGTCATTTAAATATAAATTCAAAATGTTTTACAATTTACAACTTATACACAAAATAGAAATAGTAGGAGTGAAATAATTGTATAACAAATGGATAAATATCTCGCTATCATAATATTTACTCATATTTTAAAATTACATAAATAATGTGCAATTTGCTATGATTAAATTATTACGTACTTAAATTGCGTATACGTGTTTACTTGTACAATCATAACCATCAATTTCACTTTGAAAAGTTACCGAAATGTAAAATAACATACGCTGCTATAAGTACCTATTATACTAAATATTATAATTGTTTTATTTTAATTATATAAATTTCCGCTTAAATAAATTTTGCAAAAATCTATATACAAAAACTACTTAAAGTACCTGTTGCTACTTTATATTATTATAATACACCCTTATAGCTCGACACAGTGTATGTTTTTATGGATAATAACATTGATAATAGTTCTGTATAGGCGTGTGCGATTTATACAAAAACAACACTAAAATTATAAAAAATCAATTATTGACAATAAATAATAATAATCATAATGATTGTCTGTGTATAATTTAATATTTAAAAAAAAAGAAACAGCAGTAAAAAGCTGTACACAATATTTTATATTCATACGCAACTCTAAAGCTAATCAAGTGCAACACTTAAGTGTGGTTATTTATATAGATTCACATACATACACATCCAAAGATAAGCACTCGTAAAATTGTATACGAAATTTACGAATGAAAGCATTAAAAAGAAATAAAATATGTTTTCGTTTTCGTTTTATTTTTATTATAATAATAAAACACACCTTCTTTTCTCTCCTCTTTTATATTTTTATTTTATTTTATTCTTTGCTAGTTTTACTTTGGTTACATTTGGATTTTATTTGATTTGTAGTTCTCTTTTCTCTTCTATTCTAATATTTTTTTTGTTGCTCATAAAATGAATTAAATTAACCCCGAAAAAGTGTTTGTATGCTTCGTTATTATTATTCTTTTATGGTTGGCGTGGTGCTAGAAATTTATTATATGTTATGGGAGTTACACGATAGTGTCGTGAGAGTAATAAATATTATTCGTTATAGTTTCAATGACGAGCGATATAGTAGATTGAATTAGTAATAGAAAATTATAATTTTTGGCTAGACTGCTACTTGGAGATTAATGACATTAAAAATTTATACATTTGATTTTAGTGTTTATCGACATGAAAGATTATTTTAAACGCCAAAGCAATATAGAGTCTTAGAAGTTTATTATTAACTCTTAAAGAATGGAAATAATTTGTATACATTGAGAAATATTTCCCTCTACGTATGTTATACAGATATTTGTTTAAAAATTAAATGTTTCTCAAATTGTATTAAGTTAAATTTTATTCTTTAATAAAACCAACAATTTTTTACTTATCGTTGTAACAATGTTGTGAAATTTATTTTGTTAACTTTGGTGAATGATCTTTCAATATTTATATCGATCAATTATAGCCGATGCAATATTAAAAAAATTCTTCATAATGCACAATAACGAGACAACTCATGATTTACCGAAATTGTTAATATTCGTAAAACGAAAAATTATCGTGAACGCCTGGAAATTGATCCAACCAACAGTACGTTTTAGTAGAGTTTTCAGTTCAGTAGAGTTTTGACGTTGAATACGTCAGCCGATTATTTTTTGGTTGTATATTTAGAGAATAGAGGCGAAGGGTTGAGTGCATACCAAAAAATGGCAATTTTTTGCACTATTTAAGTGACCCTGGATATCAAAGTAGTGTTGCTGAGTATATGGGGGTTTTTGTGGGTATTTGTAATACCATTTTGTATGTTACCGATGAAATAATTATAAAATCCCATGAATAGATAAAGTTTCCTGGAGTACAAGGAGAGTTCGACGAAGCTGCAGCAAAATGGTAAGTGCGTTTTCCAAAATTCCAACAGTTACAGATGGCACGAATTTGGTAGTATTGAAGACGAAATGTTTTGGTGAAAATTACGTCAACCAAAAATGATACCCGAGTCCTATAGAATCAAAACAATACCTTCTCCATCTCAAATAATTTGGCGTAAAACTTAAAATACCGACAAATGATAATATTGTTGGGACAATTGTGACATTTATTGCATTTCTTTTTTATTTTTATAATACAATTGCTAAAATTCATTTATCAAAAATAGTTCTATAAAATTTAAGCGAGTCTTGCAACCTCCAATCTGCTCCAAAATATTTAATTAAAGGATGTTCCACATCCTTTTTCTTTTCTGATTTTAGAGATACTCCAATTAGCAAAATTGTGGGTTTCATATTTTGAATGGGTTTGTTTTTTTCATTACAGATTTATCTGTTCCTACGTCAGACTTTTAATTCTGTTCACTTCAAATTAACATATTTTCTGCTACTTTCGATCGAGTGATAACAAAACGCTTGGCTAAATTGAATTTAAAATGCCAGCTGGCTGGAGGCTTCACAAACTCTCCGATCTCATGTTTATAATTCCATACGGGACACTATGATCCTAACCTTCTGGCAGTACCTTCTTTATTATAAATATTCAAATATTCCTCTTGATTAATAATCGTCTCTCTGGCCTTAAACTTTTTTCTACACAGGCTAAAGTTATATCCGGCGGGATGAAAGAATGTTCCGCTACTGGAAGTACTAGTTCTACTTTTTTTACCCTGGCAGGAGAATTTATTTTGAACCAATACATCAGCATTCTCCTCATGGTAGTATTTTTGTTTTGTACTTTGCAAGCGTCACAAATCCGTTGAAAGATGTGTTGCATAATTGGTTATATACTGAAGACGCTATTTGGTTTGACCCTTTTCGTCGCTGATTTTCCAACCAAATGCTTTTGTCGATCCAATAACAACTCCAAAATTATAAAGTTAATACTGACGACTGTAATATGTTGCTTAGACCGCAAGTTTTGGCAATGTGTTCTTTTAACAGTCAAAAGAAATGGTAATCATGTTTGGCTTCTCCTATTTAACTAACTCAAAAAAAGCTTTGGATTGTAGCCAATGTACTGGTTTTTCGATTAGTAAAACATTTCGTTTCGATGCATTCGTACGTATAACAAACACGTTGAACAAACATCGGTTGCTTGCGGTTTAAATCCTAAATTAAAGCTGCTATTAAAAGTATGCCAAAAAAACCTTTATTTAATTCCACTATAAGGGTTTTCAGTACAAAAACCGCGGTGCATACTGTTAATCGTTAATGTTCCAGGTATATACTCCCAACCTGAGATTTTCAAGCGGCAGTAATGTATTTCAACAACTTTGTATTGTATAACAAAATCAATTACTGCGCTTCCTGTTTTGGTAGAAATATTTTAGTTTTTCGATCACCCCTTCGGTTTTCAACTGATGCCGATCCAGTTTGTAAATGTCGAGAGCATATTTCTTTGATTCTTAACTTGGTTATGTTTAAAATTTCCAAAAAAAGCTTTTTGGCAAACTCGCAAAACGTTTCATTTCCTGGTTCGTTTGAGATGTTTCACTCGAAATGATTTGCCGGAGCTGTGCTTTCTTCTATTTTTAATTTTTGGTAAGTGGATTTGGCTATAGAGTAGTATAAAAGCGTCCTGTTCCAATTTCGATCTTGATTTCTAAAATCCTTCCACAAATGAAATTGCACCCGTCCCACGAACTTTTTAGCATTTAAACAATTTATTTTCCCCTTTGTGGTTACATTTCGGCATTTTAGGTAAAAATTTAGCTTTATATCTTATCATAAATGAAAAATGTATTAATACTACAAATCATTTTTAAAATTGACATTTACTGTTAGCAGTTCGTTTGAAATCGCACTGCAAAATGTTCATATTATATTGCTTTTTTCTTTGCTTTAGAAAGAAAAATTATTCTGCTAACGCCAATAACATTCAATAGGAAATGGTTCCCTTTTGGAATGACTGCATTAATTCTATATACGAAAAGGTTATAATTTGCAATGAAACGCTAGAAGGAAAAAATTATGGTTTTGAAACAAATTAATTAATTAAAAGGTATGGTTATGAGAAAAACCTTAGTTATGCTAACCTAAACAATTTACTAATAGCTATCAAACGGCGTTTTTAATTTTTCTTTCTTGAACAATGGAAAAGATGATGTTTTGATCCTATAAGACTCAAGTTATAATGTACAAGCAACATGCGATGCGAATGAAAAATTGACCAACCTTGACGGGTGTCCAGGAAGTATGCATGATATTAGGATCTGGAAACGCAGTGAAGTTTACCAAAAATTAGCAGGGTTTAGAGGTCCTGCTTCTTTACTAGGAGACAGTAGATATTAAACTTCAATAACATACATCCCAAAGAAAGGATGTTCATAGAAAAGTGTTTTGGTCAAATCAGGAAAAAAAATTCCCATTTTGGACAATTGAATTTATGTGGCTAGTGAAAAGTTTCCAAAAAATATTATTTATTGCGCGGTTCTGCACATTATTGGAAATAATTTAAATGATATTTATGAAATCGAAGGAAGTGGAGACCGACAGCTACGAATGCGAGGCCAATAGAAACGAGCTGAAATTGCGATATAAATAATTCGAATATAATTCTACAAATTAATAAATTCTCTGAATTCCCCGTCTATATTTTCACAAATTTCTATTTCTGCTGTAGCACCGGCATTATTTCTGCTTTTTCTATTTTTTATTTTATCATTAAAATATTTACTTTTTCGATCTGCATCCTTGTCAACTTTAACTGCTCCAAAAGGTCTAACCTTTCCAGTAAGAGCTAAATAAGTTTAAGCTAAATAAGCTCCAAATTATTTGTTATTTTTACGTTCATATATAAATATAATATCATTAGCAGAAGTACTACCGTAGGAATAAGGAAAATAGGTAAAGGTACAACGACACGAACATTAAATTTTCCCCGCTAATATTTGTAAGTGAAAGGTAGTTGTTATTCACATTAAAATAAGAGAAAACTTGTACTTAAAGGTATCATCTTTGACGGAAAGGTAACTCATATCAGTACTTATTTGTTTTTATTCACGCCATCCAATGTTTAAGAACAGTTTTAATGATAGTCATTTCACCAGTTGTTTGCAGTAGACAACTGCTTCTTTCTAAATTTTGTTATTTGTTTTTCTGAATACTTTATACAATTAATTTACAAAAATGGAAAATGATAATCGTTTCTAATTTTTATATATTTAAATCTGCATTGCCGAATCGTTGTGAATTCTAGCTAACGACTGATAATTTAAACAAAAATTTAATATTTAATATTTAATACATTCTAAAAAATATTAATATCGAACTGAAAAATAATTATACCTGTTTAATTTTAAATTGAAGACCTAGTTCAATGTTAAAATTTAAAACAAAACTGTTCGAGAAATTGAATATTTGACAGAATTATTTTAGCTCTTGTACATAGTTATGATATTTCAAGAACGTCTTTGCGATTAGAATTTTATTTGCACCAAACTTCTTTCAGTTTTAATTCGGAGAATTGTCAAGATTTTAAGATCGAGTTGTTCCATAGGAAATTACTCAAAATACCACTTAATACGTGAATTTTTGTTTACATTTCTTATAGATACTCGTGCAGTATATCGTTCGGAAAGTTTTATATCAGACGAATTTCGATAAATGTTTAGTTCAATAATCCACCGTTTTGGTGCTGGTAGCCAATTTTTCATTTATTATAGACCAATCTGGCGCTGGTTGCTAAATATTTAATTATCATATAAAAAGGGTGTTCAAATAAAAAGTCTATATTTTTAATTTGAAATAAAGATAAAACGGTATACGATATCAATATAATTTTATATTTAGTTTAGACATTGGTTCATGACCGTTTTTTGATCTTTTTTAAAATTCGATTCTGGAACGCCAATTTTTGGCCACTTTCTACATAAATCTGCACTTATTTCACCAATAACACGAATAATATTGGTTCTAAGGTATGAGTGTTTGTAGTTTAGTAGAGTAAATCAATGATTTAGCATAACCCTAAAGAAACAAATCCAATGGAGTTAAATCGCAAAATATTGGTGGCCAGTTCACATCGAAATTGTTGGAGATATTACAATTGTGTAATAAATTTGTCTCTCAATAAATTTATTGTGTCAAGAGATGTGTGGCATGTTGCACCATCTCGTTTAAACTATACAAATCATTCAAGTCGAGACACCTAATTTATGCCACAACAAATCAGTAATGCCATTTTCATTTTCAAAAAAATACATTACCCCCAGACAACAAACCACACCAAACTGTTATTTTTCTGGATGTGGGGTTTTTTCACTCCAAATGTGACAATTGTGAGAGAATGAGCTTCATCGCTGAAATGATTTTTCCATGAAATAATGGATCTGTTTCAAGTTGCTCTAAAACCCAATCTGCAAAATAAATGGTCATTTGGTTTAAGTTCTTAGGTCAACTGAATTGTATACGCCTTGAAATGCAAATCTTTAAGAAGAATATTTCATGTCCTGCCGTAAGAAAATCCAAGTTCTTGAGAACGATATCTAATTGATTGTTTTCGATTTTCATCCACATTTTGTTTCTCAGCATCAACATTTTCAGCAGTACGTTTACGTTTTTGAGGGGTAGAATTCTTAACAGCACAAACAATACCATTTGTCTCCAAATTTCAACTACTTTACGAATATTATGCTCTGTAGGTTGGTTATGTTAACCAGATTCATTATTTTTGTAATAAATTTGTAATGGTTTACAGTCATGGCCAATATTTTGGCCAAATAAATAAATTTAATATTTTTAAATAAATAAATTTAAAATAAATATTTTTTACGAAAGGTTGATTAGCTTAAGTAAGTAATTAATAATTTGAAATTAATGATTATAAAAATCATAAATAAATAAATATAACAACAAAAACAAAATGCTAGGACAACTTTCTATGTTTCTTTTTTTAGTTCTATATTATTTCAACTGAGTATTGAATTTTTGAAATATTACGCATAATTTAATTTGGATTATTTTAAACTTTAAATATCGAGTGACGCCTCCCTTTACAGCCTGAAAACGATTTGGCACTGATTCTGTAATCTTTTTAAATATTCCAGAGTTAAATAATTGACCCAAACCTCACGGATTTCATTTTTACACATTTCTTTCGATTTGCCGGTTACGTATTCCACTTTTCGCTGACTTCTGCCAAACGTCTTATATTTACCCAATTACATTAAAAAAAATAATGAAGTCAGAATCGTTCAAAAATTCTTGGCATAATTTTACGGTATGTGAATTACCCCCAATGAGATTGCCACCACAAACTGGCCAAATCAACGATATTGCATAAGCTTCCCACCGCGTTATACCTATTCGCACGATGAACAATCAGTGGTTTTGTATGAACTTTTTTCTCGAGAATACACGTCTGAGGACGACTTATGACAATCTTCATGGATTGCAAACGAACTGTCTTTAGTCCATAAATTATTTCTCCAATAATCCAAGGGGTTTTTCACTTGCTGCAAATCAAAGTTCATTCGCTTTTTCTTGTTTATATCATATACTAATCACTGTTCTGGTTATGTATCGTTGAATACCAACTTCCATAACATTTTTGGAGATAGTTTGTCTACTGATTTGCCTTCCTATACTATTTTTTGACATTTTTGAAACATTGGTATTTGACTGTTTAATAATCTCTCTAACTAAAAGGCGATCAACTGCTTCATTTGATACAGTTTTTCATCCAGAAATATATTTTATATTTATTTATGTTATAATTAATAGTATCTGCAATTTTAACTGTTTACTTGTTCTTGCACAGATATTTCGCATTCTAATTTAGAGATTATTTATTTGCATAGCTCTACCGAAAGATTACTATTTTTAGGCATTTCAATGGTGATTGTATATTAAGGCCATGTTTGCCTGAGTCATTTTGCGATCAATTTTCTTAACGAAAAATTGCAAAGTTTCCTAACTTTTAGTGGATGTCTTGCTTATCGAACTCACCAACTTTTGAATTATAGTAAAATATATATGTTCGCGTAGCTAAAAATTAAACAATTTTTACTGTATTGAAAAATTACATAAATTAGGCGTCATTATAAATATCTATCTTACTCGTATTTTGCAACTCTCACGCATGCAACAGTCGTTCTGATTTGCCATTTTGTCGGAAAGAATTCAATAAATATATTAACTTATTTTTTTTAAGTAGAGAATGCAGTTCATAATGACTTGGTCTTTACTAAAACAAGTTGATTTATTACGTATAAAGGTATAGCGCTATTTATAATAAATAATTAGTGTGGTATTTTTCGATATGATTATATATAGATCTTGATACCGAGAATAGGTACATAGTGCAGATAAATAACAAATATAAAAATTAACCTTAGTATTTTATAATGACGATGCATTACTCAAGTCGTATACGCTCACCAGGAAAAAAAACGTTTCCCGCACTCATTTTCCACAAAACAAATAAAATTTTGCAGCACATACATACTTATAAAAATAAATTTTCCTCTAGGATTAAATTACAACAGTGTGTAGTGTTGTTTGTATAAACAGTACAGTTGCAAAACAAAAGTTATTTTCATTATAATTCTCGAACAGCAGAAATAAAAATATTTTAATTAAAACCTTTTTATACATAAAAGTAAACATTGTCTCTACACAATACTTTATATAATTATTACAACTATTTATTCTCTAAAAACCATGCACAAGATACGTACACATTTATAAAGTTTTATTTTTTAATGTTAAATTATTTTAAATTATTGCATTTTATTATAAATTTTTGTGGATTGTACTGTACATGCATTATAAAATATATCTAGAAAAATTTTTGTGTTTGTTTAGTGTGAACAATTTTTACGTAGTACACAGTATATTTTATAATATTTATATATCACAAAAATCGAAATCGAAGAATATTTATTCACAATGGTTCGAACAACAATAATAATAATAAAATGACACATAAATACATATTTTCGATAATAAAAAATATTTCCCATATACTATTAAAAACTAAAAGTAGTAAATTTATTTTGTTATTAACAAACACACAAAAAAAACATTGTTTATTACTTATACTGCTACTGCTATATACTAAAAACTGCTGTATGTACTATATATAGTGTTGTACTTCACTTGTTATATTATATTATTATTGTTATTGCTGTTTATTATTATTATTATATAAATAAAATGAATTGTGATTTTTATTTATATCAGTTTTTTGGGAGGTATCCAGCCAGCCAATATCCCAAAAACAAAAAAATAACGAAAAATAGTAAATAAATAATAATAATAATTTTTGTGTGATAATAAAATTCATTATTATTATTTCTGTGTATAATAAACCCAAGTAGAAAAACATAATATAGCTCTATATATAGGTAGGAAGTTACGTAGAGTAGTATATCACTATAATAACCAGAGAAAAATTATAGTTTTGTAGTAAAAACTATTTTTATTTGGATGATATTAAAATGAGATAAGGTATTATTATTATTATTACTATTAAAAAAAAGTTAAATAAACTTCTAATTTATTATTCGAAATTTTTAATTTTTTAATTGGGAATTTCAGAAATCAAAAGGTGCATTTGGTTCCAAAAATACACAAAAAAAATTATTTTATCTCTCATTCCAGAATACAGCATTTTTAAAAATAAAATAAATTGCTAATTGGAAAATTTTTATTTATTAGTTTCTGATTATTTTTGCTTTTATTTTAGTGCATTTTTTTGATCAATAATTTGTGATTTTAGAATATTAGTTTATTGGAATGAATAAATACGTAAAGTCTGTGACACGAATGTGATTTATTTATATAATCGTCTAATATTTGTGACATTACCATAAACTATATCATCAATCATTATATACAAATTAAATATTGTCATCGCACTAAAATATATTTTTGTCATATATATAGTAAGGGGTGACAAATTACATATTATATTTATGGGCTATCTAAAAAGGTCATTTAATATATGGACAATTTTTGGGGAATTTAGATTTTTTTTATGGTGTAAAAGTTCACATAACAAGTTCAAATTTTACTACATATATACGAGGACATACCTAGTCTTATTTGTACGAGTAAATATCCACATATTTATATATAAAAGGGGTTCATAATCCACAATTAAAAAATGAACTTAGGAAAAATGTTCCAATAAAATACAGAACAAAATTATTTAAATATAAAGGGGTTGTATTATATTTTTATTTCTAAATAATTTCTTTCTATTTCTAAAATATGTCGGAAAGAATGTAGAAAAAAATTTAAATAAAATGGAAATATAATTTAGGAAGGAGGTAACTGGTAGGCTATTAAATTTCATTTAAAGTATATGATATTGAATTTCGATCGACTCTATATTATATGATATACACTTTAATAAATTATGAATTTTAATCAACATTAAAGCATTATGGGTAATTTATTGCATGGTGCTAAAGACTTAACAGCTATATATAGAGAAGGATGGGTCTTGTGGAATTTTAATTTTTCGATGTAATGAACGAGGTTGAATTTAAATCTTGACAAAATCTTCATCTAATAGAGGTTAAAATAATTTGTGTATACTTGCTTAATTGTTAAGTGTATGCCAAATCTAACTAAAAATTAAAGAGTTGTATATGTTATGTACAACACCCGATATTATTTTACCACGAATGTACATAAATCTCGAATTCAGCACACTTCATTTCTAACGCGAAAAATTTTGATAAAATATATCCTTTTTAACAAAAATCTTCGTCCCTGCTTACATTTCCGAAAACCTGCATTGACCACACTTCTGAAAAATTTAGTCTTTAAATTTAATAGAATCTAGTAATTCCTGGTCGATTTTCGTAAATGCTATACGTTTCAACAACATTTTATAAACTTAAAAACTTCTACCGAAGCTATCACTATCGGTACACTAATTATCTCCAAAACTCACAGAGACCTCGCAAACTATGTAAAAAAACTGACTTGTAAAGTTTAATACTGATCAGTGAATTAACTTGAAAAACATTTTCGCTTAGATTTTGGACCAATTTCGTAGAAAATTTTATTTACATAGAGTATTTTGTCTGATTTAGACCACATATTACTAGGAACATTCAATTTATGGAAATATGTTAACTAGGAAGTTTCATTCTGATCAGTCAATCCGTCTGGGCTGTAGAGAGACCGAAGTTTTGTGAAAAACAGTTTTTTGTCAAAAATTTTCCGCTTAAATTTGAATGAGATTTTATTTTAAAGACATTTTTAATAATGATAAATTTTCAGAATATTTGCAAAAAAAAGTTTCATTCGGATCAGTAAATCCGTGTGGGCTGTACAGAAGTCAAGTTTTTGTTGGAAAACAGTTTTCTATAAAAAATCGTCATTTTTCCTTAAATTTTGGAAATCTGATGTGGACCGATATTGTTACCACTATATTGTTTATCATTAATGATAAACTTTTCAAAATATTTTCAAAAAACGAAATATCCCTCCTCTGGAAATTGCCGCTTCTATAGAAATCGCCACTATAGTGGACCGATTTTCGTCATTAATCGCCCAACCCGGGCTGTAGTTAGATCACAAACTTTTAGTCTGCACAGGTTACACAAAAACATACATACATTGAGATTCTTTAAAGAGCTAGTTTGTTCAATTTGACAATATAGCAAGTGGTAAATCTGCATTAATTTCGTGATCGGATATTTTCATGATTACTATATTTTATTATACTTCGTAAACGGGCTGTACTGAACCCCGTACAATCATATGACTTACGTACATATGTATAAGGACCTAAGGACCAAGCCAGGCTGCGTTTTCATAATAGTAAAGAGTAGTAGTATATTGTTACTTCTCTAAACCTACCTAAAACCAATCATTATTATTATTATAACTATTATAAATAAATAAATAAAAATCATTGATCTAAATATTATTCTACTAACCACTGTTACACAAAATTAGTTAGCAAAATTGAATCGCATTTTGACAAAATATTTAATTAATATATCGTAAAACAATAAATATTTTTATTTTGCAAATATTGGGACCTTATACTAGGATGCAAAGGACAAATCATTCACATATGATATATTCATTTGGGGTATTCGTGATCTTGCAGATATTTGTGTTCATATTCCTTTTGCCTTAACCCAAGAAAAAATGATTGTATGAATATGTTGCGGCTGACTCCCAACTTTCCATTACTACTAATTTATATATATATATATATATATATATATATATATATAAATATACGTCCGGCGTCTTTTGAATCCCAATTTCGATGCCCTATTTTATTAAAGTAAATTGATTTTCAAAAATAATATCGATACATTGCTAATACCTACACACATATACTAACAAATACAAATAGCGGTATCAAAAAAATATTTAATATAGAGTGATCACATTTATATCATTTCATCCGACTCGGTTGTCCTGCTCTGAACCGTCCCGGTGAAGCCATCACCATCCTCATTATCACCCTCAGTATCAACGTCAGAAAACCCGGCAAAACAAAGCTTCATATACTCGGCAGATGTTGGCGTAAGCTTAGGCCCCTCTCCTTGATAAACTGTGTCCTCTTGATGGATACAATGTCCTCAACTTTGTATTTCGGCGCCTCCCTTCTCTGACGATTATAACTCATCTTATATTCTTCCTGAATGTGCATAACCGGCTTTCACGTCTGCTCTCTTATATCTGCTCGCTCCTTGTAAAATGATTTGGCCAATTCCTCTTTAATTATCCCCTTTAACAGTAAATATTGAGAACTTCGCATTTTCACTCCCTTCACCAGCTCAAACGGCGTCATCCTAATACTCGTTTGATAAGTATTATTGATAAATTGCTGCACCTTAGGCATATGTTTATATGTACCACTCACTTGGTTTTTCCAAAGACAATTTGATTAATACGGGTATGATGATTTCGTTTACTCGTTCCGCTTGCCCGTTGCTCGTATGTACCCGTGGTAGTTGTGTAGTGCTGAATATTCTCAGTTCGACAATAATGTGAGAATTCCGCAGATGTAAAAGAGGTACCTTTGTCCGAAATAATGCAACTCGGATTGCCGAATACAGCTTTCTGCAACTCAAGCTTCTGAATGGACTCTTTGGATGTTGTGGCCTTCGTACGGTACAGTCATGTGAACTTAGAAAATCCATCTATAACGAAAACTATCTACTTATATTTTTTTCTAGTATCCGACAATTGCCCTAGATCGATGTGGAGTGTTGATAATGGCACGTCCCTCTTTCAAACAGAATGCATGTAATGCAATTTTGAATTCACAACTGTATCTGTTCTTTTAAACGGGGAATGAAGAACTGACGCATCACCAGTTCTTCTGTCTTTTTAACTGGAAAGTGCCCGTACTCGTAACATGAACTACTTGAACTATTTTATACAAATTACCATTAGCAACCATATAATTATCATACGAACCTAGTTTCAACAGTTCGGATATCTGTTGTAAGTCCCGATCATTATTATGTGCGGCTTGAACTCTAGTAATGATACCTTCCTAAATCGACCTGTCGCATCCGGTGGCTTGGACGATGCTTCAACTTGTAACTCAACTCCTGCAGCCTTAAGACCCACTCTGCTATTCGTAAAATGATTTCTTTTTTTTTCCATGGTCGCCTTGAATGCTGCACAATCGGTTACTATGCGAAATTTAAGTCCTAGCAAATAAACCCGAAATTTGCTCAGAGCCCTCACGATTGCCAATACCTCCAACTGGTAGCTGTCATACTTCTCCTCACACGATGTAGTTTTGCAAGGGTAAAAGAAAACGGGATTGAATTTCTGATCCTAACAATATTGGTCCAAGGCCCATTTTGCTTGCATCTGTGTGTAGTTTCATCTCCTCGTTTACATCATATAATTTCAATACAGGTTGGTACGTCAAATCCCTTTTCAGCTGTTCGATTGCCTTCCTCTGCTCCTACTCTATTGAAAACCTCGCATGTTTCCTCAACATGTCTGACAGCGGTTTTGCGAGTATCGCGTAATCTTCTACAAATTTTCGGAAGTGGTCCGTTAAACCTAGAAAACTTTGTATTTGCTTCAGAGTTTTCGGTACTGGAAACTTCTCGATAGCTTTTAATTTCTGACTTCCTGGTCTTATTCTACTCTCCTCAATTTCATACCTCAGAAAATTTATATTCTTATATAGAAATTGGCATTTTCTCCAATTAATTTCCAACCCATTCCTGGCTGCTACTTCCAACACTTTTTCTCACTGACTAACACCTTCTCTTATGGTTTTGGTGATGACACAAATCCTCCATCTAAATGCACAGAATCGTTTGGCGACATAGATCGTTGAATATTGAGTTGATAAATCGCTGGAATCGCCGGCGAATTACATAGCCCAAAAGGGACCTCCAGAAACTAGAAATGACCGTCGTGTATTTCATCGACTCATTCGCACATAAAAACCCATTCTTGAGATCAAGTGATGAAAATTATTTTGACTCTTGGAGCTGTTCATTCTGGTCTTCGATCAACGGCGCAGTGGATATCTGTCCTTGACCACCAATCGATTTAATTTCCGGAAATCGACGCACAACCGAATTAATTCATATTTTTTCGTCGCCAACACTACAGGACTTGCATACTCCGATGAGCTTTCTCTTATAATTTTGTTTTCCAGCCACTCATTGATTTGTTTTCGAACAACCTATAGTTCCTTCGGTGATAAACGGCGTGCTTTCTGATGAACTGGTTGATCGCTGTTCAATACTATGGTCATTCTCACTTCACTTTTCTCTTCGACCTTCTACGGACTGTAATTTACTATCATAGTTTGACCGGAAACTTTCACCTTCTCGTTCTTGATGTGATTCAGGTTCACTGATTCCTCACATTGTACAGTGAAAACTCCGCCTTGTGGTAAAAATTTCTTCATCTTGATTGAACTCGGGGTGATTACGATGATATACTTTTATTGATTGAATATTGAATTATATATTGAATTCTCGGCCGAGGATGATGTCTACTTGTAGTAAACCTTCCGATAAATATCATTATCACTTTCTATGTTTACAGAAAATAGCCCAATCCTGTTAAAACGATTTAATCCAACACCCGAAAAGGTCACGACACGATCTTCCCATTTATCGATATTCAAAGATTTAAATTTGGTTTCAGAAATCAAATTAACGTCACTGCCACTATCTATCAAGGCCATCTGATTAGTTGCTGCAACGGACTTCCTCACATCATTCTTCTCGCATTTTATAGAAATGTGGCCAAATTCCCAACATTTGTAAAACTTCACTCCCTTTTCTTTATCCAAACACTGTTTTGCTGTATGGCCATCGGATAGAAGACCTCACAAATTTTCTGCGTTGATGTCCAGCATCGTTAATTGATGTTGGCGTAATCGGTTTTGTACAGTAAACGGGTGCTATAATTTTCTTCTTCATTGCAATTTCTTCATTTAATTTTAATTTATTTTTAAATCCTCTATATTGCGGGCGCCATATATTATTTTTTGTTGAATTCCGTGTTTTGGATGCCATCAATGCAATATTCAATAATGGATAGGTCATCCACTTTGCTATGTCTTCCTATTTCACGCAACTGGAACAAGAAACGCATGAAAGATTCGTTTGGTTTTTTTCTTCTTTGGAATAATTGGCGATGTATTCAGCATCACTCATCATCATATAATTTGGCCTTTAGGAGTTTTCATAATTTATCACACATGTCCACATTTTTCGCACATCGTAATGTAATTTTGGCGGTATCTTCAAGTAGCCTCTTGCCGAAAATCACATTATCCAAATCACTTCACCAGATGTCTCCACAGACTTCTCAAAATCCTGTAAGAACTTTTCCATTAAATAATTATCGTCACCATTGCACGCGCTCACTGATTCCTTCACATCACTAAACGTATACCGTTGTTGCGGGCAAACCACCGTTTTGTTACCGACTACCACATTGGTTGTTAACAACTCATTTTCTTGACGTAAGAGTTCGTTTTCTTTGTCTTTTAACAAGAAGAGATAGAAGCGTATTTTGAAGAGTTTGAGAAATCGTATTCGATCGGGAATAATGTATCGACCTAAAAGGATACGGAGATTACGTTAAAATACAAAAAAATAAAAATTTGAGAAACAAACAAACACTGGTAGTTATTGATCAACCCTCGTAATTTGTTTGTACTTTGTGCTTCAGAAACCACACTTATAAAATATTATAATAGTGCAAAATTTGCTTTATAATGTTGAATTGAGGCAAATGAAAAACATCTCTGAGTTTAGCTCATCCTAGGAGTCGGTTGTTATACTAACGATTAATTTATGAGAGTTAGTATCAAATTGTAAGCTTATTTGGTTCCTAGAATAATTATGCAGCTACCCAATAGCTAGAGAACTATTAGTAAACTAACCAATAGTAAAATAAAAAATATAAGTTGTCGAAGCTTTCTACATTATTGATGTCAGGGACACAAAAACCAGCTATTTCATACCGCGTGGATTATATTGCATAAACTACCTCGCCCATCCCTGATCCTATCCCTAATATGAAGAAAAATTATCTGCCATTCGGAAAACTTAATTTACAAACCTTATCAACGCTCAATTTTTCAATTTATTAAGATTATTGCCGTTCCCTCCGCCATTAGCATAAAATATGAGTATTATAAGAGAAGATACGAGTTAGTTTGTGAAGTCATATTTCAGAGTTAGGAGTTTTGCTGTTGTTTTATAAACGTACCAGATATAATATTTTCTTTTATGCAAAACAGTAATAAAATAGATTTTATGAATCTAAGCTTTTAGAGTGAAACACTCAAGTAAAAGTTTACGAACAAAATTCGTATTTCAGGTCCTGTAAAATATGTTCTGGTTTTTTATTTTAAAAATTAATTTTAAATTAAATTTGTTCTAGAATTCATTAAGAATTTTCTATCTCGAGTTATCGGGATATTCAAAATTTTTAAAAATATCTATTCACGCCTGGTAAATCATCGACAATATTCGAATACAATTTTCCCCCGACATACAAACTTTCCAATCTTGTTCTCAAAATAAATTTATAAATAAATCTATATCGTTATTTATTTCGTTTATTCTGTATATTTTAACTCAAAATATATTAAGTTAACTTAGCGAAAATCCTTTTATATTACGTATAGAATAAATCCTTAAAGATCCAATCCTTCAGTATTTATTTTATTTATGTTCGATATATTTTTATGCTGTTAAGAAACAAAAACACACACTTAGAAAATTATAACAATAAAATTATGGTACATATAATGTATATAATCTGTTGTGAGGGTGGAGCTGAATAAAAAAAAAATATATATGATTTTTCCGCGATAATCATAATTTTTATGGTTTTATGATGATAGAAATCATAAAAATCACGACTGGGTGCTTTTTTTTGCTTTAAAGTGCGGAGGTTATTTTATCACCTTATATGTAGGTTTTGTATAATACTCGTACGTATATATTGATCGGCAGTATGATATATTATGGCAATTATTTTAACTATTCCACTGTTTTAAGAAAAGCCGTTTATACTTGCTCATAAATAAATTATTCATTTTATGCACATATATGTAGTGGAAATACCTTAAATAACCAGCAAATAAACGTGACATGAATTAAATAAGGAAAATCGTTATAAAAGTTAACATTTAAAATTTTATCTTATTATTTTAATAGATCGCGTAATAAAATGCAGTATATTTCGAAATTGTTTATATTTTATTTATAATTAATTAGTTATATAATTTATTATACAAAAATGGTATAGATTTCTATTCTTGTTGATGATGTTGAAATTTCATGCTTATTCATTTTCTTTCTTAAGGAACTGGAAACAAGTTTTACAATTTTTATATATCCAAGTGTCTTTTGGTTGCTTTTAGCCAACCAAAATATATTATATATAAATAAATAAAATATAATGTATTTTATCATCCCAATCACACAATCCATCCTTATATTGTCGAGAAAAGAAAAACAGAAAGCAAAAACATTTTGCGGCCAACCAACAAAAAACACAACAAGTTTGCACGCCATGAATTCGTTTTACATTTTCGTATATAAAATAAATAAATAAAATATTTTGTTATATTTATATTTTATTAACCCTTTTATGCATTTTGCATATATATATTATAAAGGTACGTAGATATGTTTCGTAATCATATATAACCAACAATGAAATAGTTTCATTTCCATTATTCATTTTTTTATTATTTTAAATACAATATATGGATATTTTATGTTGCTGTTATGTTAAAAAATAACAAACATGTTGCCATTTCTTATTATTCTTTTGAAACAAATAATTTTAATTTTTCTATTGCAAAAAAAACCATAATACTAATAACAACTACAAGGTTTATTTTGTGTGTACATTTTTTTTTTAAATTGAAGATTGGAATCTTCTTTAACTTGCTGGTACGCGAATTTTTTTTCCTCTCAAATGTTGTATGTCCAAAAAAATAATTCATTTTAATGTAATTTTTATTCCTTTTTTTTTTAAATGTACTTCCATTTTAAGTTAGTTGAACCAATTATAAAAACCAGTTACAACATACCATGCAGCAACACAACAGACAGACAGAATAATATAAAATAAAT
Organism: Nephrotoma guestfalica; assembly: GCA_963691935.1. NCBI lineage: Eukaryota > Metazoa > Arthropoda > Insecta > Diptera > Tipulidae > Nephrotoma > Nephrotoma guestfalica. The sequence goes on along the minus strand of OY829913.1, from coordinate 218,339,330 downwards.
ACAACAATTTTTTGTTTAAGATTTTTCCTTATGTTGATTCCTTTTAGTTATGTATATATGTACATATATGTTGTTTTATTTTTTCGACTAAAAATGAACATAAAATTTATATACGATAAAATGAAGTACAAGAACATCGAATTATAAATTAAGAAAATTGAAAATACAAAATTACAACAAAAACAAAAATGTCGTGAAGTTGAAAGAACTTAAGACCAGTTTAAAATATATATAATGTGTGATTATTTTTAAGCAACGTCTTAAAGACGCACTTTATAATACCATTAAACGGTGAGGGTTCCGCAAAATATGCGGCAGATTCCGACTCGGCACAGTTTAGAAATCGATTATATAATTTAAAATTGATAACAATAAAATACAAGCGCACACATCACACCCCTGATTTAACCATTTATTACACATATCGAACAAAATGATAATTTTATGAACTTCCACACACCGAGAAATCTGTCGCGGCATAAAAAATAAATTTCAATTGAAATATTATATTATCATAAAAAAAAATTCGTGTACTTTTATAATATACGTTACACAATCAATTTCAATTGAATAAAAAACATATAAATAAACCACCCCGGCAGAGTATATAAACATAAACGCTATATTTTGGGGATGTACGTATAACAATATTAAGGATGTTGTTTGCGAGATAAAATTCTATAAATATACTTTGATAACGCATCACAAAATTTAATTTCACGATTGGTTAGAAAATTAAAATAATTTTCTTATTTATAATCATTATCATTATATATTAATCATCTGTCATTTTTATGTGTAATATCGGCGGCGTATATTTTTTGTGGTTTGGTATTTATGTACAAGGGGTTTTATCGGATATTAAAGTAAATAGCTTTATTGACATTTTTTTTGCTATGTATACGTACCATTTTTAATTTATTTTTATAGTATATCACCTCCTCCTATTTTTATTCCATTTTTAATTTTATTTCTTATTTATTTTGTTCAGTTTTCTCTGGAGATATAAATTCCACTTTTTTTTGAAAGATTTATTGTAAAAGCAAGTAATCAAGAGCAAGAGGATGGGAACCAACCATTTTTTTGCTGTTGTTGTACACAAATGTATAAATAAATTTTAATATAATTCTGTTCGATTTTGAAATAATGCATTAAATTGTAATTGCTTTTATATTATATTAAAATTATTGGAAATGTTGTACGTATAAAAACGTGCTGCAATATAGTCTGGGTTACGTGTTCCTGTCCATGTGTGTACGCGGGGGAAACAACGTTAATTTTTTGTAACACCAAAATATTAAATGAAATGAACGAGTTCGAATTGTACCAATAACATTTCGGAAATTAACTTGCATGCAGTACAATATGTATCATATGACCTCTTAGTTTGTCACAAAAATCTGGGTACTAATTATGATAACATAAAAGCTTGCGAAACATTTGTACATTAACATTTTTTGAAAAATATTCTCAAAATTATTAAATTCTTTACTGAGGGCATTCTTACTAGCTCATATGATCATCAATATCTGAGTATATGGTTATTCCAGGGAAACTTGAGACAGAGAACTGGGGATTAATTGTATTTTTCTGGCCTACTGATTGAATTGGTTTTGAATAAAAATTTCAATTTCTCAAAATTAATTTTCTCGGCAATTAATTTCTCCCAATTTTTGAAACAAAAGCTTCTTATTCATTTTTCTTTCTAAAATATTTACATAAAACTAATTCTGTCAGTAGGTCAGAAAACACAAATCAGCAAATGAAGGCTATGAAAGTATTTATCCCAATTCCCTAGTCCCCGGGACATCCAGAATAGTGATAAAGAGAGTTTATGAAATTTTTAAATTTTTTAACTCGACTTTTCCCGATCACTAACTCGTAAAATTCGTTAATTCGTAAAAGCTGCGTTAAAGAATTTCAAAAATTGCCATTTTAATGGTATTTATTGTCGAATAACAAAATACCCAGTTTCCCCATTTCAAAATTTTAAAAATAAAAATATTTTCGCTCGAGTAACAAATATCAAGATTTTTAAACATTTTTGATTAATCTCGCTTAACTTTGTATTAGAGATAGTTAAAGAAATTAGAATGTTCGAGTTCCAATAAAAAAGTGTTTTATTCGCGTATAATTATTATTATTTTATCGTAAGTAACTTAAAAAATGGAGGCGTGCATATGTTGAGGCTAATACACTAACTTTCTTCGAACAATTCTACTTATACCACAACTTCGATAAAAAAATGTCTCGTTTATCCAACAATCTTCATTACCGCTTAAATTTTAGAAAATTTATAATGAAAACCCTTCTGAAAAATTAAATCTTTAAATTAGCATTGCAAGAATTAGAAAAAAATACTTTGAAAGCTGTCATTTCGGGTACTCTTTTTTTGCCAAATTTCACGAGGACACAGTTTGTTGTCAAAAATCGTTATTTTCTCTAAAATTTTGGAAAAATGATGTAGACCTATATTATTGCAAATTTAATTTAGAATCTATTGTTTATAGTCGGTTTTCTCATAAATGATATATGTTTCAAAACATTTATAGTAATGAGAAAGCTCCTATTGAAGCTGCCACTTCCGATAAATCGATTCAGGTCATACATCACTGGGACCTCCAAGTAAATGAAAAATGCTTATGTATTCAGTCACTTCAAAATCAATGACTCCCTAAACAGCTTATAAAGTTGGCAAAAAATCAATACCCGGTTCCAGAATACTTTCACAGAGTAACGTACTAAAAAAATGTACTAAACTAAAAGAAATCAAATTTGTGATGTTAATTTAGCATGTATTTGAATTCAATAAAGTTATTTAATAAATTTAACATTTTCTATTCTCTTGAAAATAATATTTTAAAAATACCAATGCATTGCTTCAAAGCTAAGCTGGCTTCTTATTTTAGTGACAATGATATTATAGATTCTTCTTGATGTGCCATTCCAGTACATTGTTCAAATTACAATGCAACCCAATTTACAGCGTTTGTACAATACATATCTGGCCATTTGGATTGCATTAGTTCTTCTGGATATATCTGCCCGGCAGCTTTTAAATAATAAAAACAATTCTTTTAAGGCCAGTTAAAATTCATGCTTCAATTCTATTTTAGTTTCCAATCACTTGTTGCATAGAACCATGTAGACGATTCGCAGTTTCTTTACCCGTACATGCAATACCCGTTCGATACATTCTTTAAGCTTATATCATTGGAAATATTGAGTCCCAACGGGCGTTGCAATCAAATTTCAATGTACGTTTCTTCTTTTTCTGAATAATTACATAACGCTGCAATGTTTCATTCCGTACCGATGAATTTTTAAATCGCTTAATAATTTGTTTTGGTTTCTGAAGGCACTTGTCCCTTATTTGGTTTTAAAATTAAATTTTCATCAAAATTGGTTTTAAATTTTATGTTGACGTTTAAATTATTATTAAATTAGATGTATGATTAACGATGTTTTGCATTTCTTCATCACTTTAACTCTCCGTGTCTGTGGCCGTATTTTCGTCTTTAGTTTTCATTTCCTCGTTTTGAGTTAGAATAATTATGTAAAACACATCTAGTACTGCCAAATGGAAACTGTGATTGAAACAGAGTTGGCTTTCTGCACGAGCACGAATAAGTGAATGATAATTTATAAGATAAGCATGAGCCATCTATTTGTCTTAGAACAAGTACACTTACTGATTTGCATCATTACTAGTAACATTTTATGATCATCTTGTTTGCCTACTCGTCAACTGTCATCCTTTATTGCACTCCATTTTTTATGCGTTCTAACAAAATTCCAATTAATTTTTATTTTTTGTGATTTCCGCTCTAGAAACTACAATCGGCCATTAACATGGTGGTTTTTATCTTATTAAATCAAGCAACACCCAAAACTATTAGTCTCATCTATATGGAGAAGTATCTACGTTAGTTTCTGGATTGCAAATTTCGAAGTTTTGCCGTTCAACTTATGACCTGGAATTGTTTTTGTCTTATTTAACCTTGTTAATGTCAAAAGAAGGAACTTTGTCATACGTTAGCCTCATCTATGGCCAAATTTCTCCGTTCAACGTACGACATTGGGTGGATTTTGTATTATTTAACCCTGCTAATTTCAACAAAATTACTTCAAACCGTTTGCGCATTTTGAATAAACCAAGCATTGTCTGAAATGGTTTGGACAATGACAATATTGAATCTTGGTTTTTTAACTTTAGCATATAGGATGGTTTTTGGCTCATTTGTCAATGCTCTTTAAACATTTTTCGGAAAACTTTGCAATCTTAATTATTTCATATTTATGTAATTGAATTTCGTTAATGACTTTCATTTATTTTGGAAATTTAATTTTTAAATTTTATATATGTGAAACAAATTTTGAATATTATTGATATCTTTTTATTTTAACCGAATGATCATTGTTGCTTTCAATTATGTCTTGTGTATTTCAATATCGTATTAGTTGACAGATTTACTAATACATTGACACGTGTTTAAATTACGGAAAGATTTAAAAACATTTTTTCAGTCGTGAATTTTAAAAGATTTTAACTTTACAAATAGAAGCTTACAGTTATTTAAATAAAACAAAATCAGAATGATATTATTTTGTACATCTTAAAGATAATCTGAGAATGAATGGCTTAATATTATGTGGAGTTGAGTGACCTAGGCCCAATAGAAAATAATTCTGAAAACTCTGAAAAAGAAAGAAAAATAGAAATGTACCATATCAGAGAAGAAAGGGAGAGAGAGATGAAGAGAGAAATAATGCAACAACAAATACTCAACGGCAAGCAACTGTTGCTTTGATTAGTATAAATTTAGGTACAAATATCCAGTTAGCATACAATTTAATTGTATAAAAAATGAAGGGAAAACGACCTCCTCTCCGCACCCCCAGCTCAGCAACATGGCTATAGGATTCAATGAACCAATCAGACATTAATCCGAATGTTACCGATTATGTATCCTAAGGAATGACGAGGCGAACTCCCTCTATGGAATGTGGTTTTAGGAAAATGAACAAAACATATTTATTTCGTAGCAAAATCCGCCACAAGTTTTTTTAAGCCTAATCTATAATAATAAAAATATCTCATTATTTTTACGAAACCTTGCAAATTAGTGAGAAAATATTATAAAGAGGTATTCTCATTTAATTTTAATAAATTTCTTTTCGAGTTTATACACAATTACAAAATTATTATTTTTTTATTTTCAACAAAACCATCTAATTGTAAATGGAGATGTTTAATTTTATTTTCTAGTTGACTGAATGTTAAAGTTGAAGATGAATATTAGCGAATTATTAAAATTTAACAAAATAAGTGCCTATATAGTTAATATTAAAATACTTGTTTGATGGTAGATATTGATTTTCATGAATGAGTGTATAAATTTTAAAAATAGTGTTCGAAATTAAAAGTATTTTCCTACGAAATAATTTTTAAAAATACATTTAAAAGAACTGATTATTGAATTTAAAATCTGATGTACAATTAAGAATTGTTTTCTATATATTTTGCTTATAGTGTGATTATAGTGAACAATAATCCTTAATTTACCAATAACTTATTAGGAAAAAATAAAATTAAAAATTGTAAACCCTAAAAATTCCCAATATAAAATCTAAATTATGAAAATATTCATGTAGTTATAAGAAGCTTTCCATAATAATGGTTTTGTGCTAGAGAAACATAATCTGTGTTGAGTATGCCCCTTAATTCACCCTGAAACGAATCTTGTAAATAAGGAGCTTTATTATCCACAAATTCAAACTACTTTAGAATTATATATTAAATAAATTGGTTCTATAATTAATTTCACTGCGTCCTATACTCAAACGCCCTCCAGCTGGTGTACACACTGGATCAATTAACGCGTTTGAAGTTAGAACTAAAATCTTAAACCAACAAAAAAAAATGTAAATGTATTGGTAAATATAGCAAACAATGACATTTAAGCGAATTAACAATCGACAGTTTATGTGATAAATAAGGATTTTATTAAGAATTTTCTTAAGAAATTTAATATTTTGAGATTTAATATGTTTATCCTAGTTCTGGTCTAAGACTTCTAAACTTTTAAACCATTTCAACCACCACTTTAATAACCTGCGCAATAGTAAGAATTTAGAATTTTCTTAAGATAGCTTTTCTTCTATTCTTTGAGAAAATGATACAGAACTAGGCGATAAACATATTAATTCTCGAGATATTTAATTTCTTAAGGAAATGATAAATTCTTAATTTCTTACTGAAGCGCAGGTTATTAAAGTATTTATTTGATCACGTGATGAATCCCACTAGCTTTTTAACTGGTTTAGAAGTACGAAAGTCCTAATCTTAGTTTTACAGAAAATCATATAGAACTAGGAGATAAACATATTAAATCTCGAAATATTCAATTTTTTAAGAAAATCCTAAATTCTTACAATTGCGCAGGTTTTTAAAGTATTTAATCAACTACGCCAATTTGAAAAATGTTGTTTATAAATAATAAATTGAATTGGAAAATTATTGAAATATTTCAATATTTAGCCTAAATATCACTTTTATGCATACAAACAAAATTGCTTAGCGTATTGGAAAATAATTTTTGATATAATGGAAATTAGCTCATATACGAGTAGCAACTGACAAAAACGGGAAATTGAGACAAATTTTTCAAAATTGAAAACTTTCGAATACCCGGTTCTATTTGACAAAATTATCCTTAAGAAAATATTCTGATTTTGATTGTCATCTAATTAATGCCGTGTGGTACCAATTCTTACTTTTTTGTTTATTTAAATAATGTCACGCATTCAGTGAAAATTTATGAAATAAAAAAAATTAATCATAAATATATGAAAACCCAATCGCGTATAAGCTGCAAATTCTGTTTTAAAATAAGAAACTATTGTCCAGTTGCCTTAGTTAAAGTAACCTTAGTTAATAATGGAAGAATAAGATAAATTAAAAATGTAAATTGAATAGGCATCAAGGTTTTGTTTTCTAAAATTAAATTCATTTTGGTATACTTTAATTCAAATAGATAAAATGTTATAGATAGCAAATTTTAGCAAAATTATTTAATTGCGGTTCTGTGAAGCCATATAATTATTTTATTTTGTAAGTTGCATAATATAGCGTTTTGAGATTTGAAATGATGACACCTTACAAATAACACAAGGAAACAATTTCACAAGGAAACGACGGCAACATTCAGTTATTTCCAAATTTGCATAAGATATACCCAGCAAATAATGTTTTACTATTAAGAATTGTTTATCTAAACTGAGGATCATTTCCCCTTCATTTCGCTCAAAGAAAAATTATTTTTCAAAATTGAAGTTTCTTCAGTTGGTTTTAATGCAGGTTGTAAAAGCTGATTGTATTTTTTCCATTTTGTAAAAATATTAATTTGCATTTTTGACTACTATAGAGTAGTGGGATTGGGAAGTTGATTGAGTATAAGTAGGTATCTCGATTATCATAGTTGTTGTCACTCAGATTGACGCTAAATGGAGAATATTCCTACGATTCTGTATTTAATCTAGAGTACTGAAAATCACAATAAAAACCATAACAAAAGAAAAAAAAAAAAAATATTGAGTAGGTTTAACCCTCCAGCCTCCTTCCTCCTTCCTCTTTTGTTTTATTGCAATAAGAATCGAGAAAATAAAATAAAGTGACAGCAATTTCGTGCTTCCAGAATCGGCTCCAATATATTTTGGAATAAATGCATTCCACTTAAATTGTACGATAATTTTTGTCATTAATCTATCATCATATCACATAAAACATCATTATCACATAAAAATGTCATAAATTCATTAACTTTAACAAACTTTCTTTAAGATTTACTAAACAATTAATATTTATTAAATCCTGAAAATCGAAAAGAAAAATCAGTTTCAATATTTGTTCTCATAAAATATTAATACTCATTCATAATCCTTTGTGTCTATTGCATCTAGCTTACAGTTAGGGCAAACCTCTTATTTGAAAGTTATACATTTTGAATTCATAATCCTAGTTTTACATTTGATTAACTCCAATTTTTTCCGCCAATTCAGATCTGAGTAGGAGCAAGCGCAAATTTTACCAATAAAAAAATTAAAAAAATATTCTAAAATTCCTTATTAAATTGTAGCACTCGAATTGTAGATGTAATTCATTTTGAAACAATAATAAGTCTATTAGCAACCGTTTCTTCCTTCAAATTTTCGTAAATAAATATTTTCGCTTGGTTTCTAAGCAGTTTTGCGAAAAAGTAGCTAATGATTCATTCAAATTTTCTACCTTGAATTTAAATATTTAAGCTACATTTTTTGTAAAAAGATCCATTAAGTTTCACTTGGTCAATTATTTTTGCTTTAATTTAGTGCAAGATTATTTAGAGGACCTGAGAGGCATTTAGTGATACTAGCGGCTATACCGGATGACACACAATATTCTCAAAATGCTTTGGGGTGCAGAAAGGTTTTGAGTCCTGTTTAATTAATTTGAAAAGCTTCCTACAGGCCTTTTTATTAAGCTCGGAACTATAATAAATTATTCCTTCTCTATTAAATGAAAAATTCTAAAATAAAGTAGTCTCCGAAAAATAACTGCAAACGGTCAGGCCGTATTTTAAGTGGATGTTTAAGATTTTTGTGGAGAAGGAGAAAACACTTTCAGTTTGTTGGTATTCTTAATCCACTAACTGATTTCAGTGAAAGTAAGTGATGTTAGGATGCAGTTCTGCTTATATGTACATTTATTAAGCATACTTAAATTAGTTCACTTCTCGTTTTATTCTAATGAAAATTTGCAAGCTCGTGTTCTTTTAATTAAGATTAGATTGCATAATGCAGTTCATTTTAAAATCTTAATACTTTAAAAAACTTCAGATGTTCACATATCAAACGTCAATCAAATCAGAATTTGTTTTTGAAAATCGATGCCAACGATTGCTATTGAAAAAAAAATATGTTTCTAGATGAATAAATCGCCATAATTGACAAATGCCAAATACAGCACCGGTTAAACAAAATTGTTTTAATGCACTTCTGAAGTCAATTACACAAAGTTCTCAGATGATTGATATTTGGTTAAGATAACATTTTATGCGGATTTTTTTCATAATGCTTATTCGCATACGTAAATTCTCTCTTAGGAATGAATCAGTCCAGAATACAATTTCGTTATAAGCAACATCAGAACTCATAAAAAAATAATTAAATTAACCATTAAAATTTGAATTATGTAAAAAAACGTGACTCTGATCCAATAGTAGTTGGAGTTGAGAAAGTCGGACCCATAAACTGTACTCGAAGTAAATCACATTTTTGGTGTGTACGTTAAATAAATTTTTTCAGGAACCTTAATGTAGCTGATGAAATATTTTTTTTTTTTAAATTTGAGTAATTGCAAATAAATTATCACCCTGAGTTGACATTAGATATAAGAAAAACCAGTGTTGAATAAGTCGTAAATGTTGTGTTTCGTCTTAATAGCACTAAATTTAGATTACCTATGTAAGTCTACAGTTTAGTATCAAAGCGAAAATTAGTTGTTCATATAGTTGGAAACATCAGATCCCACCTCAATACGATATGTACGAACATGCAATAAATTAATAATTTTGACTTCATTACTCATATAAATGTTGAAAGTCATAAAATCAAAGCCCTCCAATCAATTTTAATTGATCGTCCAATTATTTTTATTTTTGTTTTCTTCTTCCTATTTTGTCATAAAAAATGTATATTATATTCCTTATTTAATTCTTAACCATTATTTATTTTTCTTGTTATTTATTTCTTTTCCGCGTTTTTTATTTTTTCAAAATCAACAGAATCAACCACACAAGATTATGTTGGTTTCTTGTTAAAATGTTGTTAGTTTTCTTATTACGTAATATATAGATATTAAGTAGTATACAATGGAGCATATACAGACTCTGAATATATAGGTAGAATTCACACTTCTTGATTTCCTTTTGTGTTCGTGTATTGTCTTAAACTTAGATTTTGTTTATTTGTTAGGTTGCAGAGAAGCAGAATATTGAAAAACTAACCAAGTCATGACAATCAACTTAATTCGTGAGCTTTAGTTTAAGAGCATGTAGTTCTCGTTTATTTTAAAAGAATAGACAAGACAAAAATGTCACTTTAACCTTTTTTCGACAAAACTAAAAAAAGTATACGAACCTAGAAAATGGGAAAATTTATATATCGCGATTATCAGAATAAAGGTTTTTGTTTTTACCTCCTATTGTTTTACCTTATGAATACATAACAAACAAAAAAAAAATATAATTCATTGGAAATAAAATTGCCATTTTAAAACTAAAATTTATCATGTGCAAGATACAAAAAATCTATATAATATGTATGTTATGTAGAGCTCTCGACCAACCAAATAGGGCCGCTTAGCAATAAAATATACACCGCGATATGTACGTTTAAAAACTCGTTTAAGTCTTTTCAAATGTCAATCGTGTATTTGGATCAATCAATTTATTTCACAAAATGTTGTAAATTATATACAAAAACCAGAAGGACATTTTTGTTTGTAATTATTTATGTTAAAATTGTATTTAATTATACAATAAACGACAAAAAAGTTGTATTTACTTTACCTAGAATAAGGTTGGTGAATATATTTATAGACCTCCAACAGACTTGGATATAATAGATACAAAGATATATTGTGAGACTGAAAAATATAAGTTTTATTTTACTTATGCGATTATTGCAAAATTAAAATAAATCTACATTTATATGTGCAATTTATAAATGAGTTTTGAAATTAGAAATAAATAGACATATAAATTGATTGATTGATTACATAAAAAATAAATTTATGACTAAATTTTTTTTACTTGTAATTATGTTTGTATATATATATGGACATTTGTACATAATATTTATGTGATCTGTTTTGTTTTCGAAGGCGAACTAATATTTATGATTTACAATCTGGAACCAATTACCTTTTATGCGCACGAAATTTTTTTCTCAGCTACCTTTTAAGGTAGATAATAAAAATTAACTTTCCAAAAAAAAAAATTTCGTTTTAACAATTAACGTACCTAAAAAATAAACGAAAATCGAATTCTAAACAATTTTTTTTTGTTTAAGTCGCGCGTCAAAATAATTTCTAATGCACGTCAGTTTATGTATAGTAAAAAAACTAATAAAAATAAATTATTTTAACTATTTGTTGGTGTCTATTTTATTACTTTTATTATTATTTTCTTTTCTTGGTTTTCTTATCCGACTTTTTATGACTTTTCTCTCTACAAAAACAAAAAAAGTTTTTTTAAATATCCTAAAAATATAATAATTGTACTTCTACTGTGTATATCTTGTAGCAAGAAGTCAAAATGAATCGTCTCTAAAATAATTCTTCTTCTGTATGTAAGATTTATTTTTTAGTTTTTCTGTCGAGACAAATAATAAAATTTATTTATTTACATTTTTAGTTGTTGTATTTCGTATTTCATTGTGGAAAACTCATAAAATATCGGGCTGGATGTTCGTTAACAATTTTTTTTATCCAAATAAATATAGAATTATGTTACTCAGTGAATTATGAAAAAATAGATATGATTGTGTTGATTGTTTTATGGATATCATATTTTTTGTTTACATTTTCATTATGAAAAAAAAATGTTTATTTTAACTGTATAGGAACTGGTGGAAAATGTATAATTTGGTTATGTTAGTTTCTGTAAAGAAGCAAATAATCTGGGGCAGGCATGCCGATTTAATGTTATTTTTAGTTTCCATATTAATGGCAAAATGGGTTAAATTATGAAAAGCTTCCTATTGACAACCGCTAAAACGAAGCTTAGCAATGTAGAACAAATTGCCTCATATTATACACTATATAATAGACTTGGATCACGCAAAAAGTATTTTTTACAGTTTTCTTAAGCATTTTGAATGCATATGACTAAACATTTCTGTAGTTACATTCTAAACTGCTGGTTAAACTGCTTTCGATAAACTTTATTTATTTTTGTTTGTATCAAGTTCCAGGACTCAATCTCATAGTAATATTGAAACTGTGATACTTTTGGTTATTGCAATAAATTTTATTCCCAGTTACAGCATCATTTCCGCTGCAAGTAGCTTGTTCCATTCCTATTGAACTGTGGCACGAACCCTGTTCAATTGTTTGTCTTATTCGGAAATTGTTCGCAATGTTTCGGCTGTTTTTCCTCTAAGAGCTACTATTAATTCTGCGACATGACTTACTTAATTACATACCAGCCATTTCAAATTGGAATTTAAAAATCCCAAATGAATTTGTTCGATGGCACAAATATTACCTACGATGTTGTTCCATTCGTTTTTAGGCAAATACGATTTTTTTTTGAGACGTTGAACCTCAAATTGCTCCTGAACATTTGACTGCACCTGTGGAACATCGTTTTGTACTTTCTACACTTGGAGTCTTCTTTAGAAACGTTTCCTCTATTTGCTTTTCGAATCGTTTGTTGCTTAATTTGATTTCACTAACTCCTTGTTTCATTTTGCGCGTCAAATCTTTACTTTGTTCATCAAATTTTTGATCCATTTTTTGGTTTTGTTGATCAAAATTTTGATTTTGTAGGTCAAATTTTTGATACATTTGTTCAAACTTTTGAGTTAGAACAGCCAATATTTTTGCCATATTGGAGGTGCCATTAACCTGTAAAACGCCTGCATCATCTCAATTTATCATTTAGTTTTTCCTTTATCATTTCTTCGAACTCACAATTATTCGGGTCTAATCCTTGTTTCTACATAGCCTCACGTAGTCGCAAGATTAATTCACTATGTAACGGAAAATTACGTTGCTTTAATTGGAATTGTAGTTCTGTAACCGTTAAATCCTTAACACCCAACTTCTAATATTCATAATCCAACCATTGTCACCAATTGTTAGGAATTTGACCTGGCAAATCCGGTTTGTATCACTGGATTGTGAACGTTATAGAATTTGACGGTTACAACACCGATTCTCTGAAATATTCCCGAAATATCCGACATTATTTTTTCATTTCGACTTTATTCAAAATGACTACTCATTGTGGTCGCTGCAGTAGATTTATATACCGATCGAACATTCTATAGACTCGTCTGGATTTATACAAGAGTAACATTCTTGACGGTATTGTTCTAGACTACTAATTTCACAAAATAAAAATTATTTCTAGACTACTAATTAATTTAAGGTTGGAAAATGAACAATTTTCTTTGAATAAATGTCTTGTCCATGCTTAACTATTGCTCATCAAACCAATAAGCGATATGCGTATTGTAAAATGAAATGACCAAATAAATTACAAACATTTGTCATTGTTACCAACAATATCTGCCCAAACTAGGATCGAGTTGGCCGGTTAGTTTCAGATCATCCCTCCTATTAGTTGAAATTATATAAGTTTTTTTTCGGTAAATTATTAACAACCGTAATTTTTTATACTTTAAAATGCTTTATGATGAGTAATTCGTAAAAGATAACAGCGTTATCGACAACGCCAAACCACAGAATAGCCAAAAAATTTCCTCGCTGAGTTGATCTTCGATGGCTAACTTCTAAAGCCAATATTGGTATTAACGATAATATTCTTGGATGTCCTTCCTTTATGCAAGTTCTTTTGAATAATCCAAAAAATTCTCACTAGCAAGTTTTTGACCAAATTAGATCAATTAACAATGCAGTTTCATTTGAGTCATGGGTAGTGACAATGTTGATGTTCTCGGTCACGCTCCATACGTTTTTAAAGTTCATGATCAGACATACCAAGTTATGCCATAAAATACCCAATCCCTAATTTTTTTTTCAAAGAAATTGTTAGTTTTATTTGTATAGATTGATATTCTCTAAGCCGTAAAAATGTCTGTATAAAATTTGATCTCTCTAACATTTATGTCTAACGAATTCTAATGTGTAATGATTTATACACTTGGGCACTTGATAAATCAGAATAGAATTATTATTTTTGAACCGTTCGTAATTGTATCGTTTTGGTTCAAACAAAGTAATAAAACTATTTAATTTACATTTTATCTGTAAATCTCTATAAATTTTATCTGTTTAAATTATATGTGTGTTCAGGCATTCAATAATTCAATAAATGGTAACGTAACGTCTAAAAATCGGGTAACTAGTTTGTTTGTTAAAACTTTGACCTTAAACTATTCGAATCAGCTAAGAAACATTTTGATTTTACTTTGGCTGTATTTGCTTTTACTAGGACCTACAACACAAAAAATCAATTTTTGCTTATGGGTTTGTCACAAAACGCACTCACTTCCATTATGCGTAAACGCCTTTCATACATCTCATTGATAAACGAAAGCCGTTGGTTCGAATGGTCTAGAATTAAGATACCGAACTAGAAGTCACCCGAAAAATCCAACCTATAGCAATAAACTATAAAAACCGCGTTATTTGGGTTCACAAAGCATATCCTGTGGCTTTCCTCTTTGTTACGGAACAAGACTATTAACAATCGGTAATACAGGTAGAAATGTTTTCGAATTTTTCCGATTATTTCGAATTCGAATATGTAAAGCTACATTCGATGAATCCGAAGGACTCGATGTTAGAAATCTTGCGGTCACATACATCAGCTTATATATGTTTTGAGTGTTAAAAAGAACACGCCTTTCCTCTTCCAACTGTTATGTCACAACAACCGTATGTGCCTTGAAAAATGCCAGCAAAAATTACAGAAATTCTAGACGCTAAATCGTTGTTTTGCAGTTATTTGTATATCATGTATTCATGTCGGAGCTTCTGTGAAAATGACGATTTAAAACGTAATTCGGAGAGAAAGGAAAAGTTTAAGAAATACCTTAAATAAACTGTACTTTTCTGACCTATAATAAAATAAGTTTGGTGTAAATAACTTGATTTGTAAACTCATTGATTTTGATTACTCTTTGATTTTGATTTTTGATTTAAATAAAGCAGCCAAAAGACTACCGTTTTACATGATTTCTTGAAATGGTGATGTTAAAACGAAGGGGTTCGTAAATAATATTTTCTGACAATCAGAACACTGATTTATCAATCAGACTGATCATTAACGTTTTCGTTTAATGTTTATGTGGCTTTTGGAATGCGCCTTTACGGCAAACATGTTCTGGCAACTATCAAATTACTGCATCGTTTGCGGTGGTCCATGTCTCTTTGTTGCTCGAAAGTGTTTGAACCGTTGAGATATACTTGACGTCGCCGAGATATTTTCAAACAACGGAAACGTTATTTTCCGAAGTTTCCAAAGTTTCGGTCGTCGAGTATATAACAGGGGTAAGGAGTCAAACTAACGGTCTTCCGATTTATTCTACCTGTACTGCAGATTTTAAAATCTAAGTCGCCTTAATCCGGTTTGCCGTCGTGTTGGGGAATTTTTTAGTTGCTGATCACTGATTGATTTTAGTTGATTGTAAGTTTTTAGAGGATTTCTCCGATTTTCCTTAATTCCTATGATAATATTGTGGTATCGTAACAGCTCCTTTAGGAAAGTTGGGCAATAAATTCATAAGTTGAATGTATAAAATCGACTGTAAGTCACAAAAGCGTGCATCCGAAACTAATCACACTAGTAATTTATAGAGAAACTTGAAGCAAATGAAAATGTGTTTCATGAATAGTCAAGGAAGAAACTGTCAAAAAATATAGAAAGGGGGTGGATATCTTTAGTATTGGTGGTGAAAAAGAAAACAAAAATATTACTGTAGGTGTAACGTATAGTTCATCAAAATATAATCCTAATTACTAAAATGGTAGAATATTTTGCTTATTTTTTTAAAAATGAGGATGCAAACTGTGGACATCTCTAGAGTCAGCTTTGAAACGATTTACAACCGCAATCCCCTTAGTTGTGTCACTTGTCATTTATACCGACTATCCAATTTTGGTATTCTCTAACTCGATTGATGCGACGATCGTCATTTGAAGTGACAAACATAATTTTACATCGTATTCTAGAAGTCGTTTAAAAAGTTTTCCATTGAAATGACATTTTCGTTACCACTAATTTTGAAATGATAAATACAAAATGGAAACGAACAATACGTGAGTGTTTGATTTATGAGACTCGCATTAAAAATTTAATCATTTTCATACAAATTAATATGTAAAATTTAAATTTTTATTTTTGTGTTTTAGTGTTAAAATTAGTTTGAATGTTTAGTTCAACTAATGGAAAAAATATGGAAATTGCCAAAATGTATTATACTTTCCGCAGTTGCAAAGAGGAGTATAATTCAAAATGGAACGGGTTTGCTCCCAAGTTAAACTGAGCTTAGGTCTTCCAATTTACAAAGGCGTAGAATGGCAATAGGTGAGATCTTATAAATTTAACATATATATAGGGACGGAATAGGGACCTTCATTATGTTACGTTATTAATTATTAATTAGTTATATAATTTCAGTTGTGGAATGATTTTAAAAATAAAATTAAAAAAATTAGCCCACCGCAAAAAAGAAATTGCCGCTACTGGAGGGGAGACAAACAAATTGTATTTATTCTCACCCTTAGAGGAAACTGTACTAACTTTTTGTGCAACGAGAAAATTACTAGATCGAAACACTCCATCAGACAGTCATCGTCAATCAAACCTCTGATCGAACACCTTTGATGAGCAATTTATCGAAGAAGTGAACAGAAAGCCGGAATTTGGAAGCACCACAATTTGGTACAGACCAGGAAGCTGAAATATTGCTATCAATACCAATGAAAAATCAATGAATGTTGTCAAATATTAATTTCCAAGAGAAACGGAAAAACCTTCTGAAAATTCAAACAAAATTCATGGGACAAACATATACATATGATTGTGCTCGAGAGAAATATACGAAATAAAAAATTAAAAATTCAAAATGTGGAAGGAAATTCAATTGGATAAAAAACGATGCCGTCAACAAAATATGGAACACAAAATAAGCACGATCGAATATAAATAAATATCGTTCCAGGAAAATCGATCAATTTATAATGAAATTCTGCTTATTTGTGGTAAATATTAAATTGCGATAAAAAGAACTGAATCATTAATTCGGTAATTATTTTTATATGTATTATATTTTATTTACATTATTAAATAAAAAATGAATTAATTAGAAAAAAAATGTATTACAAACAGCATTCATTATTTGTGTTTGCACTCTTTGTCCTGTTTCAGCGTTTTCTCTATCATTCACCGATTCCAGCAGATCCACATTGTCAACTACTGTATTTGTGATCGCCTGTTTTAACTTGTCTATTTCTATTCTTGACGAGTTCTTCGGCGTAAAATGAATTTGTCTTGCCCCAATGCAAATTGCCCTTTCAACTACATTCCTCGCTTCGGCATGTTTTTTATTGAAATGTCGTTCTCCCGACTCTTCTTTAGTAGACCTAAATGGTGTAATAATATATGGATCCAAAGCATAACTGGCATCACCTTAACTAAAAATTAGAAAATGTCAATTTTATGTTTTATAAACTCACGAACGAACCTATTAATTAATTGTATTAATTTCACACTTTTCCTGATTGGTTTTTAGTTGCGTGAGTTGAAAATAAAGGAATCATGGTATGCTCCTGGATGACTGCTGTCGACGTATGCGACTCTCTTTGATCATCCCAAACCTTATAAATATATCAACATTTCAATGAAAACAAATCAATGAATCTTCTTGCTACGTCCAACCATAACATTTAGAGTACGAAAGCCTTTCTGGTTCATAAAGATGTCCATCTTTTTTAGACGCTGCTATAATCTTTATATGAGTACCTTTGATACAGCCTGTTACTCCTGGAAATTCAAATTTTAGAAAAAGTTGGTTCGGCCAACCCAGCTACAAAATCATTCCTGCTACCCGTCTGATAATAAATTTCCATCAAAAATCGCAATGTAACGGCTAATGATAGTGATCTTCTAGCCAAATGTAACTTTTGTTCCATTTTTAACAATAAAAGGCTAAAAGCATCAATAATAAAACAAATTTATGACACAATTTAATCACAATACTTACAAGGTATTAGACAATTCCAATGGATTTGATGAATCTCTAATTTTTCTTCGCTTAACAGCCATATCGCATGTATGATTATCTTCGTCACCACTATCATTGTAGAAAAATTATACGCCGCTCATTTTTATTTTCGTTAATTTAACGGATAAAATATTTTTCACCAAATAAATAATATTAATGTTTCAGCAATTGGTGATTTATAAATGTCAATCATCCGTCAATTGTTTGGGGAATTTTTTTAAGTACTGCCAGATGATTAGAGTTAATAACTTTTGCCATATCACATCATTGACGAAAGTGACACGACTAAGGGAATTAAGGTGTAAATTGGTTAAAAATAAATCGAAAGAAAGTGTGTTTGTTCATGCGTAGAGTTAAAGGTAGTAAGCACCGTTGCTAATTGATGTGAGAGGCGCATTTGTGGGAGTTCAAAAATCTGAATAAAATTTCAGTGCTAATAGACTTCGGGATAGATAATCATCACAAAATCGAATAGTCGAAATTAACTGAAGCGTATAAATGCCTGAATTGATATTATGTTAAAGTGGAAAAATTACGATCGACTAAAGGTGATGTAGATTAATTGCATTAGTGTCACCAATTTAGGAAAAACACTGACTATACTCTTTAAAACTATTGCTAAAAAATGTCTTGCTTAAAAAGTAAAAAAATTTCTAAATATCTTATTTACTTTTGTTTCATGTACAATTATAATTTTTTATTTTATTAATAAATTATTTGCGATTAGTATCAAACAGTAAGCTCATTAAAACAAAGATAAAAGAATTGTATAATAATAATAATGTGTGAATATAAAGTAAAGTAAACAATACCGACTCGATAATTGAATATTACTCGTATAATAATAATAATCTAGCTAAGGCTATACAGCTTTTTAATTTTCTTCTTACCAATTCGCCCACCCATTTTTCAACGCCTTCGCGCCTCAACATTTTTTCTCCCGCAAACTATACGTACATGATCAAAATTGTAAATTCTCATTCAATTGATCGTGACTATTTAGTTGTTTTATTATATTATGCATTGTATATATGTTATATTCTTTCTTCGTTATATATTTATCATAGAAAAATATCTTTTACTTGAAAATAAAAAAAATTAAATAAAAATCTCGTTTATTGTTATAAATTTCGTGAGTGAATTTTCTTGTGACATAAATAAAAGTATAAACTCGTCGTGATATAGAGAGTTGTGTTCTACCAGTAGAAAATTAATGATTTTGATTAAAAATTATGATTGAAAAATTGAATGATCACGATTACAATATAATATATTTATATATATGTTTTTGTTGTATAAACGATTTTTTGTGATTAGTGAACTTGGCTGCGTTTTTCCAAAGCCATTGGACTTTATAAATTATTGTCCTTCAAATAAAACGAGATCGCAAGAATGAGAAGACAGAAACATTACAGAGGAAAATATAAAAAAAAATTATCCGTATAAATAAATTTTAAATTCATGAAATTGTGTTTTATTTTATATTTCATTTTATCCTTTTTTGAAATCGATAAAACATTTTTTATGTTTTACTGCAGCATTAAAACAAACACATCGTTAAATAACAAAACAAAAATACTCTTTAACAACACAACAGTTGTATGAAAAAAATAATAATTTTTACCATAATATCGTTTCTCATTTTCAATTTTCCACATTTGGAATTTTTAACTCATTTTTACGTTTATATTTTTTTAAATCAATGAATTCAATTCAATTTTGTATTTTGTTGTTACAAAACCAGAAAAACTTTTAAGAATTTCAATTTTTTTTTGTTTTGTTCAACATTGCCGTTTCTTGAATAAAATATATAAAAATAAGTCGCAAGTTTTGAAATGATCAAAAGAAATTGTAAAAACAGCAACAAATCCTATAATATATAAAATAAAAATTAATGAACAATTAAAATGCGATTGGTGAAACGCGATGATGGAAAACAAGAAGTAGAAAAAAAAATATTTTAAAAATGTTTTCGCGTACATTTCATGATTGGACAATTTTCTTTTGTCGCTCAGGTTGTAGATCGGGATACGAGTTGAATGATTAAGTAGATTTTCGTATAATTTATCTTCAAGTATGTACCTTGAAAATTCCTATATATAGGCTTAATGCCAAAAAATTTATGTTCACACATATACACAGAGGTATATTATTTTTTATATACTATAATCCTTATCAGAAAGTTTATTGTGTAATTTTATCCACATAAATTATATTTCTTATGTGTACAGAAGAGCATAATATTGTATGTATGTGTATATGTATATATATATAGAATTTTCACAATAATTTCCAATTTAACTGCCGTATAATCACACCAACATTAAATATATGATCAACAACATTAAAACTCATGTTTTTCACTCTTACTCTTTTTCGTATTATTATTTTCATTTTATTTTTTTTAATTCGGTTAAAAACATTAATTATATAATAATGTTTTTCCCTTTTTCATCGGCAACCAAAAAAAATATGTATAGCATAGCAACATACTACCAAAAAAAATCCTAAAATTTATTATCCCCAATATGGAGTAATATGATAACAGAGATCATATGAAATAACAAAAACAGAAAAATTATTATTATATAAATTTTATATTTTTTTATTTTTAAATTAAAATTTATTGATTTACTATTTATTAGTAGATTTAATATTTTTAGTGCATTGCTTTTAATATTTACCATGTTATATAATATAAACTAATGAGTACATTTATAATTATAAACAATTCTAATGTTTCGTATTATTTTTATTTATTTTCAGGTGAGTGAAGTCAAAATTTTGTCATTATGTTGGCAAATTTATTGCCATATACACAAAATAAAATTAAGTGTCTTTTCAAGTTATTTGTAAGTAATAAATTTTCACATAATTATTATTTTTTTGGTATTCCAATTAATAAATTTTGTTTTTGGTTTATTTCCTTGTATTTTTGTGTGTGTAATATTATATGGACAGGGTGTTCAAAAACTTAAATAAATTCAAAGCTTCTTAACAATGACTTCAATAACATTTTTGAAACCCCTTAAATTCATTTTCATACAATTATTTAATTAATCATTAATTTAGTTTTAACTGAAGTTAGCTATTTACAATTCCACTTTCGATCTGATACATTATCAGATCGAATAGAAAGATTGAAATATTAGATAGTTTTCCAAATGGTTTAGATGTAAATTTATACTTTTAGTGTTGTATATTATATATAAAATAATGGTACATATAATTCTAGCGAATTATATAATAAACCTCAAAATAAATTTTACTGTAAACAGAAGGCGACGTTGCAATTCAACTATTGCAAGTAGAGAATCACGGTTATTTAATTACACGCTAAAATTTCACTGAAATTAGAAAAATACTACAGGGCTTCTTGATAAATATTTCGTATACTTGTACGATAAGTATTCAATATTTTTTCGTAAATTTATTTAACTGTAAAATATTTCCTAAATTGATTTTAAAAACGTATATAAATGTCTGCGTGAATTATTAAACTAATTGGTGTTTAATACAAAATGATATACTAATTTCACGTTAAATGATTATTTTAATTAAATTACGTTTACTTCTCAGTGAGTTTAAAACTTTTGTTAAAGGATATCAAAATTCCGGATTACATGAACGTTTGTAAACCCTATTGAATTCTGGTATACAAATTCATCTTCATAGTTAAATTTATGTAGTACCGACTACAGTCAAATTAGGTCTATAAATAAAATTAAAATTATATCATAAATATTATCATGTCGGAAAGGAGCCACACCTAGGGTGCGCTACTTACGCTAATTTTGAACAAAGTTCTGATTTAGCATACTGAATTTATCTTTTCAGGTATTTACCTATAATTTTTTGATAATTTAGTATTTGCCCATGATGACTCAGGCATATGAATTTTTGATGTCTGACTAGATAGTACTGGTCTTACAACGGTAATGTCAGGATACCAGCTCCGGTTATAAATCACAACTTTCCAAATGTCATTTCGGCATTATATTGTATAAAAAGTAGAAGTCGTATCATAGCTAGTAAACAACTATTTTTAAAATATTCGACTGCCAAATCAATCAACTATCCAATTTATTAGGGAACATCAAATCTATCTTGGACGATGTATCTTAATACGGCTGATTTGTTTATGGTGAACAGAATCCGTTTTTCAATAACAGCATCTCCTGTATATAGGAATCCAGTTTGCGATAAGTGTAGAGCTCCATTGACTTCCCAAAATTTACTCTTGAAACTGTTCATAACGTGTCAGGTATATTGAAGTAGCTGGGAGTGATTGAATTTATAGACTATAATTATATGGAGAGAATTCTCCCAGAAATTTTCATTTTATAATCGAAGGATATGTTTACCATCCGGTCCAAATACGCTGAGACTAGTCAAACTTTGTTGTCGTCAACCTTCAGGCTGAGTATGCCACCATCGTTACATTGTGAAAGTAGAAATATATTTGAATTATTTTTCTCAGCAATACATACAAGGTCCTATTATCACAGGTGTATGCCGATTTTGAATTTTTTTCCACAAATCCTATTGGAATATTTATTTTCCTATGAGATTCTGATTGAATTTACTTGGGTTAGTGGATGGAGTACACTGTTATAAATTTACAAATAAGATAAGAGTACTAAATCAAACCATTTCAACATTTTCATTTAATTTTAACGAACTAAATATTTAAATAAGAGATATAAATTAATAAAACTTGTATTGATGAAGTTCAAGAATTATTTTACATAAACAAGTTTTCAAAGTTGCAAACCTTTTAATGGATAGTCAAAACTAACACCATTTTAGTACAATAATTAATTAATATTCTCATGCGAATTCTGATAAGATTTATTATTTCTTTTCCACTTTAATATTTTCGTTCAAAATCATAATACAAATATAAAAATTCGCACAATGGCGTGTTAAAGGCCGTTTATCATTTTCGTCCAAACACTAATTATAAATTTAAAAATTCAATGGGCTGCCCTGTTTTGGAAGTGGCAATTAAGCTGATTGCATGAGCAATTTAGCAGCCAATTAGAAGTGCTCACAGAACCTGAGTCTAAATATCTGGGAAGGCGTGTTAGTGGCCGTTCGCCATTTTCATTCTAATTCTAAATAGAAATCTAAAAATTTGCCGCAAAATTGCTGACCTGGTTGTGAAGTAGCTAGCTGGATAAACAATCTACCAACCTATTTTAGATGTTTACGGAACTACAGTTTAAATAACTGGGAAGGCGTGTTAGTGACCGTTCACCATTTTCGTTCAAACTCTAAATATTAATTCAAAAATTCATTGGAAATTTCCTAACCTGACCGAGAAGCGGCAATCATGCTAGCTGAATAAACAATCTAGCAGCCTATTTGAGGTGCTTACGGAACCTGAGTTCAAATCTCTGCGAAAGCGTGTTAATGGCTTAATATTTTCGTCCGAACTTTAAATATAAACACAAACATTAATTGGCTTATTTGGTTGGGAAGTTATAATTAGGCTGGCTGAATGAGAAATTTAGCAGCCTATTATAAGTGCTCACAGAACCTAAGTCCAAATCTCAAGGAAGAAGTGTTAATGGCCGTTTACCATTTTCCTTCAAACTTTAAATATAAATTCAAAAATTTGTTGCAAATTTGCTGACCTGATTGGGAAATGCAAATCAGGTTGGATGGATGAGAAATTTAGCAACCTATCATCAAATTTGCTGACCTGGTTGAGAAGTGGCAATCAGGCTGGCTGGATTAGCAATTTAGCAACGAATTAGAAGGGCTCATGGAACCTAAACAAGCAATAAACGAATTTTGGAATTTATATTTAGAGTTTGGACGAAACTGATAAACGGCCATTAACACGCCTTCCCAGATATTTGAACTCAGGTTCCGTAAGCACTTCAAATAGGTTGCTAAATTGCTTATTCAGCCAGCTTTTCAACAATGTTAGCAAATTTGAAACGAATTTTTGAATTAATATTTATAGTTTGAACGAAAATGGTAAATGGCATATAAAATGGCAATTGGCAATTAACATGATAAATTAATTTATTATATTTATTATATTTACGCAATATTGGCAATTTTCTAACCAAGTTTTCATAAATTTTGGTTTAACTTGTTTTATTTAATTTTTTTGTAAAATTTAAAACTAAAATATTTAAAAACAAACAAAACTAGACACAAGGTTATAAATTAAAGTTTAATTTATAATTTAGCTATTGCATATCATAAAAATCTTGAAGAAAATGTTCCCACGGATTCTTATCGAGCATGCGCAACCTAACCTTAATTTTGTAAGGAAAACTCTTAATTTAAAAAAAATAAATTAAATTTAAAAAATCTCGATTTTATTTTAAAAGTAGACATTTATTAAAATCATTGGAGCTATATGTAGTTTTGTTTTAAGCTAAAGCAATCAATATTTTTAGGTAAAGTATTTTAATTTTCTTAATTATAAAGTTTTGACGATTATAAATTAGTGAAAAGCACCTCTGTCTATTAACGTCTTAATATTCATGAAAGAACTGATAATATTCATGATTAAAATCAATTAGAGAAAATTACCGCTTTTTCATTCGATTATTTATTTTTTAATGTCAATAAAACTTAAACCTCATGCAAAACTAGCGGTTTATTTTAAAAAATGAAGGCTTTCAATATTCATAGCGATTGTTACGTAAAAATTTCGTTGTGACAAGAAAAATATTTTAAATAATAACAAGAGTTATTTTACAAGCTAACTATTTTTTGCGTCACTCTATACAGTATGCGACAAAATAAACCGTCCAACTACTCGTATATTAAATTTACTAAAAACTCTAGTTGTGTCAATATTTTCATATTTTTTCTCAGCATATTATACCTCATTTTGATCGTTTAGAAGCCTACTATAATATTTTTAAACTGAAAGAATTTAGGGAATCCCCGTTTTTAGAAAACAATTTGTTTAATAAACCGATCCCAAATTTTAGTACGACAAAATAAACTGAACGCTTTGATTGTGATATTTTTAAGCATACATCTTTTATGATAAACTTGATCAATTGGCATGTATAGATTTATTTTGGTGTACAAACATTTAAACAAAAAATGTTAATTAATTTATTAGATACGACAATGCCTCAATTATCTATGGACTTCCGAAATCGAATTGTTGTGGATAGAAACACCGGATTATCGTACCAACAACTTGCTAACAAATTTACAGTGGTGAAATCTACTGTAATGGAACTATGCGTGAACTTTGAGCAAACCGGCTCGTTGTTAAAACGTTCTGGTAGTGGCTGTAAACGGAAAACCACTAAAACAGATGATGTGATGCTCGTCTGAGAGGTTAAGGAAACCCCAACAAAGTCTACTAGAGAATTAAAGGAGCAAAACAAATTGAATGTTTCAACTCGAACTATTCAACGGCGGCTAAAAATGGATTGATCAATTGCTACCAACGACGTAAGCTTTTCATTAGTAAAATCAACAAAAAGAAACGGCTGAGTTCTGTAGCTAAGCTCCAGGGGAAAGAGAAAGATTTTTGGCATTCAATTTTATGGCCTGATGAGTCCCAATTTGAACTACTTGGCTCAAAGAGGCGTGAAAGAGTTTGGCGAGGTCGGGGTGAGGGACTCAAAGATAGTTGTTTAAAGAAGATTGTGAAACACGGTGATGGTAGTATTATGGTATGGGGTGTTTCTCAGCTAACGGAGTCGGTGAGCTCGTATCGGTTGACGGGATAATGAAGGGGGCGGGGCGACTATGTGCAAATATTAAATCAAAATTTATCAAAATATGTGCGTAAATTACGCATTCAACAGGATAACGACCCCAAACACACTTCGAAAATTGCATCGACATTTAAAAAAAATTAAATTAAACTGCTTGGGTGGCCCACGCTAAGCCCAGATCTCAATCCGATTGAGAATTTGTGGTCGGTCATTGATCATAATATCCCGACCACTAAAAGGACAAACAAAGGAGAATTTTTCAACTTAATTAAGGAGACATGGAAAACATTGGGATAGAGCTCACAGCAAAGTTAGTTGATAGCATGCCAAATAGGTTGCAAGCAGGTTAAAACGCTAAAAGAGAACCAACAAAATATTAATACTTATATCCTTTGAAATTAGTAGTTAGATTGTTTAGTGAAATGAATAAAGCCAAATAGTCCAATTTATAAAATTAATTAATTATTCAATTAAAATTACACTTATTTTGATATTTTTTTATTGAATTTAAAAATGTTGAATATACGTTTAACTTCATAAATAAATAAGGCTGAAACAGAAATCTGCTGAAATGTTATGCTAAAAATTTTTTTTTGATGAGCGTCGTTCGGTTTATTTTGTCACATACTGTATAAAACAATTTGTGGTGAATAGTTAGTTTATGGAATACCAACTGAAGAACCAAGAACCACTGAAGGGTTGTCTCAATCCATAATATAAAGAATTATCAAATGTTATGGTCCTACATATTGGATCACAACGATTGATAATTCTTGATATTATGGATTGATTTTCTTCCACCAAACGGTTTCAACTAACTATGGAGAAAAATTCGAACCATTCGACATCGTTTTGCGAATTAAAAGCTCCATTTTATAAGCGCAGGCGATTTAATTTCATTTTAAAGGTGGGTTTTTCCATTCGTAAAAATACATCAATTACGTTATTAATTCGTTCAATTACGATGAAATATCGAGATAGTTGCTCTCGACGATATGAACTGAAAATTAAGCATTAGTTTGCCAGCTTTATGTTGAGATAACTTTGTATTTATAAACGAGGATCCTAATTTTGTTCTAGAATTAGGAATTAAAATTTTGGAGTTTACCATTTTTTTCACATACGTACATCGCTGAAGTACCTAATCAATGTTACGATTAAATGCTTACGTCTAGTACTTGTATACAACAAAAACAATTCCCATATTTATTTCCGACCACCATCCATGCTCGGGAGTTCTATCAATGTTCGCTAGAAAACACGGAATGCATAACAAACTATAACAGTGAGTTTCGGCCAGAGTAAAATACAAACTAAAAGTATTTCAATCGGTTTAACTCGATGGCAGTCGTGGAAAGATGGGAGCGATACGATAACTTAATTTGAGAAGGCGGTTGCAATCGACAGTTTCTGTTTAGCTAAAAAGCTGTTGTTGATAAAATTATCATTAACTACAATTTATTCACCTACGGTTTAACTTGGTTTCATTGATGAGAATTGGTCCAGAGAAATGCCATTTTTTCCTAAAAAATTTGATCAAAATTATCATGTAAATGGAAGCTCTCTATAAATAACATTTAACATTTTTCTCAAATTGCGAAAATGCTTGCAAAGAAACAACCGTAATTGGAAAATTTCAAAATTGCTCTGACGTAACAAATATTCTTTGTACGACGGCAGAAAAAAAAACGTTTTACCATATTTTGAATTACAAAAAAGGTACTGTACGATATGTCATTTCATATTCTCCATTTTCTTTCTATAACCTGCATGGTCCTCTATTTGTTTTGAGGGGGTTTGGTAATTACCAGCTCGTGTTTAATGTGATCGTTGAGATATAAAATGACAAAGAAACCGAAGGCACAAAACACCCAACAATGCTAGAGGGGATGTAAGATACCACAGAGAAATAATTTTTTAAATTGTGATGGATTTGCAAATAAAATACACAAAAGTAAATTCAAATTTTAAATTTAATTTATTACAGGTGTAGTTATAAATCTATTAAAAAAACAAGCCACCGCTCCTCACCAGGTTAGGTACAGGTCCTGAGTTTGTATTTTTTCAAGTTTTATTCCATTCCATTCTTACATTTTTTGTGCTCTTTTGCGATCACTCATACCTATTTGAATTAAACATTGTGGTGATGGTGTTTTTAAATTTTGTCTATATAGGATACTCGCCAATTCCCACATTATTTCATGTAGTTCATTAAATTTAAATAAAATTGCTTGTGTCATTATTCCATTTTTTCCAAATCATATAAATCTAGCTAGAAAAGTTAAAATGCTGGTAGCCTGAATAAAGAACACATCGTCAAAACGAAAGTTCTTCTATCATGTAATTTGGGCTCTCTTACGTATCGTATGAATGTGTTTATGCTTGCTGCACAAAAATCGAAATGAATTGCATGAATTCTATGCCTGTTTTCTGTGCAATTTTCAAATTGCTGTCTACATAATAAGCTACTAAACCAAGTTTAACCAATTAGATATAAACTTATACCTTTCGGAATATAAATTTTGTCACAATAGATCAAGAAACTCGTTTCGTTAAATTTTATTAATTCGTACATCTTCATATTTTGAATTAGGTTTAAAATTCATAACCACATCTGTTTCTGAATTACAATGGCCAAAACATAAAGTACATGACTAATCTCTCTCGATAAGTTCTGATTTGAATATTAGGTTTTTTTTTGTTTTTTTTCAGAAAAGAGGGTTGTATCAACTTAATTAATATTTATCACATTTTTAAGACACTATTAAACAATTTTATATTTTAATGAATTTTTCATGTTGTTTTTGTGGATCTGAGAATGACCCCAGGGCTGAAACTACATTTAATTTGATCAGTATCGATTACTCAACGGTTTAAAAAGCAAATTCCTTTAGTTTCACTAGTGGCGGCTCCCACGCCACGACTCAAGCAGATAGAACTTTGAAGGTTAACTTGAATCTCGGTGTGTGAACCAACAACCTCTGCAAGACCAACACCAAATGGCCGTTTAATAAAATTTAGTAACAATTTGAACATAGAAAAATTTGTCGGCTATAAACTATAATATTTCCCGCTGGCCACGCTGTCTTCGCATACCCATTTTGTACAAAACAAAATCATTTTTAATCAATTTTATTGAATTCAAATCAGACCAAACAACAATAAATGTATTCACTAACGTAAATGATATTAAAAAAACTTGCAAGAAAATAACATTACATTTTGATTTCAATAAATATTAAGATATAAGGCAAATTCAATTCAATTTAACGCATTTTGTAAATTTAATTTGCATATGCTTTTATTTATATTAAAATTAAAATAATAAATACATATTTATGTGTTCGATTTCGCATTTGAATTAAATCACAGTTTATTACCGCACAAACATTTCTTTTCTGAAGAGATTATGTTTCAAAAAACTGCTGAAAAATACATTTTTTCCCTTTCAACTAATTTCATTTTCATGAAAATTATACAATTTTCATGTGGTGTGGTGTTTGTGTATCCTTTTACTTAGATCCGCACACATAAACATATACGAACATATATAACAAAATGTTGGAGGTGAATTATAATGTTTTTATTTTATTTATGATGTAGGTGGCTGCGCGAGTATTGTTTGTGCTTTTTTGGGGGGGAACAACAAGCGCCAAGAAGGTTAAAAAAAAAAAATTTCTTTTAGGTTTGCTTTTCTTTGAGGTTATTCTATATGCGGATAAAAATATATAAATATTTTTTTTTGTTCTACATGCGAAGAAAAACCATTTTCACTTTTAAAATATAATTTTGGCTATTATCCTCATGAGGATAACAAATTTTCTTTAAGATATATTCCTCTACTGTTGGTTTTGAGGGTTTATACTCGATCGTACCTATAAAACACATATACGAATGTAAAACATTTTTATTTATTGTTTATTACGTTTCAAATTTAATAAATCATAATATTTTGATTAACGCACTGTATTTTAATGTAATAAATAATTTTCCACAAAAAAAATGTCTTATGCACTGGAAAAACTGTTTATCCTGAGGACAATAAAATAAAAATATGTTAATTTTTATTGCGTGTCTTATTTAAAAAAAAGCGAAATATTTTCTATTTCCGTGAAAATAAAATACAGAAACAGTGCACAAAAAATTGTTTATAATATTTTTTGTTTGTTTGTTGAATTTTTAATTTAATTTAATCATATAAATACATATAAAGTTTTGAATTAAAATGAAAATGTATACTAGAGTCAAGAAAGTTGAAATACAAGAAAAAAAATGTCATAACAGGAAGAAAACTTTTTGTTGTTTTTAAATAATCCCATTGGACATTTAACTTTAAAAATATTGAATTTATGTATAATATGTATATACTCGTACATACACGATGTACATTCACAGCATAAATATAATTTAAAATATAAAACACTCTAGGGTGATATTCGTTAAATTTAGTCTAATTAAAATAATTATGTTTAAGACGTATAATATATATTAAAAATAATTAAGAAAATTTATCACACCCACTATATATGTATATACATATATATATCGTATATAATAAATATTACGTATATATATATACATACATATGGCGTTGGAATGATGTGCGGAAAATCTTCAATATTTTATAATCCTCCCTTTTGTTCAGACATTTTTTCACATTAAAATAAAAATAAAATATTTAGAAATAAATAAAAATATATTTTGTACGTGACCTTTATATTTTATTATGTTATATATAATTTTTCATAATATTTTCCAATTTTTCATATTCATATATAAGAGGAACCATAGTTCTTTCTATTTTTCTTTGGCTTTCTCCCATATACTTTTCATATATATTCAATATGTGACATAAATTCTTAAAAGAAAGAAAATAGTTGTGATATGAATCATTTATATAGTTATATAGCTTTAACATACCAAAAAAAATGTCCTTAAATTTTAATTTTAAATTATGTAATAAATTAAGATCAAAAATGATTTAAGAGTTTGTTTTTATGATTTTATTATATGGCATTCTCCATTATATAGTATTTTTTTTCGTTCGAAAAGTCCTGTAACATAATAAAATGAAATATCGTTAAAACGGATTTGAAATTTAGTATGAATATTATAGAAATATTTTATCGGTCGCGCAGATATTTTACTTAAGTACTCGTAAGTGTGTAAATTGTGGCTCCAATGTCCAAACACTATATGTGTCTCCTTTTATAAAATTTGGTACACAATAATTTATTACGAACTTATTTATGAAACGCGTATAACGTTTAACGTATAACGCGGTTTATTTTAAGAAATCTCGCGTTTGATTAGAGAAACCGATTTCTTCTTTTGATAATTTTATAATACGTTACTTTTAATAAGTCAGAACTCGATACAAAATTCTATTGCAGTGAGGATATTTAATTTTGTGATAAAATAAGTTCAAACATTTTGATGCGGTGTATTTTTAGAAATTCTTCAAATTGTTAAATGTTTTGCTATAAAATTACAACTATGGGTTTTGTTTCCAATCATTGAAAATTCGATAATTAGTCATATAAAGTAACCATCAATTAAATTAAATACTTATATTTCATTTTAATATCCAAAGTATAAAATTGCTGAAAGTATTTTTTATTTTTAATGTAAAATTCGAAGTACTCATGACAGTGCTAGAAGTTCAGTAATTTTTAATTCGCTGAAATGAACCAGCTATATGAGTGTGACCATTGACAGACTACCAATTCCTTCTCTCTTTCATGCATTTTTTGTTAAAATTACATACTGATTCCCCGAAATTTCGTGAATGTCGACGATCTGTATATTATTTTATTTATGTCCAAATGTAGATTTTTTTTTCTATATTTATTTATTACAACTGATTTACAAATCATCTAGTAATTTATCTTTCATAATTTATATTCTTGTTTGGCTAGTTCCGTTTACAATTTTAACATATTTTAGTCGATCCTGATTGGATCTAGTAATCATATGGTTTCTTCCTTCGCAGCCGTTTTACTGAGTTTGAATCATCCAACATACGACGTATCTCAGCATTTTGGTGTAGACTAATTCGTTGCATATGTTTTCTTGCGTGTTTGCCTATTTCTTAGCTGAAAAATCCATCTTCTGATCTCTATGGAGCTTGTTATTTCTTATGTGCCACGGTGCATTCATTAACGATTTCAAGGAGGACTTTGCTTTAAATGACTGGATGATATTGACGGTTTTCTTTGTACAGCCTCAGAGCTGAATACCGTAAGTCCACACAGGTCTTATTATTTGCCGATATATTAGCATTTATTATGTAGAGTTTGCTCAGAATTTCTTCCTAAGAGCCAATCCACCTTTCGGTATTTCATGTTTTACTCTTCTTTTTTCTTATTCATACACAGATCAAGCCTAGATATTTTGTCGTGTTAGCATAGGGAATTTGCTCAGAGTTCAGTTCTTCTGGTATCCATCCAGTTAACTTTATTGTTGGTAAAGTTTACGTGAACAAATTTGGTTTCATTAAGTTTTATTCGCCATCTCTTGGTCCAGGTACTCACAATATTAGTAGCTCTTTGCAAACGTCGCTATGTTAGTCTCCTCAATCGTTAGCAGGCCCGAGGTGTATAGAACATATAAAGTTGGTCCCAGAACGCTATCTTGTAATACTCCTGCTGATATTTTCTCTATTTCTGAGTATTCGCTATCTAATTTAACTCAAAAGTGTCGGTTAGATATGTAAAATTTTGGAATTTCATAAAACTGCTTTGGTAAGTCTCTTTGTAATTTATATTCCAAGCCTTTATGCCATACTTTGTCAAAGGCCTGTGCTACATCCATAAAGACGCTTGAACATACCTTCTTATTTTCAAGTACGTCTTCAACTATGTTTGTAATTCGGTGTACTTTCGTTTAGGAGTATTTTCGTGAATAATTTTGAATTTATTGGGAGTAAGGAAATCGGCCTATATGAATTTTTGTCATTAGGTTGTTTGTTTGGTTTAGGTATCATAATTACTTCTGCAACTTTTCATTGATTTGGAACGTGTTTAAGTCTGAACACTTTGTTAATTATTTGGAGTGGTCTACGTAGTACCTTTTCAGGAAGAGCTTTCACTATTTGTTCTGGAATTAAGTCATATGCTGGAGATATCTTTGTAGTTAGGTTAAGATTGAACCTCCTTTTTAATGTGACAGCAGAAATATTGCAGTTATCTATTTCATGTACTGTTGGTATGTTTTCCTCTGTAGTTTGAGGCTGGAATGTGTTCTCAATGTGGGTTGCAAACAACAAAGCTTTTTTGCTTTGCACTTATAGCACATGTGCCATCTTCCTTTTTAACTGGTGGAATTTGTAGTTTATGTCATTTTAAACTTTTTGTCGCTTTCCAAAGGGAGTACTCGGTATCTTTTCCCCCAGTAAGGCCACTGAAGTACTTATTAATGGATTCGGTTTTGATTTGTTTAATTAGCAACTTTATTTTATTGGATAACAAATTTAGAGTTGTTTTATATTCTGGCGCTCGACTTCTTTGCCAGGCCTTTCTAGTTTCTCATTTTGCTGCAACCAGTTCCCTAAATTCTAGAGGATAAACACCACTTCGGCTCATTTTCTTTGAACTTGAGGGAGTGCTACCCTACGCCGCTTCTTTTGTACTGTTGTTGAGTTGATCTAGTTCTTCTTCTAGCTGTATCGGGTTTTTAATTGGCACTTGAAGATCAATATTATCCTCAACAAGTTTCTGGAATTTATACCAGCATGTTTTTTTTATTGGTTAGCGAAGATGGACTAGCTTTCTTAACAATCATTGTTCTGATTGTCATAACAGGCGTGTGGTCCGACATAATCCTTTCGCTGATTTCTAGGTATACCGGGTGTTTCTTTTAAACTGAGACGATCAAATATCTCAAAAAATAGCCACTCTACGGAAAAAATGTCCGTAATCGAAATTTAATCATACCGCGGGGAAAATACAGTAGGGCAAAAAAATAGTCCCCCATCCCCCGCTTTGTAGGTGGGGCGGGGTAACTTTTAAACTAAGATAGGAAGCCATATTTTTTATTGCAGATACGGATTCTACGACTAAAAGTACGTATGATTTGAATGAAATATTTTGTTCGGTTCATGATAGATGGCGTTGTAATCGACGAAATTCAATTTTTTCAATTTCTCCTTCTTAGAGCACACGCATTCGATTCTGAAATATGTTTGAAATAAAAAACATCACGTTTTCATTGGAAATACTCGAAATTCGTCATCAAAACTATGCACTACTACTTCAATGCACTTATTAATACGCATGTCAAATGATTATACACAACTGAGAAGTGTGTCTGGTTGAATTTCAGCACACGCATTTCTGATTCGCTCAATCTTGACATTTTTGCACTGCGGGATTAAACCGCTCTATTTTAACTCTCAGGTTAAGTATTGCATTGATATTATACAAATCTTCCACTTTTTGTTTGTTATTAAAATTGAGCATGTGAAACCTTTCTTTTGTTAATTTGAACTCTTTGCTCAGTTTCTATTTTTTTCTTTCTTGTTGATGTTTACCGTATTTTCTATTTAATAACCTTTTGCCTTGAGAACCTCAATAATTTTCTGTTTTGCGCAGGTTGGGTGAAGTCCTCTAGCCATAACTTTGATTTGGCGATCAGTATTGTCTTCATAGGCAAACCATTGATGCCCCTCGGAATTAAGCTTTGACTAGCTCTATAGGTTTCAGAGACAACATTAATTTTCCAGACGCCATTGTTAAGAGATACGAGTTTATACTCGGCTACCGTAATCGATTTCATAATCGATTGTATAATGCAGAGATTTGATATCCCGACGACATTTATTGGTGGAGGTAATTTCTCTTTTGGGATGCGATAGGAAATGCGAATCAAAATAGATTAGAAAACTAGTGCAATTTGAGTTTAACAAAATTTTCGAATTTGAAAAAAATTCAGAATATACGTTTTTGAGGAGTTTCTTTCACTAGTTAAGGGATACATAACTCTAAGTTGAATACATATAAAGGCAAAATACGGATGATCTTTCCCGATTTTACGTTTTTATTTATGCCACAAATAGTAAAACGCTAATCCTAATTTTAAGTATTTGTGAAAAAATAAACCATGTAAGCAATTAACAAAGTTTCGCTAAGGTTTTAGCATTTTCCGAAAACAGCGAAGTTCATTCTGCATTAAAAATGAGTCGCTATACTTTTTAATATAGTTCATCCATCGCAAGTAAAATATTAATCCTCCAAACTCGAAAATTTCAATTCTTAACCTCTATATGGTAAAAAAGGAGAAATCATGTAATTTTAGAATCAAATCTTCTACAGGAAAAATTTACTTCAAATATAAAATAATCCGTTGTAGTATTCGATCTTGACATACACCCAACCAACTACGAAATCTTTTTCAACATAATTTTCTTAAATAGGGAAAACTTTTTAATTATCTGGGCCCTAATATAATTTTTTTTAATAAAATTATTTTATAGCCATTCTTAAACTACCAAAAATCGTTGAGTTAACGGGGAAATGAAGGAAGTCACCAAATTTCATTCGTTTTGAGTAGATGACTCCAACACCGAAACTTAATGAGAAAAGCAAATCCTCATTATGGAACCAAAGAAACAACAATTACAAAATATTATGAACATCCTAACCCTTCTGCCAACTAGAATTATTATGAAAATATTTTTTACAATTGCCCAACAATAACTTAGGGTCGAATTCATAGACGTTACTATATCTAATGTTAAATCAATTCTTTTCGAAAATTATGGATATGATACTACAGTTTTCTTCGGTATTTATAGTCGTTCATAAATCGACGGATTTATTATCAGTTTTTTGCTGTATTCATAGATCGTACTGTAAATCTCGATATTCGAAGAAAAGCAACCAAGTTAAAAATAATAATTTGTTTCTCTATTTATTTTACGTTTATTTAAATATAAAGTGGCTGAAGACAGTCGGCCACTCAGTATCATTCGTTCACGACGTAGATCGAAACGTAAGTCACGTGCTTCAGAAATGGAAGATATGAAAATAGCTTTAATCAATTCAAAAATCAGATGTAATATAACCAAAGGAAGAACATTTACCTCGGTGGCAATATGGTAATATGAAAATAATCTAATTGGTACCTCCAAAACAGAAAACCTACGTTTCCATTGACCAAATAGCCTGTCGATTGGACTACGCGTAGATTTTAAGGCTTCATTATACCGCTGTTGTTGTCCTCTAGCAGGGTTGCGATAAGGAATTATTAAATACTCGTTGCATCCATATCCCCCATCACCAATCAAAAATAGATTCCCAAACTCTCCTGACACAAAACGTTGCTTAATACTGGACAAATTAAAAATGGTTTGATCGTTGCAAACCAGCCTTTCCGGTTACGAAAAATTTCTGGATTTTCGCCCTCTGGTGATTTTATTGGAATTTTACAGCCATCAATTGCTCCTATACACCGCGGAATTTCAGCAATTTGATGAAAACCTTGAACTGTTTTCATTCTCTCTTCTTCAGTTTCTGGTAGCTTAATTATGTCTCGACTTAATCGGGCAATTTTAGCACCCACTTGTTTTATAACTCTACATACTTTAGATTGGATGACACCAATTAAGTCACCATAAAAAGCTTGAAAAGATCCTGTTGCAAAGAATCGAAGGATAATCATTAATTTTTGTTTTGAAGATACTCGTAACACTCTGTTATCATCTCGCAATTCTTCATTGTTGTGAATTAGGAATACTACGAGTATTAGACCTATTTTTTAAATTCCGTGTCCGTATAATAATCATCATTTAACCGCTGTTGATATTTTTTACGTCTCGAGTATCACCAATTAAATATTCTTCATCGTTAGATGATGAGTTTGGTGTCAAGTTTGACAACATGTGCAATAATTCCTCACTCATGCTTCAATTGAGCCTCTACTAATATGTGCCTCTACAGCTATACTACAGATATACTCGAAAATATGTACCTAAATATTTTCAAATAAGACCTTTGCAAAATAAAGTATGTTTATATATACATTTAATTAGCAACGCTTTCAATTAAGAATTTTTTAAAAACTGAGAATACGTAAAATATTTACGTTTCAATTTTCGATTTTGAAATTTGAACTAATTATTTTATTTTCTTCAATATTGTAAGAGTTGTTTTATGAACGGTTTTTGGGTGCTATATCATTAATAATTAATACAAAGCAGTTGTACAATAAGGTCTATGAATACCGAAATCGATAATTTAGTACTAACAGGTCTTGTAATATTGTCTATGAATTCGACCCTTAGTTTTTGGACCAATCGTTATAGCTGGATAAATGTCAAAAACCTGAGATGAGAGTCACCTCTTTGATGGAGCCTCGTGTCTTTTAAAATGTTGAATCTTCGTGCATACAAGGTAGAAGGTTAGTGTGATGTGCCCTCGCATGACATCTAAGTAATAACCCTTTTTGCTTCTTTTTTTTATCTTGGTTCTTAAATAGAAGAAAATCAGCCGAAGTAGGCTTTGGTGCCATGCAGATTATAATTAAAAATTAAAGATTATAATTAAAAATTTAAATTATTGGGTTATCTAGAAGCATTTGTCCATCAACAGTCCCACAATTTCAGCTATTTTTATTGTATAAGTCCGTTTGAACCTCTCTTGTTGTTGTTATGTAAATCTGGCAATTGCTTTACACCGATTTTTTACATTCGAACCTGATTCCACCTCCACTGGTTTGTATACATTTTTCTATTGAAATTTTAATGTACATATGTCATTGTAAGAGGCACACGCAAATCTCATATAAAAATCCCGCATTCTCATCGTGCAAACAAAGTTTCATCCCTATCCGGATTATAAACAGCTTAACTTCATTCAAATAGGCAAGTTTTTAAACCACATCGGAAACTTTTATTGTGCACTTCTATTTTAAAAATACAAACCAATTTGTTTCTCAATCAGTCTTGAATTGGCGTAGTTTCGTTCAAATTGGCCATTTTAGACAACGTCATTTGGAATTCATTTTTTATTATATGAAACTCAGTTTCAAAAACTCCAATATTAATTGGTTCGTGTTAAGAACCAGACAGAAACCCATATTGTTAAACATTTTTAGTCATTCAAGTCCTAGTCACTTTTGTCGTTTTTCAGAACCCCAATTAAAACTCATGTAGAAAAACAAATTAAACTTAACTCATAATTAATGTTGTCCGAATAGTTTAAGATCTCTTGAGCGACACACTTTTTACACTGAACTAACTATGCACAATCTGACTCGGCTCAGAAATGGTTTAGTTACAATCAAAATGAATGTCACATCATATTTACATTGCGCAGATAAACTGAGTTCGGCTTTGAAGTCGATCTATCTAAAACCAATATCTTGCAATCGAAGATTTTGATTTCCTCAATTTTTATTTCCGGAATTTTAATTTCCGTGATTTTGATTTCCGGGATTAAGATATCTGGGATTTTTGTTTTCGGGATCTTCATTTCAGTGATTTCACTTACTTTCCACATACAAATTTTTGGTTGCATATTTATTACTTTGAGAGATAGAAAATGGAGTTTCGAGCAGGGTTGAGTGAGACTGACATTTGTAACAATGTTAAGTATGGTTGAACATACTACAATTGAATAATCAAGGCTTAACCTTAATAAACTACCGATGCCAAATTTGCTTGAAAAATATGTGAAAATAACTATTGAAAATTAGTTTCAACACCTGGACAAAAAAGATTTTAATTCTATTTGATATGGCCCTAAAATGATTTTCAGTAAATGTGTATTTAATTTAATATTCAACGAAAACAATATAAATGAAATACTTTATATTGCAGATCAGATTACGCCAATACTTTTAAAGTTATAGTCAGCATTACAATTATTTTTAGAGAATCCTTATCAATTGAGCCGTTTATTTTGAAAGTGGCATAAGTCACATTTTCATAAAATCAAGATAATGATAACATTCGTTACAATTTAACGGTATCTCTTAATTTTAAAACACTTTCCAATCATCATATAAGTATCCTGAGATAACAAATACCAGTAAATCTTCTCGAAAGTTCAATATTTTTAAGCATGTTAAAAAGCAAACGCTTAAATATCTCGACTTAAAAAAAGTGAAATATTCCACTTTCAAAATAAACGGCTCAATTGCTTGCTGCATCTTTGTCGAATCGAAGTTGACCGATTCAGTCTGCCCATGTGAATATTCGAAAATAAATTCCGAAACTAAATTCTCGAAATAAATTAACTTATCGGTAGTGATGTCGAATATAGAACATGCTGCACGAATTGCATCCTAAATTTATATACCAATAATTAGTGCACCACCACGTTTAAAGCGATAAATATTATACGACTATCTCGAAATGCACGCGGCAAATTTAATAAATAAAGACACATGGTAAAAAAAGCTCATCGATCTCTATATATTCCAATATTTAATTTACTGCGTCCGACGACAATTCCATGTTCAAAAGATTAAACATTTTTTTTTGGACAACGATTGCAAGCTTAAAATAAACAAACTAAAACCAACAAATAAACAACAGTAATAAATTTCCTATTACCAAATAAAAAAAATTAGAAAATAAATTTCCACTGTTAGTATAGTATAGTATACAGAAAGCAGCAGAAAAAAAATATTCTGAAAATGCGGAAAATTCTTTTATCTCATTTTGTTGTTGTCTCGCTATCTCCTCTATATATATTTATATATTAAACAAGCTTTCAAATAGCACTAAAATATGCAACAGACAATTTCTCACTCAAAAAGCTGTTATTTTTTGTATATTTATTTATTTATTATATTTTTTTATATAAATGTAATAAATTTGTTAACTTTGAATCGAAAATATATTTAAAAAATACAAAATTCTGTTAAACCCTTTTTTGGCTCCATACTCCGTCTATACATATAAAGGGTGTTTTTTTAAGAGGTTGCCGATTTTTTTTTTGAATAAAACACATATAAAATTATGAAATGACCAAAATTTTTTTTTATTTGGTAGATAATTTTTTGGCATTTAACATTTAAACACAATTTCTGGCATATGGCTACCACGACTATTTTTCACAAATGTCATTCTGGAGGTCCAATTTTCCAGCACTTTTTCAAGCATTTGAGGGCGTATGTCAGCAATGACACGTTGAATATTGGTTTCCAAAGCGTCAATCGATTGAGGTTTATCCACATAAACCAATGACTTCACGTATCCCCACAAAAAGTAATCGAGTGGCGTCAAATCGCACGAACGCGGAGGCCAATTCACCGGACCATTTCTCGAAATAATGTTGTCGTTGAAAGTTTCTTTCAATAAGTCGATTGTTTCACGTGCTGTATGGCAAGTGGCACCATCTTGTTGAAACCACATTTCATTCATATCCATATCTTCAAGATTTGACAACAAAAACTCATTTAACATGGTTCTGTATCGATTTCCATTCACGGTAACGCGTCGTCCTTCCTCATTTTTAAAGAAATATGGACCGATGATCCCACCAGCCCATAGACCGCACCAAACAGTACATTTATCAGGATGCATTGGTAATTCTAGAACGGCGTGTGGATTATCTTTGCTCCAAATGCGACAATTTTGTTTGTTGACGTATCCATTTAACCAAAAATGCGCCTCATCACTGAAGAGAATTTTACGGTAAAAAAATGGATCTTCGTTCAATTGATTTAACGACCAATCACTGAATTCACGGCGCAAACGATGGTCGTGTGGCTTTAATTCTTGCACCAATTGAATTTTGTATGGCACCAAACCCAAATCTTTACGTAAAATTTTCCATAAAGTCGATGGACAAAGTCCAATTTGCTGAGCACGACGACGAATCGATAAATTGTCGTTTTCTTCGACACTGGCCTCAACGACAGCAATATTTTCTTCTGTACGAACTCTTCTCATTCTTGTCGGTGGCTTGGCATCCAAAAGAGTGAATGTAGACCGAAATTTGGTAATTACGTTCTTTATGGTGGTCTCTGACGGACGATTATGTGCACCATAAAATTCACGAAGTGCTCTATAAACATTTTTAATTGAACACTGATTTTGAAAATAAATTTCCACGATTTGAAAACGTTGTTCTGGAGTTAACCTATTCATAATGATTTGCCAAACAATACTGAGTAGAAATGCCACTTTGAGCTGTCAAAACAACTGTCATAAAATAAAACGACATCTATCGGAAAAACAAACCTCCTAAAAAAACACCCGTTATATGGAATGGACGTTATCCTTTTTTTTTGTTGGTTACTCTTTATACGTACTATATACGAGTACATATGTGGGGTGAGTTTAAATTAAAAGGGATGAAAAATAAATTTATCCTGGTAACATATTCATATGTGTTTTGAGATTTTTATGGCGACAATTTAATGGTAAATAAAAATGTAATATTTAAGAGTAAAGTGAAAGAAATCAAATTGCTGAATAATTTATTATGCACCGGGATTAGGCGAGGACATTAACTGCTATAACTATTTAAATATGTACACGCAAAAAAATTGTGTTTAAAAATGGCTGGCAAAAGATTCGATTGCGCGGATATACTGCAAACAAAAACATTATAACAGTAATAAATAAATAAAATGAACCAAGAAACAAACAGAAAAAAACAACAAAACTGGAAATGAATTTATAGTTCATGAATACCATTAATTCATTTTTTCCAGACGTCTTTAACATTACATGCTCTGTTTTAAGTTTTCTTCTTTTATTTAATTTTTCTTTATACGTGGTATATTTTTTGGAATATTTTGGTTTTCTGTTTTATGATTATTAAATGCACTTGAGAATATCATTAATCATATATAAGAATGGTTTTTGCTTCTTCAAATTTATGAAAAAGTTCTAATTGTCCAAAATAAACTCTAGTCGTCGTCGGGTTATACTGGTTTGATTGTTAAATTCAAACTTTTCCTTAATTTTTTTATTTTTTTTTTTTTTAAAACTTTAAATTTTAAATCAAACATACGTTTCACTAAAGTAATTTAAATAAAGTAAAAAAAAATCAAAATCTCTTGATTATTCTACAAAAAATAAAATAAAAAATTTAAAAAGAAGGAAAACTGTTTTTCTTTGGTTTTCTACATATAAGAAATATAAAAACCGAAACTTTTAATAAAAAGAAAAATGGAAATTTCCAAGATAAATTTTCTTAATTTTTTTTTTTACTTTTTTTATGCTATTCAAGAAAAATAAATTGTATTCGTTTTATCCTTTTGCATAAACAACAGTGAATATATTAACCATAAACTAAGTACAAAAAAGCAGGAATGGATCCACTACACATTTCTTTCGTGTTAAGTAACAAAAATATTAAATTCATACAGTTATTTAAATATATCCTGATTCGATTCTGTATACTATCGAGCTTTTCTCTTTCACTCGCTGTATTTTCGTACACATATAAATAAAAATAAGTAAACTTCATCCTAATATACACAAACAACTTACACATATAAACACTACACACACATTATAAGATAACTTTAAAAAGCTAGACCAAAAAATGTGGTTTTTACTTAAGTTTTTGTTTTAACTTAAAACTCTCTTAGAAAAGCTCTTTTAAAGCTTAAATATTATATTCGAAAAATAAAAATAAAATAAGGTGGCTTAAATATAAAACTTTGTATTTTTTACTTTTTGGGTAAAAATATTTTTTTTGAACTTTCATTTCCTTAAAATATATGTAACTATGTAGCGTATATATGCTTGTGTTAATGTTACAAGATCATCAATTTTTTTTTGTTATGTATG
Organism: Nephrotoma guestfalica; assembly: GCA_963691935.1. Lineage (NCBI taxonomy): Eukaryota > Metazoa > Arthropoda > Insecta > Diptera > Tipulidae > Nephrotoma > Nephrotoma guestfalica. The sequence continues at coordinate 218,296,850 of OY829913.1, read as the reverse complement.
TATTGTGATTTTATGTCGAGATAAATCCGAGTCAAACGGAACATTTCTTTTGAATACGTATACGAGATTAGTATCGTTTGAGGAATGTATCTATTATACGACACTATGTGACGGAAGTTATTTTTGTTAAATTTTTTGGAAGTATATACACAGTAATTATATAACGGAAGTTCGTTACGTAAACAAACGACTTCCTAGTATGTGATTAATATTCGATATTATATTTCACTAGTCCTATATCCGGATTTTAATGTACTTCACCGTATACGATTAATAAAACACATCATCGTCTATGTACATAAAATAAATGTTTACGGAAAAAAATTTGTTTCAAAAGATTCGTTTGATCTTACTTATTGATATAAACAAATAATTAAAAAAAGCTCTTAATAGTGTAAAATATTTTTTTGTTTTTGGAAATCTGTTTTATGTTGTATGATACTCAAAAAAACATTTTTTTGTTGGTTGGCCAATCAAATTTAAAAATAAAATCTAGACAAAATTATGATACTTTTTATGGAATGCATGCGAAGCATAAGAAATGGGAAAAAGCAATTTGGCACCGAAAATAGGAATACTATCATTTCAAAGCTTTTTTGTATAGTTTGTGCTTATTTTTTCTCCCGTTTATTATTGTTGTATCTCTGTATAGCGATGGCTTTCTAAAAGATAAATATTTAGCATTTTTATGTTTTTTGTATAAATAATTTTAAATATATTTTTTTTTGTGATAATAATCATTATAATTTTTATTGCAATAAATTTAAGACATAAAAATTGAAGGCGGATACAAATTTTTATTGCATGTCTCGAATCTTATTTGATTTATTCGAAACACTTTATACAACTTTGTGGAATTTATTAACTTTATTAGGAGACTAGTCTCAATTTAAGCAATTCATGTTTATTTAATGTGCGGCGATGATGGTTCGTAGCCAGTTACTGCTACATAAAATCAGGCCGGCCGACAAATTGTGGATAGCCGGATCGGACTAGCCAGAAGAACAGGAGTTGTCATAATGACAAACCGCGTGTGTGAACCATTATACTCTAATCATAAGCGAAGCGAAGAATGTCACCAATTTCCAGTTAACGGAAGACGGGAACCAATTAAAATGGCAGAAATGAAAATAATAAATGTGAAAAAGGATAAACATGGAGTTTTTTTCATTAAAACTTGGTACCGAGCAGGAAGAACACAAAGAAATTGTTGTAAATAAAAGGAAGCGTATAAATTCCAAGCGTATAAATTTATCTTTTACGTTGCAATTAGGCCGTAAAGTATCAGATATTAATGACCTCTTAAAGTTCAACCATATTCCTAAAACGTACCTTATATTGGAATAAATGAATTTTTCCAATTTGCTTAATTTATGAGTTTTTCTTGAATACCTTTGAGTATTATAGTACAGCTTAAAACTGTCACAACTTCAAAAAGTATTACAATTGATCGGAATGGGCTGAGTTGTGGAACTATTGCCGCTTTTTTACCGACCAAGACTAAACATATAACTCAGAAGTGTTCCTAATTATGTCAGAAAACTAAATTTGACACAAGCAACACCTATTTTAGCCTGCGCCTTGTAAAAAAATTAAAATTTCGTAAAAATGGATTTTATGTTTGCTCTCTTGAAAAACTTGTAATTTTGAGTTGTGTTACTCTTGTATGTCATGAGCGATAAGTCCTAATATTGTTGTGCCCATAATATTACACAATCAATTTATTTACAGACTAAAAAATTGAAGCGCCAATTTTACTATCTTTGGCACACTTACCTTATAATTGTTTCAATTAGTTGTCTGTAAATCTTTCAATTGGGAGGTACCGGGTTCGAATCCCTATTGGGGCAGCAATACATTTTGCTTCTCACGCAGTCGAATTCTTTCTCTCGCTCTTGTTGGGTAACTTATTCATTTAAAGCTCTGCTATTTTTATTGCAATATAGAGTGTAGACATGGAGATTATGTATGGAACACAACATTCGAAAAATGGCTGCCTCGGGACTGATGGTACTCGTTGGCTCTTTTGACAAAATTTTCAATGACCTTTTGGCATAGTGCTGACTGAATTTCATCAACAGCACATTGAATCTCATCTTTCAATTCAAGTTTAATGGCCTACACCTTTTTTTCAAAAAATCTCAAAGAAGAAAACCAACGACATTAAATCGCATGATCTCTTGGTGGCCAATTTACATCGCCGCGGCGGGTGATGCCCTTCCTTTCAAATTTCGTCTTCAACAATTCCCATGTTTCGTTCGCGGAGACCGAACGAAGTTGTCTATCATCTCACGGTAACGAACGCATTCACGAAAAAGAAAAATCCACGGGCACGAACAATTGCGCGGGCCAAAATGCTCACCAAAAAGTTTCTCTTGATGAATGCATGAGAAAAGCAGAAAGATCACTTTTGGATTCTCAGCTACCCCAATGTGTCAATTATGTTTGTTGATATGGCTATGGTCGAGTTCGAAATGCGCCTCGTCGAAGAAGACAATCTTCAAAAAATCGCCATTAACTTGTTGTTGCTCTAAGACCCATTCTCTGAAAGTTCGGCACAGCGCATGGTCTGCAGCCTTCAAATACTGTATCAACTGAATCTTGTAAAAATGCAAATCAAAATTCGCTGTAAGCTGCTTCGTGAAATTCTCAACTGTTGAGAACGATAGCGAATCGAGGTCAACACTCTCCTTAGCTGCTTCAATGTTTTCATTAAACCGAGCTGCACCAACACGGACAGGTCTCTTCTGGGATTGAACTGACCCAATTGCCTCAAATTCTCGATTAATCGATCATGGTAAGGAGATGCATTATGGTTACCGAAATATGCATGAAGTTTTTCAATCGTTTCGACAATATCATTCGATATATGTATATACGGGTCATTCCATTATATTTCAGCATCGATTACGTTTTCATCTCACTAATTTATTTTTTTTTGCTTTTATCGTATTTCATTAAGAGTTCATAAGTTGAAATGAATGTGACCCACCGTTCGGAAGGTGAAGGTTCCACCTTTAGATGTATAAGAACAAGTTTTAAACAGTTCTATAGGCAAAAAGTTGTACATCTTTCGGGTGAACACCCCATAAAATGAGATTTATTTTATGTTAACAAATTGTGTCGTTTGTATCATTTTTGAATGAAATTATGCATTTCGTTAGAACTCTTACTGCGACCAATTGAAAATCATGTTTTAAATTCATCAGAGCCAATTGAGTGTTTTTTATGGGTGGCTAAGATTTTATCGATGCAAATTTTTCCCATTTTGCAAAAAATTAGTTCGTTTACGAAATTCTTTTCAATTATTCAATATGTATGGTTGAAAAGAAAATTTAGAAATTGAGTTAAGTTATAGTCGCACTTTTGGTGAGCCGAGGGCGCGACTAAGGTAATTCTCAAGATTTTGAATAATAAAAATCTCAACATCCACAATGATCACTATATGACATAAAATTATTGGTATTGGATTTAAAATTGAATTTTGTTGACTATCACTCTTTGGTGGAATGCAGATCTCCATATAAGTGTACAGGATGAGCTATAGTTTGCAATGTGTAGTCTTTATAATATAAATATGTGAATATGTGCATGAGTGATATTTTTGTAAATGGAAATATTCAACATTCACACACAATAAGCGTTGTTTAAAAACACATTTTGTTCATTTTCATTTTCATCTTTTCAAAATGTTCGTAACATTGTTTGTGTTGTGTGGACGTCTTACCAAACAGAAAAGCACTGTCGCAAAAAAAGAAAACCCATTAAACCTAAAAAATGTAGGTTCTCATTACTAAGCCTAAATAATTAAATACCCCAAATAAATTACTATAAAAATGATAAATTTATTTTATCATTTAAAAGCTGTGAACATTACTTGCTAGTTTTCTTGCAGCTACAGTGGACGAAAGTTTTATCTTCAAAATATATTTTAGTTTTGTGTATTTGTTTTGATTTTGTTTGGTCGGCTTAGCGTGGACCCAGCATAACCTTTACACATTTTGTTAATTTATATTTCCACTCGTTTTGACCAACGACAGAAATTTCCCACCACTTGAATTTTGGTATATCTTAATCGACAGTTTGCTCACATATATTACATCATATTCCAATGATGAATTTTGTTGTTCTACTCCTATAAACATTTTCATTTTCATTCGAAATTTTCTTTCATCAATCAATCATTGTCGCCAAATCACAATATGCAATATGCGAAACAATTTAAGTTTTGTTGTTGCATCCTTTATGAGCCCATTATATAACGATGTAGGAGCTTCAAAGTATTTTATTTTCCTCTTGCTTTATAGGTTTCAGTTAGTAATTTTTTATTTTTTAAAAATGGCTCGATGTGTTGGGAAATCGAAAGTTTCGATTCCCCCACATGAAATGCACCACTTATTTACTCGTATCTTGTTTTGGTCGAAATTATTAATTTGGCTTGCAAATAACAGTTTCATGATTTATTTCCGCACTCGCTTTTTCGTGTTCCAAAGAATACTTCTATTATTCCAAATAATACTTCTAAATGCTTGAAAAATCGACGTTACGGAAACGTGTATAATTTTCTAATAAATATACCGGGCGCTCGCAGCTCAACAGTAGCTTATAACAAAAACGCACCTTTTAGTGAAAAACTATCTTACGTCAAAATTGTCCGGGGTTTTCTGTTTAAAATCAATTTATTTATCCCAAACCAAACTCACTATATGATGAAATCACAAATTATTGCATAAGCTCATGGATGCATTAATTGCCCAATTCCAATTTTAGTGAATATACGTGGGCGTTCTGAAATGTTTAAACATAGGATTAGGAAGTTGATTAAATTAACTAAGTTACCGATTTAGATAAATTGAGTTAATTTTGTATTACATAATATCTATCCTTTTAACCCATTCACATGGCATATAATTGGCATCAAATAATTACAATTGCGCGGACCTTCTCGTAGCGTAGCTCATCGTTTTAAACTATCAAAAATCTTATATAAAAAACTATACACTCGAACTAATGCAAAGTTTCTTTTAAAAATTCAACCCTTTATTTATTTTTAACATAAAACAAAACATCAGAAAGTGCACTATACCTTAAACAATTCCCAATTCTCTTAAGCTATATCCATTACAAACCAACGATTATAATTTACCCTATAAAGCAAACCTCCAACAAAATGTATTCACAACAAGAATAATTACTGAATTTAAAAGTTTCCGCCAAAAATTAAAATTATCCCTTTATACGAATATAAAATTAGATTTTTAATTGCTTTTCCGACTCTACAGTGCGCGCACACAAAAAGATTTATTGGGAAATTAATAAGAAATATTTTAAGGACAAAATAAAAAACTAATTAAAGATCCCTTATTTATTCTGTTATATGCGCTGTTGCTGTGTGTTATCTTCTCGCTTTAAGAAAATATCTATAGATATAAAAATGGATGCACTTGACTTGTTGTATAAATTTTAAAATCCATACCGGAATAAATTACAAAATCGCGAATTTTTTATACATAAAGAAGGGTTACGTAGTGAGACATATGTTGATTACAGTAATTAATATTTTAATTTAATTGAATTAAATATCGCATCAAACGGGGTAATTATATTATATAGCTACGATACCTATGTGTATCGAACATGAGTTGTGCGCATAAAACTTGATTAAGTTTTAATTGGTTTTTATAGTTTACTTACATAATAACAATTATAAATTGTTAACTACTTTACTTTCATTTTAATGGTCGAATAATCGTTTATACTCGCAGCGATTTATATAAACGCCCATTTCCTTCACATGATGCTATATGTTATGTATATATGTATACGCGGTGTATATGGGTAAGGTACTTATATATAACAACAATACAAAGATACAATATAAAGATCGTTTTACGTTTTTTATTGTGTGAATAAGTAAATAAAAAAAATATAAAGAACGCGATCTTTTGATCTTCGATTCTCTATTTTAATAAATGTGTTTTTGTTTTATTGAAAAAATGTTTTGCGATCATCATTATAATGGCCGCGATCAATTTTTTCAGTTTTGTTCTCTACTTTTGAGTTTTTTTTTGTGGGTTATATTTTCTTTTATATATTATGTATGTATAAGATCTCTCGGAAGCCATTAAAATTATTGAGTGTCTTATTTATGTTGTTTGGGTATATAACTTTGTATATTGTCTTCTCTAGTTTTTTTTCTTTTTTTGGTGGAATTTTTCGTTTTGTTTTAAATTTATTATTTTTCTCACTCTATTTCATTTTTTTAAATATATGTATTTGATCTCCATATTCCAAAAATAAATTTCAAAACATCCAATCATGTTGGGTGGTCTTTTAACGAATACGGTATTTTTTAGTATTTTAGTTATTCCCATATTCTCGTACATAAAGTCATGTTGTTTTTCGTGGATCGGTACATAATACATCTTGTGCCGTCTTTAAAGATATGTAACAATAATTAACCGTACGCATATAGGTTCATTGATCGATAATTGGGCGTTTTGCATAAATAACAAGCATATATCTTATATGTTATCGTTACACCTGGCTTTGTTGTTTGTCTTTTTTTATTTAAGCTGGAATTGAGAAAATAAAATCAATATTTACGATCATAAAATTCCACAATATAATTGGAATTTTGAAAATTTTCAATTTATTTATATATTTCGTTAAATTCCAATACGATAATATAGTATGTAGGTATATTCAATAATAATAAGAAAATTCTTTTAAAAAATTTTCAAATTTTCATTCCAAAACATTTTTGTTATTTTTTTATTTTATTTTATTTGTTTGAGATTTTTTGATATTTGCTGCGGTTTGGATTTGAACCAAATATGTACACACTCGTATGTACACATATAACACAAATATTATATATAAACATTTCGAACAATAAAATCCAAACCCGAAAAAATACTGTAATATAAAATTTATTGGTCAATCGAGAATTCAAACTCTCAACCGCCTTGTTCATATATCACGATTGTATTTATTTATTTATTGTATACACTGTACATACATACATGTATGTATGTTTCAGAGATATTGATTGTAATTTATTACCAAGTGAAATAAAATTATATGTATATATAACGATTTCACATATAACCCCAACCCCCCAATATGTATATAGGATATAGTTTAATTTCAAATCATATTGAACACGACTATATTACACTGAACCTCTAAACTAATTTATCCATATATTTTTTTTAATTTTTATCGTAATATAATATATTTTGCTGGTGGATAATTTTTATCACAATTTTTTTTGGCTGTCGCATATATCGCTAAACAACAACAGCCAACCAATACCACTAATCAAGAACTAAAGCCTATTTATGCGTTAGACGGGTTTTTTGTAACTCGTAATACGGAATATAAAATATATCTCTAGTGGTTGGAGTGTTTTAAATTTTATGAGGTGTTTTATTTGAGCACAAGAGTAGAATGAATAATTTCTACATAAACTTTTAACATTTTTCGCATTGTAAATTTTATTATGATTATTTTGTTGTTAAGAGATTTTAAATCAAAATGTATTTAGTGTTGTATTGTATAGCGCCCCACCGTATATATCTAGATAATGGTTTTAATTACGAAAACCAAGTTTAATACTTGAGCTAAATATCTACTCAATTTGGATTTCATCCCAAAAAATTAAATTTGGATAGAAGGGTTCCGACTTCAGAAGGTCGACACCGCGTGGTGAAATAATTTGGAAATTTTACCTAAAATATTTCATCAACACTTCTTGACAGTGTTCAAATATATTATCAAGGAGAATCGATAAATATGTTCTAGCTGAAGGTATTAACATATTGTTGGCTAACTGATAGACAGGGTGAGGTTTTGAACAGGTATCAGCCTTTTATCTCAGAAATGGTGCAAGATAGAAACAAATTACTTCTAATAAAAATTGTTCAGTATCGAGTGGGGTGTTTATTGGTGATCTTGAATGAACTTGAATCTCAATGGTTTATGGTATATTGACCAGATTTAATATTTTTTATACATACAAATGTTTCGTAAAGTGTATGGTCTTGGAGAAATGTGCAAATTAATCTGCATTTTAACAAAACAATTTTCTCTAAATTCTAACACTGTTAACTGGTAACGATAAAGCTAAACAAATCTATTCTACTTTATCTAGTACCTAAATTAAAAATGTGCTTAATACGTCAAAGACGAATTGAATTTATTGTTTTTATTTCTCGGTGCAACGAAACAGTGTCAGAATTTGAAGCAAATTATTTTACTGTAATGTTATGAGATGGAAATTTACGCGTCAGTAAGTTTCATTAATTTTCATATTTTTAACTAATGTTTCCGGAGATTTTCGTCAACGCAGATTATTAATACTTCGAAATATATTTCCCAGTAACATATTTGGTTACATCTAATACGTCCGTTTTTTCGTATAATACTGTGTGCACGCCGTCGATTTTTTTGTAAATTTCCAACTAACTAAATTGAAGGTTGGTTTAGAACCATTACATGTAGGTATCTCTAATGTGTTTAAACCAAAATATGTATTGTAAGTATCATACATATTTTGGTTTAAACACATTAGAGTTACCTAAACTGGGAACTTAGTAGAGATTTGTCATTACCCGCCAATTTTTAGTTAAATATCAGACATGGTTGAATTCACGCCATCTATTTTTGACTAGTATGAACTAATCATTAATTTTATTAATCGGAAATCTAGCACACAGTTTAGAATACGACTAGACTAATTTGAGTTTTACTTCTAAATTGCGCAATAAATTTTTAATTATCGATCATTGAAAAATACTTCGACAATTGATAAAACTCAAATTAAATTCGGGAATTAGAAAAAAACTTGAGTGCTTTATATTTTACGCCATCTATTGATAACTGGTACGAAATAATATGATATTAGTTAAGTCAATAATTTAGTCATAAAAATAGTACTAAAGAATTAGGTTTTTCAATGCTGTGTGCCTGACGTCGATTTTGTTTATCTAAATTGGTAATTAGACTAAGAAAATTGGAAATTTATAAATCTTAATTTATTTACTAAATTTCAATTCAAAATCGGATGCGGCTTGTTTTGTGTCATATATAAACGGATAATATGAACTAACGACTGACTAAGTCAGAAATTTAGATAAAAGAAACTCGAATTAAGACACACTGTATAAACGTTAATTTCAAACTAAATACAAATCTTTTCTAATCATAGCCACATAACATAATAACAAAATAAATCTTCTTTTGATGATACAGCGATTATTGTAGAATCTCGTTCTTATTTCGATTTCGCGTTCCATAGACAATTAGTTTAGATCAGCGTATTGGTCAATATAGTATTTTCCCCAAGGTTAATAAGAAAATTACCTAATAGTTAAACAGAAAGAGTGTCAGACCGGCTAACGTAAAATAAAGAAAAATAATGAAAAAATTAAATATCAAATGTCACGCAAATTATCACTGTTTAATCTGCTCCACCTTGAATGCAGATAAAATTCCCATATCTTAGAAAATTTTATATGAACAAAAAATTATTGAATCTAAAGTTCCACACTAAAGCATCAATATCTCAAAAACTAATGAGGGTCAAGATCATACAAGATTACCAGTAAACGTCCCCTATGACACTAAAGTAATTTTCTTTTATCATGAACTGTTTCTGTGATAAAAACCTGGCTTTTATTGAAAAACCAACCTTGTAGAAACAAAAATTAATTCTTATAAAATCAGTTCTTGTTATTTTTTATTATCTTCATATCAGCACAGGGTCCTAAAAAATTGACATTATCTGAAGTCTATATATCTATTGCAAATCTGTATTACAATTCAGTCAAATTTAGTAGAAATAAACGAGGCTGAATTTGTGCCTTTTGCTTTATCCCTCCACTGTACAATTTAAAAAATATTTTGACCAAATAAAATTAGTGAACTGTTCCAGAAAGCCTACTTTATGATTTTTGATTAAGCAGAAATTTTCTTGCTATACATACACAGGATCACTATACTGATATAATCAGAATTTTCTTTTACGTTATTCGGTTTTATGTTATGGCCATTGAAATTACTTGACATCTGTACGATTTAAGAATCACAAAGTGAAAGTCCTTTTATGTTAGGTTATATGTTTGGTAAGAGGAACTTACCATTTTTAAATTGCGATTTTGGTAGGCAGCCAAATTTTATTTTATCAGGGACCGTAATAGAATAAATAAAAATAATTTTGTTAATTTGATAGGTCAAAAGTTGAAACAAATAACTTTTATCTTTCTCTGATCGTTTTAAATATAATCATAAAAACTGCGGGGTGAATCATTCGAATCGAGTTTATTTTCCTAGCTTTTAAAATTACGACCCTGAAACTAATAAGTTTTGAATTTAAATTCAGCGTTTCGATAAAACTTGGTATAGAAAAATACACTACCGTCCGAAAATAGCGCCCGACAATAACTAACTGCGCCCGAGTAAATTAAATCTTTTTTAATTTAATCAAAGTGAAAAAAGATCGTTAAAATTTTAGTACTGTACATAATTTAGGCGAGTCTCATTATAAATTCCATGATCAATCAAAATTCAAAACGAAATCGTTGTTAAATTTAGTAACATAGATTTTTGTTTTTTCAATTTTGCAAACACTAACAGCCAGCTTTATTGCGCTAGTCGCATCGCTCGTCGTTTCAAGAGACAATAAAATTCAGATATTTGTGCTAAAACATAACAAAAAACTTATGTCATTAGATGGCATTTTAAATTTTGCGGTGACAAGAAACAACATAAATTGGCTAACTTTTCATGATGCGTCTAGGACTAGAGCCATAAAATCTCCGTACTGATAGTTTCATACTCCTTTTTTAATCTTTGTTTTAACGTCGTAATCGCTTAGTTACTCGTAAATTAACATATTTCAATTGTTTCGATAGTATCATAATAATCTTATCAAATAGTCACGTATTCCATGGTTTTGTAACATCTTAATTTTTTTAAAGCATTTTAATAAAGAAGTTGAATTTGCTTTAGGTCAAACCAAATACTTTTCCCGTTCTTGCTTTTACGCCGTTGCCAGCTAATTCGAGGACGTACTGCGAGGTCCGATTTTCATAGAACCATATGCACATTGCTTAGCTTAACCAGCCTATAGTATTGGCATGGAAGATGGGTCGGTTCATGAGCTCTGTACTCCGACAGGGGTCATAGTTGTGTTTATCACAGATTGTAATTTTATTATAAAAATAGAAAAAAACCTTTCTCATCCTACCCTTATCAGGATTCGAACTCGGTACCTCCCGATCGTGGTTATATAGTTTTCACATTAACACGTTAAAATTGAAAATTTCGTTAAACATCCTTCATATCTACATTTACCCAACGAAAATAAAAAAAATACTCATATCAAATATTAACGATGAATTTCAAATGTTGTTTGCTTGTAGAAAAATAATATAAAGAAAAACTTATATTTTTTAACATGTTCGTAATACGCATGGCATGGTACACGCAATATTCGTCAACAACGATGAAACATTTTTGTTTGTGAGAAGACGGTGAGCTAGTTTAGACATGGTCAGAAATGGGGGGAAAATAACACACAGGTTCGTACTTTGGCCATAAAATTAACAAATTTTTTATTTAACATTTGTGTACGTTGTTCGAGGTATCATCGAACCTTGATTTCTATTAGAAATAATAATCGGCCTTCAGTTTACAGAAATTTATGCCCCTTTACAAGTTCACCTTCTTTCAAAAGTCTTCTTCAATTTATCGGAAAATACATATTTTAACGACTCAACCTCAATAAGATCGGTTCAATTTAGCATTGAATTTGTGTTGCTTCTCGCAAATTTTATCCTTGAATTTCAACATTATAATCAGTCCTTACAATGGACGGATATAGCGAACTACCACATTTTGGAATAGTAAATAATGCTATAAATTTCTCTTCTTCTGACTCCAGAAGTACTGAACAATACAGGAAAAATTTGTTTAGTAAACTTTAAAATTAAAAAAGTAAAAAAACATTATAGGGCGGAGTTTTAAATCGACACAAAGTAGGCTATAGTTAAACCATTCCTTGTCCGATTTAAATTTAACGGTCGTAATTTTAAATCCAAAAAAACAAACTGGAAAATTTTTAATTTGCTAGTTTTAGCAAATATTTATTTGGAGGCTAAATTAATTTTGAGCCCATAATATTATTATATTTGCTGGCTTAAGTTTCGTTGACTTTACTTGAAGCTAGATGAGATTGACGGTAGGTCTGGTCCTTTATATTTTTTACAAAAAGAAGAAGGAAAATTAAGGCTTTTTCGTATTTACTACTTGTATATAAGATCAACTTTCACTAGCTCTAAATTCCCTTATTTTAAACTGCTTATTAAGCTATGATGTAAACATAGTTTAGTAAGGATAATTTTTATCCTGTTTAGTGTTATCTCAAGCAGTATATTCAATCACTAATAACGGGTGTTTTAAAGCGTGTTAGAACTTGAAATTGTAAAAAATAAAACAAAAAATTTCATTTTTATGAAAAATATACTCTGGCAGATCTCAGTATATTCTGGCAAATCATCATAAATAGACTCACGCTTGAACAACGCTATGAAATTATTAAAATTTATTTTGAAAATCAGACCGGGGATCGCGTTACGGGCAATGGAGATCATTACCGCACCATGATCAATGATTTTTAGTTTGAAAATATGGATGACATTGATCCGGACAAGCTGTGGCTTTAACAGGATGGCGCTATGTGCTATACGGCAACCGCAACCATCGACTTATTAAAATCAAAATTTGGCGATAAGTTGATTTCGTGAAATGGACCTGTCAATTGGCCTCCAAGGTCGTGCGATTTGATACCTCTCGATTATTTCCTGTAGGGCTACGTGAAGTCACTGGTTTATGCTGATAAACCAGCAACAATTGACTCCTTGGAGGCCAGCATTGTTCGTGTTATTCGTGTCATATGGCCACCAGTGCTCGAAAAAGTGACCCAAAATAGGACACCCAGAATGCGTTTCGTCAAGAACAGCCGCGGTGCCCATATGCCCGAAATCATTTTCAAATATTTATTAATGCCATCCATCAAGCGGATCAACGCCGAATTAAAACTACACGAGTACACGGTGTTGTCATTTTAAACCCCCAAATTTTGTATTCTGTAGAAACGATTTAAAGCATTTTTTGTTCAGTCCAGTGGTGTCATCAATGGTGAGTCAATCAAACCTTTTCTGAAAACTTTAAGGAAATGTATCACAAATCAATTTTCAAATTCAAAAACTAAATTATACTCCAACCAGCGAACAAGTATGAGCTTAAGATGTTCGTCATTCGAACCATTTAGATTATTGGTACGACCACTAGAACTTCCGAGGCAAAATATACCGCTCTTTTAGATGGTTCAAACAGAGTATAACTTAAGCTCTCAAATTAAATTGCACCTGAATAGTGCAAGTAAGTTGGAGTAAATATAGACGCTTACAGTTAATAGAAGCTATTATTAGAATCATCTTCGCATATAAAACAATAAATATAAATTTACAAAGATTTGAAATGGTACAAATATAGATTTGGTTGGCATTTCCTTTTTCTAAGTACATAAGTACAGTAAACATTCCCATTTCGAAGGGGTGTAAAAATTAGAGAGAATCGAAAAAAAAATCCAAATAAATTTCTTTTTGTTTCCTCAAATTTTTCGTTTTTAGAAAGAAAATTGGTTTGGGAAAAAAAATTTAAGAAATTTTTCGTTTTTAATGTCACACTTGGGACACATTTCGATGAATTATTATTGTCACATGATCTTGTTGTATTTCCTTCGTTATAGAAATTTTTCATGTTTTGCCATATTTTTTTGTTTTTTGTTCACTATATGGCGTACATGTATATTATGTTAAACGAATATTATGTGTGTACGATTTTCTTTTACCTAAGATATGATAAAGATGATAAAGGCGTTAACGTAATTTGGTAAGATATTCCACAATATAATATAAATACAGATATAATATATCCTGAATATGATATATAAATGCGGAATGGTGCGGTTTATTTTTTTTTGTGGTATTCATCTTCAAGAATATTATTTGTTGGATACGACAATGTCGTTATCAGATGTTCATATTTGCTGTATAGATAGTTTAAATCGAAAATATCTTACTACTTAGGGTCATATTTTTGATTAATTGGGTACGATATTGGAAATATATTGTTATTTTTGCTTTAGGAGTAGCTATATATATACAGTAAATACACTCATATAAAATTAGTTCATATGTTTTAATTTATGATAAACATATTTTGTAAATGGATGTACATATAACCCTCATATATAAATATCATACATATTTTATTTTACTAACAAGAAAACAAATCATAATTCATAAAATAAACAAGATACAATAATAACTAACCGCTAATGACATGTATAAGTCATTCGAACATGAAACAAAATTATATTTAGGTTTCCATCTTAAATCCGCTGTATTATAAAACCAACACCAAAACGTCTTAAATTCAGTTTGTTTTAGGGTTAATTTATTTTTCTCGAGTACAAAAGGAAAATCAACTTTGTTTATAGTTTCCGATTTAACTTCCAATGTTCTTTAAGGATATTCAAATTAATGAATTTAACTGTTTTATTAATATAAATAAATGAGTCATTTTGATTTCCGCATTTTATTTGTATAATTTAACTGTGTGCGTCTCATTTTTCTGCACCCAAAAATGTCGTTTCACCACATACCCCACCGAGAAAAAATTATATTTTGTTTTTGTACCATAACAGGAGGTAATTATGTATCTAAAAGGAACTGTACTTCCTTTCTGTTGTTGTAAACTTTCTCTGCCATTGTCTTAAAGCAGCAATTTTTCTATTCAATACCCCAATTAAACTTCTGAATTATGATCGCAAATATTTTTTTGGTGTTTTCACAAAAACTTTCTCTTTAATAATAAAACGACGAATAAAAGGAAGAAGCATGGAGGAAATTTTTTTTCCGTTTTTATTTTGTGAAAATTGTGAAAACTTTTTATATTACAGAATTTTAAAAGAAAATAAAAAAAATCCCAAATGCACGTGACTTGCATTTTAATTTCGGGATATATTTTGTGAAAATATATATACACAGGATAATTTTTTATCAATTTGTCTCAGGAGGTTGGTCACCCTATATTATACACTTGTTCCTATAAAATTATCCTAAATCAAATAAAATAAATTTCTTAATTTTTATTAGGTTGGGTGTATTGTTGCGTGGTAAGGTAATTTCTTGACGCCCTTCGTATAAATGTATATTTCCGATGGTGAACCGCAATACATGTAATGTGTTTTCGATTGAACGTTGGTTTTGCAAAAAAGGGATATTATATCAATAATATTAATCAAAATGGACTTATGTTATTTTTCACGGTCGTTTTATAACTTTTCATTTCTTTGAACCATCTGTGCCGATTATAGCCAAGGATATAAATCTTTATAAAATCAATATACGTGCGGACTGATCTAGAAAATCAGAGTTTTTAGAAAATAGTAGAAATATTGAACTATCAGTACATTCCTATATAATTTAGCCAAATTGAGTGAAATCACTGTAATAAAATACACTCAATCGTGTAATTCTATAAAGCTATACACTGTGCACCAAACGAAATTTTATAATAAAACAAAACAGAACTAACAACAACAGCAAATAAAATAGAAGAAAAAGGGAAATCGGAATATAGAAAAACAAAATACATTCGAAATTGGGTAATAATTCAAGAAGGATGTATATAAATGCCTATATTTTCATTCTATTTTGTGTCCAAACAGAAAATAAACTATGAACTTAGATACGATTGAATTGAGAGACACAAAATATACAAAAAACGATTCATTTTGGTTGGCTGATTTGATAAAATAAAAATATAAAAATAAACATATTTTTGTTGTTGTTACTTTATATTGTATCCTATTTATAGAGAACTAGAAAATATATGCTGTAAATATACGTATATATCTACAGGGCTTCGATTTATACAAACAACCAGCACCAGCCAAATAAAAAAAGCTTAAAGAAGCGAAATACAATTTTAATATCAGCGCAATTGCAAAAATTGTTAAGTTATTGGGTAGATCATAAAATACTCGGGAAGTTAACATACATATGCGATAATAAATTTAATAGATCCCGTTGGTAATTTACAATATGTGTGCGCGTATATCAACGGTTGTAAAATTCGCAAATAGTAGCCATTAATATAAAAATTATGGATATCTTTGTATAATTATTACGAGAATATAAAGGCTGTTAATATTTGTTAAACTCTTTGCCATAAAATTAAACAATATATAGTTCACAACAATGTGGCAGATAATTAGTATAAAAACAATTATTTTCTAATTTAGAGACGAATGAACTGAAAATGCTCGATTCTGATCGGTAAGAATTGAATAAACCGTATATGTATTAAATCACGCGCTTATTGTGCTTTTCTGGAGCAAGTGGTTACCTAAAATTTTTAGCACTTGCTTTGTCCGAAATTAAATTCGGAATCGATTAAAATGAAATTGCAAGTTTAGACTCTACAATTCAAAGGGATTCTTCATGACCATTTTTACTATAAAAATTGTCCTTAAGAATTCACTAAGATGGCACCAGCAGCCCTGCATTATTTAAAATAATTTCGAATTCCTTGCGTTAAGTGTTTCACAAATAAAAACATGCAATTACACATACAATAACCTTTCATTATTCTTCAGATAACTCAAACAGCTCCGTCCGCTACGTCACAAATTTTCATCACATAATACTTCATGCCTATATTGCCCTGCCCATATTTCTGCCTCTCCTCAGTTCTGAGATTCGATATATTCACTAGTAATTAGTATGTTGCTTTTTCAACCTGCGAGCATAGTATTTGTATCTTTTTCATATCCATAAATCTTGAGAGATTATGGAACACGTCTTTGATGTAATGCGTAATTTTAGTAAAAAGTAATTTTTTTAAATTAATAATTGATTCTTTAACATAAAGATATATTGACTATAGGTTTTGCTCGATTGATAATAATAAAAAATTAGTTAGTCTTAACTCAAATGGAATATGTTTTTGAAATGCATATTAAATTAGCAAATTGTATATATGTTGATATTAATGAAATTGGCAATTTAGCTTATTTTTTCTTTAAAGTTTAAGATAATTTTTGAAGAAATTATTCTTTAAACTATTAACAATGTAAGATTGGTAGTCAAATAACTTTTAGCTTTAAAGATTTGGTTAATGATTTTTATTACCAAAATTAAATAATAACAAAGCTTTAAAGATAAGAATAATTCAAATAATTTTATTGAAATTTCTCATTTTTTTTAGCATAATTCAGTTGTTTAGTTTGAAATATTAATCCTTAAAATCAAAAAATAATGTTTTTTCAGTGGATGCTGTTCTGTTGACCATCTAGTTGTAGAAGAAAATGCTTGCATAAAAATGTCTCTTTCTTTACTTTCCTAACTAATTGGCCTTATTTTTATTTTAATCGGATGTTCCGGATTCTCTTGGGGACCCAATCAGAATTTTATTGATCATGAATTGACGTAGTTTCAACTACAACTAATATAAATGATGCATGCATTTCTAACTACCATAAAAAAATTTTGTCGCCTTTAAGAGGCTACTAACTACTTGTTCTCTTTCCGCCGGGAAAGTATTTAGCTATAGATGGTTCTAAGACGAATAAAATAGCGAGTTCTCAACTAGCATTTCGAAAGTTTAGCAATCGGTCTTATCCAGAATATTTCATCCTTTAAAAATGTGTTTCCGCATATTTAGTTTCTGGTATTTTCATGTTTCCTAACATGTTAAGTAAGAGAAACCAAAACTAACATTAAAAACTTCATCGCATTTTTGTAGAACATAAGCTTGACTCCGAAAAGTTAATAAAAATTGCTCTGATTTTCCCTAGTATGTTTGAACATTCATATTATTTTTCGTAACTTTTTAGGCCTTCAGTGCCATCAAAGCTCTGTTTGTTCGAATCCACTGTGAAATCTATTAAACTTTTAAAAAGAATCTAAATCTTCAACCTTACTCCATCGGTTTAGTTTTATTTTGATTTTCTAAAAAAGATTGGAACAAATTATTTGAAAAATTTGGGTTTGTTGAAAATAGAAGGACTATTTGAACATGTTCGTGAAATTTTAAATTCCGTTAAAAAAATTTTAATAATAATTCAACAAGCGTCACAAGAAAATTATGAAACTCAAAAATAGCTTTCAATAAATTTTAAATATTTAAAAAATCTTACATTCTTATTAATATGTAAACCTTTGTGTTTATAACGGGTTTCGGATGGTTTTTGACATTTACATTCTGTATTTAGTTTATTTTTGATTTGGTTCAAAATTCTCTCTAAATAACATAAAAATACTTTACAATATGTCAGTTTTTCTCAAATAAGATGGGTAGGTCTTTATAGATTGGTATAACAGGTCGTCCGGGTGACACCTGCTTAAAGTGGTTTATGCCTTAATTGGAACTGTGTGCCTATATCTTTTTTCGTATCCGCATTCGCCGAAAAAGCAATACAATTTATTCGTTTTTGTGAAAAATTTTAAAATCCACATCAGCAAAATCGTTTTTCTTTAATTTGCTTTACGTTGGTATAATAAATTTGTTTTAGAAAGTAAAAATCCAACCACGTTTGCTTTTTCATCAGTCATTTTTATTTCAAGTCTTAAAATAATTTCAAAATGACAGTAAAAAATCTTTTGTCGATTGTAATATTACCTGTTGCCGAAAAGAAGCGTTCAGATAATACACTGCTCGCTAAAATAGCGTAGGTGTGTTGGGATATTATGAAAACCTCGGGAATTCTCTTTTATGGTCCTTTTACCAGTCAGAATATTAAATTCAGCACTTCTGCATAGTTAGCCCGTTTCTGGGCATCTAAATCTTCAGGTGGCGCCAGAGTTTCTTCTTCCGGAACTTGTTGTCAAATATTGTTGATGAACATTTGTACATGTTAGCATTATTTCCTAACTAATCGTAGCATTTTTTGTTACTTTGTCCATTATATTCAAATGTTTAAAGAGCGGATGGAAAAAACCGAAGCGTAATGCTCTATTTCTAATTGTAAACTCGACTGTATTCTACCCTACTTGTTTTGCATCACAAATCCACACTTTGTCGCTATTAGTAATAATTAAATGCTCGTTGATTTTAAATTGTAAAATAACGACTAAATAGGATAGTTGTTTTTATCAAACTCATCTGTGACATACTTGATCATCTTTAAAAGGTAAATAAATAATTCAAGGTCAGCTTTATCAACATTAACGATTTGATTTAACTATTTTCCGCTCGCATAACACTTCGTTTACTGTGTTCCGCAAAGTTGCGATTGATTGTAGCATCATTAAAATAGAGTTATATGTGGTTGATACTCGTATACAACATCGTGTTTCAAACTGGTTTATAACAAATATTTTAAACTTTTTAAAACTATTGACTAGCTTTCTGCAAACTACTAAAATTTTATTAATTTTCCTTTGTGATCAATATTCTAAACATTTTTAAATTATGGTACATATTTAGAAAATATGTGAAACAATTTAATCTCACAAAAGAATTCAATGCATTTATTATATTGGCTGTCAGTAACCAACACAATTTTGTTCAAACGTTCGCCGGTTTTTCTTCACCGATAATTGTCGATCACATACTCGTATACATCGATTAAATAATTTCTTTCTTTTCTGTTCACAAATCAGTTGTTATTCCACCTCCAATTTGTGACACTTCAAGAACTTAATCACATTTTTTTTATTTCTTCGGATCATTCATTATCAGTTTCTGTGGGTTTCATGAATTTTTCCAAATTTAAAGCAAGCATGAATAATACAATTAAATTTGTATAATATTTTTTTATTTATTTACATACGCAAATACGACAATACAATGTTACCAACCAATAGCTTACTCTACCAATATTGAAATATAAACTAAGACGAAAAACTAATTTTTAATTTCCCTCTTGTCGCTTAGTACAATGTATAATTGTTATTGCAAAAATAAGCATGATTTTTCGATGAAATTCAGGATATTCTTCAAACTTTGGCAGAGCTTAATCGGAGAAATCTTGACGTTTCAAATGATCAAGAGGCTTCAGTTCTTGAACTAATTTGATCTTGCAAAGTTGTAAGCTAAGATCTTTTCGCAAAATGCACCGCAATATGGTTTAAGAAATTCTTAGTTCCTGTGAACGGCTTGGAATCGACTGATTGGCTCATTTAGAACTAAAGCACTTACTGCTGTGATATTTTGGATACTTCGACTAGTTTGTTGTCTTACTGGCACGGGAACATCCAATAGTGAATATTTTGACTCGAATTTATTTATAGCACCCACAGCCTGCCTAGTGGGACGATTACTACGAGCGAAAAATCGTGTAAGCACCCTTAAAATTGTGACCACCGATTCAAAATTGTGGTAGTAATTTTTAATAATTTCGAAACGTTGCTCGTTCGTGAACTTGACCATGAGTAAAATCTTAACCTTGACTAACTTTTTGACGTTGACAGATCATGAAAAGTGCGTATTAAAATACAAAATTGTTATGTCTCTAGTGGAAAGCCCGATAAATTCCTTAATAAAATTAAATTGTCTTCCTGAAATTTGTTAATTTTGCATAATTTGTTTATAGTTCCCAAGTTGGGACCTCTGAATTCCCTACAAACACTACCCAAAGAGTTGATATACCAAAAATATAAGTCATAACAAAATAAATTCAGAAAACTTGAAAAATATTTAAAAATGAATGTTTTATAATTGAAAATTTGTATTTAAGCTTATTATTCAACCGAGGCTCGCCAACTGGTACCAATGACAGGTTACCATAACATGAACTGTGATAAACTAGTGTGCTTTTTTCGACTACGTTGAAAATATAATACTTACGAGTAGGCTCAAATTTGGTGTTGTTTCCTAAATTTCAAATTTAATAAATTAGGAACTAACGGCTTATGTAGCTCTCACGGACTCGTGGGGGGTTGTCGAAATATACAAATATAAAGCCAAAATACTTATTTGAAGAGTTTTATAAATTTATTTATAATCAAATTTTACGATCGCTATATTTTTCGAGAAGTTCAGGTATTTTAATTATAATTAAATATTATTAAGTTTAATATTTTAAATATTTAGTATTATTTTCAAATGTTAGAAGTTATTTGCTCAATAATTTGGTTCAACCATACCAACACAAAATGAAATTTTAATATATTTTTTTAAAATTCTATGTAAAAAATATCTTCGGGATTTATTTTAACATTTGTTCTGTTCCTTCATTTGTGCAATGTATAAAACTTAAATGTAAGGTTCTTTGCGAGGAATTTTCACTTACGTTAAAGCGTTATTTGATATTATACGAGTAATATGTATTTCATTCGAAATTTCACGTTTTCAAACAATTTTCAATTTATAAATTTTATAAATTTATGTATTGTTTTCGAGTTAGGTCGCTCAGGTGGTTTCAAATAAGTTCACTGTCCTGTAACATATTTAAATCGATGAGGGTGACACCTCAGAACAATGGAATGGTATCTTAAAATTAAATTCTGCAATATTTCGGGGAATACCGTGATTTGCGGCTTTAACAAAAGTGTCGCACTAAGATTACTTCTACAAAAATGACACTTTAATTAATAAAATATCCTCTACTTCAAGGGTTATAATTCCAGCTCTATAATTCACACAATAAAACTGTTATCGTGTTTAGTTTTCCCATTTTTGTTATATATATTTTGGTTTTGTTCAATGCTTTATAACAAAAAAATAAATAAATAAGATAAATGGAGACACAACCCGATACACAATAACTTGTTTTTCTTCATTAATTAAAAAAAATGTAATCGATTTTTGCTCTTTAAGATTTTCTTCTTCCTTCTTTTTTTTTGGTTATGTACACAGATACATTTACTTTCTCATTTAAGTGCAATTCATACAGCAACAACACATCAAGAATTACATTTTTTATATATCCCGCGCACTGTGTCGAGCTTAACGTAACATTTTGCACACAATAAAAGAAACAAATAAAATTAAAAAATAATTTTGTTTTTGTTGTTGTTTAATTTCTTATACACTTTATATTATGTATTTCTTCTGATAAAATGGGCGTGCATAAAAGTTATGAATAAATTATCTGATAACACTTTTTATTTTGTAATAAAACTGAAAATAAGTCTCATTTTTATTGTATTATACTCGTATTTTGCACGGGGCAAATTTTTTTAAGACAAATAAATTACGAAAACATTTTTTTTTGTTAATTTTCAAATTGGAATTTATTTTTTTTTTCGGTGGGGTTGGGATGGTTTAGTATATATTTTACATTATTTTGTCAATTAACCCAGGGGAGAAGATAATTGCATTGCAATGTGGTGTAATAAGAGGGCGGTTTGATTCCAAATAATTGATAATTTATGATTAGTCTAATAAATATATCGTCTTGTTTATTTTATCTTGTTGTTTAAGAAATATTCGAATAATTTTGCAATATTACCAACTTTTACAAAATATTTACGAAGGCGGGAAATTAAAAAAGAAAAATATAAAATATGTATATAATGTACAGTGTTCACCGAATAACCGGAGAGAGAAAAATTGAAAGATTTATGTGTTTTAATGTAATTTAAATGAACTTAAGTTCGTACTCCCTTTCCATTAAAATGTAACACACGCAGTACAGTGTATTTCTTTGTAAATTAATATAAAAGAAGAAAATTTATATACGACCACAGCATAAAAAACTTAACATTCTTTAATTTTTTTATGTTGTTATACCATTTAATTTATTGGTTCAACGAAGAGTACACGAAACCCACAAAAGCTATATGTAAGCTTTCAATCATTGAAAATCCTATAGAAAAAACCACCCCATATATATTTAATTGTATACGATTTTTTTTATACACAACACCTAAACATGTTTATGATGATCATAATTATTATTATTACGACCAATTTTTATTTATAAATATTTTTTTTTAATTGTAAATTACAAATAAAAACAATAAAACAAGGAGTGAATTTTTCCAAGTACCATATTGTTCAAATTGTTTTTTATTCAATTTTAATTTGTGTGACACACTGAAATTTTCATTTCCTGTACACAGCAAACTATACACACCAACCAACAAACACTCACAGTAACATAGAGAGAACAAAATAAATTGTCTCCCTAAAAGCTGTTTTCCCTTTATATTTTTATTTTGTTTGTACGGTTGTATAACGATCATCCCTTTTCCCGTTTTTCTTCTCCGCATAGAACAATGTTACATATATATATATACCGGTGTACAACAAAAAATGAATGAAATATATTTGAAAGTTTTTGCTGCAGTGAAATTTGTTAGTTTATCACACAAACAGAAAATAAAATAGAATTTCCAGGTCATCTATCTAATATCTATTTATATCCCTTATTTCATTTAATACATATATAGAATTAAATCAACCATTGTGATTTATTATAACAATTTCTTGTATCCTTTTTTTGGTATTTTGTCCGGAAAATTATGTATGGTGAATAATATATTTATATACGAGTATGTAGGCAAATGAATCGGAAATCAATTTTAAATATTTTATTCGTCGTATCCTGATTTATGTGCAACAACTATTTAAATGTAGACATAAACTTTAATCAATTAATTAACCGAAAATATAATCCTTTTATATATTGTACATAGAAAATAATAGAGCTTTAAATTAACCTAGTACACAATAGAGTCTCCCAGTTAATTGATATTGCATATAATAAAGTTCAAAATATTATAAAACATATATAATTTAAAATATTAACTTTGATATTTTTATAATGCACAATAGAAAGACAATATAATAGAACTGAGTTGTACAAAAATTTATATTTTTTCCGAATTGAATAAAAATAAAATTTTTAATTTAATTAAAACTAAAAATAAAAAATATTATTAGTTTTTATAAAATACATGTGTACAAGTGTAGTGATGACAATAATGTATACATAGGTTTAACTATATATGAGTACTGTGTAATGAAAAGAAAACATATATAACAATTTTTTTGTTTTGGGAAAATTATGAAAAGTTTGGGAAAAATTATGTGAATAAAATTCATATGCACGTATTAAGTTTATTGTATATTAGGTGTTAAATCAGATAAAATATATCTTTTATGTGTATAGTGAGTGTTCTTCTATATTTTGCATACATGTTTGCAGCTAGTAGGGATATGTGTGCTACATACTCTGGCATAAAATGAATACCGCATACAGTAGTTTTTTACGAATTTTGCAAGATTAAAAATATTTTCTGGTATTAATTCCTAGATTTTTTTTACTATATTATGCTACTACAACTATTATTCCTTTATTTGTGTATTTTATCATTTTTATGGTATCATAATCATCATCTATTCACAAAATTAACATGTATATGATTTTATTTTTTTAGTTTAAAAGTAAATTTTTTTTGAATAGGATGAGGTTAATCCATTTTCATTTTGTTCAGAAGAAATACATTTCAAAAAATATGACAGTATGGAGAATTACGTATAGTGATTTATTCTGAGTCTGGATTTATCTCCTGAATATATACAGTAGGAAAATGGTATCTTTGAACTTAAAAGAACGAGAATTTTTAGATAACTATTTTCGAGAATATTTTGATCATTTTCCTCTACATCTGGATAACTGCATTAAAATTCCGAACCCCAATTGTCAATAAGTTTCAATCAGGTTCAGTAAAAATTAAACTTAAACTGAATCTTCATTGCGGCAAAGTAACTCCCAAAAGATTGGTATATAGAAATTGCAGTATTGGATTAAACAACTAATACCTAATTATTCAATAGTATTAAATTAAAATGTGTCATTGGAAAGCTCATCATTTTCGCAATCGCTATAAGTTTTTACGGTATTACGAGTTTCAATCACTCTAATCTTTAGAAGAAAAACTTTATTTGAAATAACAATTTTAAGTAATTTTTTTTAAGAAAAATAAATTGCTAATTCTGGCCTGTGTCGCACCATTATTTATTTTTACTTTATAACAAATTTCTTCTAATAAAGTAACAAACATTTTAAACAATGCTGAATTAGACAATTTATTACTATTATTTAAAATTCGGCATCGTCGAGTGTGTGAAACTGAAATTAATTTGAAATTAATCCAGAACGGTTACATTTTTGGTTTTATCGACACCTCATTTTTACTGCTAATTTCAGAGAGTAAAGATTTGGCACTGCTAACATTTATTCCAACGGATTTAAAATCGTCTACTTCGAATTTGCATCTTTCATTCCTTGTTCCAATAATCCTTTGATTCAATTAATGCTTTTTTACATGATAAAATTAAAATGTTATTTTTGGTCAAAAATGAATAGCATGTAAGTATTGTGCTCGGAGCATAATTTAACTAAGTTGCAACGGTACGATTTTCTCGTATTTGGCAAAATGTGAGGTATGAGTCGACGGGGCTAACTTCAGAGACTATAGTTAGAGGGATATAATTATGTTAGTCTTGCCCGTTTTTTTTTTAATTTCGGGGATATAATCCGGGATATCTTTACATACATATCGTCGGATGGCTCGTTGCAACTATGACGTTAACCCAGAACGGTAACGTCTTTTAAAATTCTAGTATTTTGTCGGCACCACATTTTTACCGGTTATATAATTGAGAGTAAAGATCTGGCACTGCTAACATTTATTCAAACAGATTTAAAATCTTCTTCTTTGAATTTTCAAATTTCATCTGTTTCATCTGCTGCAATACAACAGGATTATTATTTTACCAAGGGCAATTTTCATACTACATATTTATTTTCACCAACTAGTTTATTGTTCACCAACCAAAAATCCTAAATTACTAACCCTATTTTCTAAACCCGCTTTGAACATGATCCTCCATTCATCAAATGCTACCATCTCTCGCCTCAATTGTACGACCAAATTGGTTAACTATTTAACCTCGAATTAAACGCTTTTATAGATAGGTAAAGTTTGTATAGTTTGTACAAATGAAAATCATTCGAGTTAAAATTAAATGTATAAACAATTATTCATCCGTTTCATTATAATTTCGTTTAGGTTCTGACGGTATATTCGACCATTTTCATGGGATACAATAATTTAAAAAAAATTGGCCACCAATTTTTATAAAAATGTCGGAAACTCAGCAACTTTAATTCAAAAATTATTTTTGATAGCAGGCCCCTTCCGAAATAATACACTTATGCCAACAAATAATCCAATCATCAAAATACTTTTAAAACGAACTTCAGTTCTTGCCGCAAATTCTTATTTATGTCTTCTTCCGGCTGGAAACGGATGCCTCGAAGTGATAATTTGAGTGGTGGAAAAAGAAAAATGTCAACCGGAGTCATACCAAGAGAATACGGTGGTTTTAAGATGGTGTGTTATGGTGGTGCAAAATCCATGAGTTTTCCTTCCACATACCTTGTCTTTTTCGACGAAATTGTTCTCAAATGCCTCATTGCTCCCAGATAATATAACTTATTTATCGTCTGACTAGCTAACTCTAGCTCTTCTGAGTGAACAACACCGCGATAATCAAAGAAAACTGTCAACATTACCTTGACTTTTGATCGACTTACACGTGGTTTTTCCGGTTTCGACTCAGTTGGAAGGCGCCATTACGAAGCTTGTTAACTGGTTTGCATGTCAAACTCGTAAATCCCGTCTCGAGACTACAAGATTCTGTTTTGGAAAAAAATTCCAGTTTTTCGGAACTAGGTGAGCGGCAACGCATTCCATGCGCAAACAATCGTTGCACTGGAACGATTTGATTCGTGAGACACAGAAAGTTCAGCGGCTATCTTTAACATCTGTTAAAGACGTTAATGGCTGACCAGAGCGTGGTAAATCTTTCAGCACATCTCGACCGCTTTTGAACGCACTGTATGCTTTTGAACGTCACCGTAAGCCTTCTGTAACATTTTCGGCACGCAAAGTTCCCTTTGCAATACAAAATTTTAGCCAAATCCTTTGTTTGATACTTTTATTCATTATAAAAATCGAAAAATACATTTGAGATGAACTGATAAAATAGGGCACTGTAAACAAACTAAATGACGAATCGCTTCAAGATAGAGGACAGTTGTGCCAACTTAGCGACTAAAAATGTTTACAATCCATGTTTAGAAATGTATTAAAATTGTTTGTAAAGCTTTAGGAATTTCGTTTTTTAATTTGGTAAATAAAATCATGTCTAAACTTTTAAGAGGTTTGCAAACACGTTGTGTATCATAATTTTATAATACAACTTTAATTTTAAAAAATATTTACGTGTGAAATCGAAATGAAACGCGTACAGTTGAACGTGAAACTACTTTCCGAAATGTTTTTTCTATCGATAGCCTTCCTAATATTCCTATAGTGATAACGTTTTCCGGATATCCATTTCTCACTAAAACATCCATTAAAATTTTGAAATATTTCAAATATAATGCAACATTCGATAAAAAATTGTATACGGCTATGGAAGCCAAGAGTCATATCGACTTAGTTCATTTTCAACACGTGTTTCTACAACATCTAGGCAAACTAAATGATTATCAATTTAAAATACACTTGCAAATTTTAGACACAATGCATCCAAAAAAAAACATTTCCGAATTCGGTCAAATATCGTCAACAAATTTGTAGAAAAAAATTGGTTCAATGGGAGATGCTTTCAATACTTCAGTTTCAACATATCCCATTTTTTTTATTTATATTGAAATAAGTCTACACATTTGACTTTTGAAATAACAATCATTGAGGGGCATAAAATTGCCTTAACCTACATTTAAAATTATTTTTAGTAACACAAAAGTCAAATAAAAAGTTAATTCTATTGAAACTCTTACACATCATCTTCGCTTCATTATCGCAATAGTTGGTTCTGTGTCTGTCTAATTGGAGGAAGTTATGATTTCTTAACTGTCTACAAGGAACCTCTATTTTAATTGACTTTAGCACATCCGGTGCGTCGATTAGGCCAAGTAGGTGTTTTCCAATAAATGTACTTTTTAGCAATTCGTGTCTGTTTTCTAGAGTTGTCAAGTTGTATGTCTTGCACCCGGTTAAATGTGGTGATTGTCGCTGTATGTTTACGTGGTATGGTACCCATCCGTCTTTCCAGGTCAAGTAACGTATAAACTTCTTTTGAATTGTCTCAATACTTTGAATATAATCTTCGTAGAACGGACATTACTAGATTCACCACGGTTTCACTTACCGGCAACTTATCGGAGAACCAAACAATTGTTTAAAGCATCTTACATTAAAACTAACTTCAGTATGCACTAAACAAATTTTAAGGCTTCTACAAAATTGGTTAAATCCAATTTAGTGTTGCTTTTCTATTTTATTTCGTTCCAAAAGTGTTCCAAGTTAGTCACTAAAGAAGAGTCTACATTGGACAAACAAAGATAGTAATATGTAACCTTTTGGTAGAACTATATTTTAAATTTTATTTTTAAAATCTTAAGGTCGAAAAATTACTAAATAATTTAAAATTTTCGACCGCAATTTTGATAAATTTTCTAATGGAAAATTTAATAACTTACGATTGATCTCAAAGTCTGTCTTGGCATACTAACATGGTGCCACACAATTGTAATTTTGAAGTGTTAAACCAATTGCACTCCGAGAATCAATCATTCCATATTTAGATTGGTTTGAGTAATCGACATCCTAACTTTCCAAATCCCGATGTAAGTATACTGTTGTCTGATACTAATAACTCATTTTTTCTATATATTCAGTTTTGTACATAAGTTTGGTTACGTTAACTTTATTAGTCTTCAGAAGTAGGTTCTTATTGTTTCTTTAAGGAAGTTGATAAACACTTAAATTATGAATTCTCCTAAATAATTCACAAATTTCTATATTTCTGGGTATACTTGCAATTTACGACATCTCTCCAAAACTGATTTCTTATTTAAGGCTTTGGCTAGAGCCAAACTTTATAAATAATTTTTCATAATCTCGACATTAACTCCGTCAAAATCTCTTCTTAAAGTTTGGTAAAAAAATTTCCGTTGCCGTTAAAAATTTAATTTTAAATTTAACAAGCTTTTTTTATACAGTAGTTTACTTTTCTGGATTAAAGCTTAACATCGTTTGATTATGATTTTATTAATGAATCCCTACGTTTCGATGGTATATTCCGTCATTCTCTAGCGATACAATATTTTATGAAAATTTAAAAAAAAATGATAAAACCTATATTTGAAAGGGCCTTTTGAAAGTAGGTTAGGTTTTCTTAGGTTTCAGTGGTTGCATACTGCACACTTAGGCCAATTTTTAGGCCCATTCTGATACCACTCATTCACTCCACTTCATTAACCCACCTACTTCACCTACTCACACAACTACAGTATACCACCGGCACATTGCAAGCTCCATGTCAACCTGTACATTGACATGGAAGGTGGGTCGGCGCGTGACACGGAATTCTGCACTCCATCAGCGAGTCTTAGTTGTATTTATTAGCATCACCGATCGTAATCGATGATGAAAATTCGATTTGCATCTAGCCTCTGATGGGATTCAAACCCAGCACCTCCCGGTCCAAGTGCCGAAGCTTTAACCACTGCACCACTTGTCCGGTAAAAAAGTAAGTTGAAGTACCTTGAAAGTACCTTGATTTAAAAATCAGAAAGCTTAGTTCAAATTATACAAAATGATACCGAAATCTTAAAAATTAAATTTTCATTTTCAATCCAGTTTCCATCATGTTTTATAAAAATTATTCGTCAAATTTTCATAAATTATTGTATCCCTTGTAAAGGACGGAATATATCGTTGTAACGTCTGCGTTTTGTTAATAAAATTACAATCAAACGGTGTTAAGCTTTGAATCAGCAAAATAAAATAATATTTAAAAAAAGCTATTGGTTATAGCACAGTTCACAGAATAACTGTTTTATAGAACTTTTTTTATAAATTAGAAACGCCTAGTACTTCCAAGTTATAATTTCCGCTTTCTACTCTCAAGCGTTTATTAAGCTTTATTGTATAGCTAGTAGCATTTAATTGTGCTGTGTTAATGCTTCTAAAGCTTATTTAAAACATGTGTAAACAAAGTAATTTTTCAATATATCTAAATTGTCTACATTACAGAGTAAAGTGTACTACCCTGATGTTAAGTTAAGTTATTAAAAAGCAATCGGTAGTTTAATTAATTTTTAAAGCATTTCTGCAAAATTATACCGTGGTAAAGCGGCACATTCTAGATGGTTGTATATTTCAGCAGTTTTCGAAAAGAACAGAAAAGCTGTTTTAGAAGCGCTTTGTTTATTTAATTATTCAGGACGATCAGATAAAAGATGTGGTATCCTATTATTGTTTCAGAACTCTCGATATTGCGATTCTTCTATCTGAATTTTGTTTTCAGACTTTACAGAACAAATCACGAAAACATTTATTTTCGTATAATTTTCGGTAAAGGCTTATCTGAACACTCTACTCTCTCCGATGTAGAACTGAGCAGAGCAACCTTAAACTGACTTTCTAGAAAAATTAAAATAATGCTTACTCATTTTATGAACTTATTTTAACTATTTCTCAATTGACGCAATATTTATCCTACATCGGTAATACCTTGTCAAACTTTAATTTACGACAATGCAATCAAAAACAATTCCATTACTGCGAAAGCATAAATGTGAGAAAACAGCATACCGAGAAACGACATTTCTGAGTAATCCAATTCATATAAATGGACAATTTAGAGAAAAACATCCAGAGAACACCAAATTCGTCAAAGTTATGTTTAGATTTATTTTTTCGCGGGTTTGCTAAACTAGATTGTAAACTATCGACAGCATTTTAAATATTTATATAGTTTCAATAGCCTGGAATCGACCGAAGTATATTGCCTTCCTTCAGAAAATCACTATTTTCTCTGAATTGACCTGCTAATACCAGAAACTTGTTTTATACTACTACATACTGCTTAGAATGATTCATTATTAATAACTATTTGCAGTAATTTTTTCGACTTCGAGATTTTCCCAATTCACTAATCGGTGAAGTCTGAAAACTTGAAGGTCATTAACATAGTCAGAAATTTAAATGAAAATAAACTCGTACATTTAGGCTACTATGAAAATTGTTAGTACCCAAATTGTAGATTTTTTTGTATTCTTTAAAATTTTAAAATTAAAAATCGAACTGAAGTCAGTTGATTAACAATTGGATTAAAGTCTAAATTAACCAAAAATTCGTTAAGACTGCATGTAGTATTCAACTTGTCAAAATATTGATACCAACTTTCGAGAAGATTTACTTGAATTTATTATCTCAGGTTATATTATTGATTGTAAATTTTTTTAAAATGAAGTGATACGGTTACGTTGCAACTAATATTATCATTAACTTGAAAAGATGGTTTATGCCACTTTCAAAATAAACAGCTCAATTTAGCTTTGAGCAATAAAAAATTATCAATTGGCTTAATTTTTTGTAAGTGGACGTTAAATGTATATTTAAAGAAATTGGTTTCAAAGTTGATCGCTTTTGATGAAAGCTCAAATCGATTTTTTTAAAATATTGTTTCCCTAAATATTGGAAAATTTAGGGATCACGAATATCAAGGTTGATGTAGAAATGACGTAGAAATCTAAAAATGTTTGTTTTTAAAACAAACTTTAATATTTTTAATAGTTCTCTGGAGGAATTTAGTTGTTGATACTGGGTTGGGATAAGATTATGTCATATTATCAACGAACTTTAGCCATCATTCACACTCGATCGTATATAAAACTTTGAACCAATTTTGCAAACCGTTCCACTTTAATATTTCAATAACAAACTTTGTCATCTCATTTTACACAGCATATTTTCTCGTTGTATTTACACGATGATAAATTAACGATGATATAATACACTATTACACAGTATATATACAAAAGGGTCACCAAAACATTTTTTTTGTTGTTGGTGTAACACTGTTTCACAATCACCACCCATTGTCAACCATAATATAATGGTACCTAATTTTTATGTTTTCTCTTCGACTTAAAACATGTATTTGTATATGTATATAGCTCAGAAGGGGGTGTTGTTAAATAATTTGCTTAAATTTCTGCTGCTGGTTGGTAGGAACATTTAGACGATCTGCACACCATATATACTTTATCTAATATATTAACAAGAGAAATTTATAATAATAACTCAATTTTACTTAACTTAAGTATTAAACCATTAATTTAAAAATAACAATCACTTTATTAAAATATTTATATACTGAACGATGAATTTTGGTTCGTAAAACTCGTATAATGGTTTGAAATTTTTGATGATCCGTTGCCGCGGTGATGCATAAATCATAATTATACATCAGAGCTCTATATGTGTATAATGTAGAGATCAAACGAGGATATTTTAATTATCTGTGCATACAATCACTACATAGACAAATAATTTTAAAATTCTGATATTTTTTTGTTCAAAATTAGTCGGCATATGGTTTTCAAAAGTTACATATGTAACAACACATAATTTATTGTGCCGTATACAAGAAAAACTATTTTCGTTTGAAATAAAAAATTTTGTTTTCAATTAAAACCCTGATTTATGGGTTTTTCTCAATTAAAGTGGTTTTTCAATTAGATAAATCGTTTTTTGTATCTTAGTAATATACAAAGATTTTCCTTTTTTCTTGTGTGTTGCAGAGATCTATATACGTCTTCTTATTTTAGAGGAAAATTGTTTTTTAAGTGTGAGAATTTTTATTTTATTTGAAGTAAATTGGAAGTCTTATTGAACTTTTGATAAAACGAATAAAAAATAGAACCGTTATGTGTATATGTAAGAAGAATGAGATCGAATAATATTAAGATAAGAAAATAAAATAAGGGATGAAATTTTATCCTTATATACACTATACACACATTTTTTTTAGCTCAACATTACTGTTGGAAGAGTGTAATTTAAAACCTGAAAATAAATATTTTTTCTGTTGTATTTTTACAGTGAGGATTTTTTTTTTGCTGGTAGGTTTTGGTTCAAGATTTATGGATTGATTTTTTTTTAATTGGGTTTTTATCCATCTAGCTCCTCTATATGTATTTATATATATAAAGAGTGTTGTATTTAATGGTGGGGATTTTTATTATATGCAAAATAAATGTTGGTAAACTAAACACTCTCCAGGAATTATGTATATATTCATGGTTAATATCATCAATTTATGCTAAAAAATGTGTGGAATTTGTAAAGAGGAATACTGCCGGGCCGGCTTAAAACGTAGCCAAATATAAAATAAAATGTGGTAAATCAGTGGAAAAATTAGCATAATATGGGTGCTCACAGTATTTTGGTTTATATACATATACAAGGCAGATTTCCGACCCTTTAGTGCAAACGAAAAATATTACCTTGAGCATGTATTAGCGCGTTAAAAAAACAAACTGAAGATTTTGCTATACAAAAAAAACAAAACCAATGAAAAAATTGAGAGGGCAAAAGAAGCGGTTTTCCTACTTCTTACGACTCATATTTAAAGTTATTGAATCAATTAATTTTTATCAGGCATACGTACCTACATATTCAACGTTGAAGTGATATGATTTTAATGGTGTGAGTTATCTCACAAATCAGCTTCTGCTATATTATTTATTAATATTATAATTGCATTTTAATATGAAAATTATAATTTATGATAAGAGTTCGTCTCTTGTACATAGATATACGTTTATCGGCATTAATAATCTTTATTATTATTATTATAGTTTATTTATGTATTGTCTTACATAAAGTTTCTACCCTAAAAATTAGTTTTCAGTTTTTATAGTTGTCTTATAATATTACGTATCTAGATACGAGTATAAATATTGTTTCTTATTTATTCTAGTATAGAAAATTAATTAGTTTTCACTTCAATTAAATTTTTATATACATATTTTTATTAATAATAATAAAAGAAAATTAGAAATTAATTTTTTGATCAAAAATTTCCTAAAACTTTACAACATAGTTGTTCATATTTAATGTGTATTAACACTCAACGATTTAGCATAGCTTAATAATGCCTTTATGAACTTAAAGCTCCCACTTCCTTCTTCCTGTTCCTATGCTAATGTTACAATCATCATCTATATAGTTTGCTTTAACTGTTACTGGCAAAAAGCACTTTTGTGGAAACATAATACGCAACTGTACAACTAATTTCATAACAAAAAATTTAACTTACTCTTTAACTGCTTAAAACTCAAAATTTGTACGCCTCTAAAGTTTAAATTCTCGAATATACAATTTAATATTAAGAAACCTTTTCGACAGCGTATTAAACTCATAAAATCCCGTGCCTTCGTTGAAGCATAACGTCTATGAAATCAAGCCTAAACTTGTGTTCCTTCTTTACACTCAGCATAAGGAATGGAAGGTTTATTAGTAATAAAGAGGCCGACCCGGTTACGGATACCTGACTAATCGATTAGATAGGAAAGTTGTTAGCGAAATATATAATAAGACGGTTGGTACAGGACAATCACAATTTATATAATTCTAATTCTGAAAATGAGAAGTTTGCTTCGCGCTGTTCCATTTATGTGCCAGAAGATGTTCTATCTAGACAAATAAATGTAATTATATATAAAGCAGCCTAATTAGGATTATACAATTGTAAAGAACAAAATCATAAATATTTTGTTATAGTTACAATGTCCTATAAAATAAAGTATCAAAAAATTAGTTTTATAACCCTTTAGTTCTGATTGAACAAGGATATAAATATTGATTAAATTAATTGGAAAATTAATCTTAATATTAATCACCATCAAGAATAATATTTTTCCACCTAATTATTTATTTCAATTGCACCCACCTAGGCAATAGATAATTCATATAAATTTAAGCTAATGAATTCCATTTATCTATAGTCCTGTTAAAATTCCTTAAATTAAATGATAAAAAATTAAAGTTAACATAAATTTATACTTAAAAAGTAAATTTAGTTAATTTTAGAATAATAAATAAATAAAATTTAAAAAGATATCAAATCCGAACAAAATACATTTATTTGCGATGATAATCATTTAGGACAGAAATCATCTCAGAAATGATTCGCCATCTATTGAAATATTACCCAAATCTAAAAAGACAAAGAGTATAGATGTCCTCGGAGCACTTAAAAGGATACAGAACGAAACAGTTCGGATGGTTCCGTTTAAGAAATCATTTCCATTGGAAAAAAAACGATGTAATATTGAATAGAAAAACAAAATTTAAGGAAAAGCGGGAATTTTCACGTTACTACACTAAATTTACTCGATCGTATAAAACATCTCCATTGCAATAAACTTCTATGAAATTTATGAGTTGTACAAAAACTTCATAGTAGGATGTCCACACTACTCATAGAGTACTGATCAAAGTTTTCTAAAGCTTTTTGTTCAATTGTGATCCGTCAATAGTGTAATAAATTGAAGATCTTGCATAGATTCTTCTTTGCTCTTATTTGAAGATACAAATTCACTCACTATATATTCGCAAAGCGACTAGAAAAAACTTGAATCTTTTCAATTTTGTTACAAAGTTGAGACAAATATTTAAATTTCACTTGCAAATTAGTTTAACAGTCTACGATGAGATATAGCGATAAAACTATCTTGAATCGCTCGGACGAAATTTTAAGATAAAATCATGATTATTAGATTATTTTGAAGAAGGTGTTGTATTTTTACGGAATCCTGTTGATCACTGCTGCTACATATTAAATATATACATTTACACCATTGCCATATATACATTTGGATCAAATTTTTGAAATGTAGGATAAGAATGAAGATAGCTGATTCGAGCCTCTCAAAAAAAATAGTACCCGTCAAGATTGGTTAAATATAACAGAATTATGATTCTTAATTCTGTAATCCTCGCAAATCGAAAAAGGTCCATGTGACTTACGACAAAATTGGAACAGCAATAAAAATCGGTTATGAAATCGGCAGGTCAGGTATATAATAAATAAAAACTGGTATCGATAATTGACAAAGTACTACGTTAAATTTTTTTATATGAGGTAGCCTTCGTTAGGGTTGGATAAAAAATCACTGTAACATCGCAAACGTAACCAAAATCAATTTTAACATAACGGGTGTTTTTTGAAGCCTGATAGCACTTGAAATTGTAAAAAATAAAACAAAAAATTAAATTTTTATGAAAAATATGCTCTGGCAGACCTCAGTATACTCTGGCAAATCATCATGAATAGACTCACGCTTGAACAACGCTACGAAATTATTAAAATTTACTTTGAAAATCAGGTCGGGTCGCGTTTCGGTCAATGGAGATCGTTACCAAGATCAATGATTTTTTGTTTGAAAATATGGATGCCATTGATCCGGACGAGATGTGATTTCAACAGGATGGCGCTATGTGCCATACAGCGACCGCAACCGCCGACTTATTAAAATCAAAATTTTTATGCTGATAAACCAGCAACAATTGAGGCCTTGGAGGCCAGCATTGTTCGTGTTATTCGTAACATATGGCCAGCAGTGCTCGAAAAAGTGGCCCAAAATTGGACGTTCAGAATGCGTTTCATCAAGAACAGCCGCGGTATCCATATGCCCGAAATCATATTCAAATCTTAAAAAAATTTTTTTGGTTAATTTTTTGTTACAGGTTATAATTCACGTTGTTAATGCGAATAACAGAAAGAAAATTTACAATGCCATATAATAGCGACAGGTCATTAATACTAAAAATCAGAAAATTCGGATATTTTTTCATCATTACGGACCATCATTCACCATTACTTTGCATTACACGATCAATATTAATATCATTACTAGCAAATAATGACATTAATACTGACCGTGTAATGGCGCTTTTGTGTCATAATAAAAAATGGAGAGCTGTGTGCTCAGGAGCGGAACGCCTAGTGTAGAGAACTATTATTTTATTACATAGCAGGCATTTCAAAAATGTTTTATGTATATTCTATAATGTGATACAAGCCTTTTTGCTTTTTCATATAAAATAAAATACTTGACTATAATAATGAAATGAAATAGCAGAGTAGATATAGCAGAGTAGTATAGAGTAAAAACAGACAGATTCGAAGAAAGCGAAATTTTAAACCAATACAAACCAATAGAGAACGTTGGTAATATTAAGGCCACTTTAAATATTATGTGAAAAAATATATTTTATCAATGTTTTGCAATTTC
This sequence comes from Nephrotoma guestfalica, assembly GCA_963691935.1. Lineage (NCBI taxonomy): Eukaryota > Metazoa > Arthropoda > Insecta > Diptera > Tipulidae > Nephrotoma > Nephrotoma guestfalica. Next base: position 218,259,652 of record OY829913.1, on the reverse strand, counting down.
ATTGCACATAAACATAAAATGTATTTAATTCAATATTCACCTTTCTCCTCATCCATTTAAAGGTAACTAGCTATGTACACATAAAGCTTTTGTTTTGTGTGCAGAATTTAGTAAAAGAAAATAGTTTTTCTACAAAACAAACCTCTTTCCTCTATCATGATATGTATACGAAATAAACATGAAAATGTCTCATAAATAAACATAAACCATTTTTTGTTGTTGTTGTTGTTGTTAGAAAAACATGTCTCATAAAACAAATAAGAAGAATCGTTTTCTTTTTGTTCAGCTTTTATATTGTGTGCTACTATTTTTTATGTATATCAAATTGTAAACCTCATCCTGCTATAAATATGTATATATGTTTGTATATATATTACGCTATTTCTAAAATATACATGTAGTGTACAAAAAAAATTCTTATATAGATTCTAAGTGTAATACACCTTAGAGAGAAAAAAATAAAAACAATATTATTGAAATGGTAAATATAAGAATGTGAGGGTAGTATTTTCCAACCAAAAAAATAACACAATAACGATCAAGAATATTAAGAACAAACAAAAGAAGATAGATGACGCTATAAAGGTAAGTTGATATCGCAACCCAAAGCCCCACTCCCTGCCCCCGCAAAAAAATCCTAATTCCAAAGGAAAAACTTTTTTTTTCATTCATGAAAATTTCAAAAAAAAATAATATAACACACAATATAAAATATACTGAAAAAACATGGTTGGCATTTTGAGGGTTGGAAGCACACCGAAACACAAAAAAAATGGGAAAAAAGAAAGCGAGTGTTTGAGTTATGGTATGAGGGTTGATTTATTACTTTCAAATTTTGTTTTATATTATATACATTATTTTGTTGGAATTCCTAAGACGAAATATAATATGGGGAGGTCCCAAAACGTGCGCATCCCTTTATTATACCAACAGCAAGAAAAAAAATAAAGTAAAATAAAAAGGAATAAATAAAACGAAAAAATATAATACTAATACAATAATATATTTTCTTTTCTTTACTGCTGTTACCTTTTTGAGAAATGGTATGGTGTGCCATGTTCTTCTTGTATTTAACTACCCTTAAATTTTAAAAAGAAAACGAAAAATTTTAGTTCGTGTATATTTTTTTTTTTTTTGGAAAATGAGAAAAGCATTTTACTGTGTTGGTGAAATTTAATATGTATTACAGTTTTTTGTTCTTTTTTCGTTGTTAATTATTAAGTTAATAAATGTCATTTTAATGAGATTTAGTGGAGAATTATTTTATTTTTGGAAAACAAAAATAAAAATACGAAACAGACACTGAAAAGTGTGATATTACATATGGGATAGTCAAATTAGGTGCTCAAATATGATGTACGTATATTAGGTAATAAGATATGCGTCTACCAGTTTAAATTTTTGAAATGTAAACGTCTATTTGGGATCTTTATAAAGTTGAGCATGTTATCGGGGTTATTTCGAATACATGGTAAATTTTACAGCTGTTTTTGTGTTATTGATTTCGATTCTCCGCGTAAAAATAGAAAAGTAATAAATAATTGTATACATCGTGATTAGAGTACTCATGTATGACATAAATAAAATCAGTAATTAAATATATGGGAAAATTTGATTTTATAAAATGCTCTTTATGTCTAACTGCCTAGATAAGTTAATTATGTCCAAACCTTTAATGTTTAATCCTAAAATTTGATTAATTTCGGTCACTGAATATAGTAAACTCGTTGGTGTTAATTAATTTATTAAAATTTGTTTATCAATATGGTGAGTTTTAATTGCGTGTGCAAAAAATCATGATTCCGGATGATTGAATATCTAGAGAAACGTGACAGACAAAACGCTTAACTCTAAAGTAATTTCTGTAACTGTCATAAAAATGCATATAAAAGTGTTAGATTGCTCGTTCAGTTGCCACTTGAATAGGCCCTGAGTATACTTTAATTTTTAACGCGAACAAGAACGCGGTATTTACAACGTATACGTCGGTTTAGATTTCACTGAATATGTTAAATAACATCCCGGGATAGCAAGAATAAAATACAGTGTGTGCCGATTTAATAGAAACCACTGAATAACACATAATTTCGGGATTGTGAATATTAATTAAGGCCACCCAATGCTAAATGAAACCTCTTAGTGCATTTTTCACCAAATAATGAAAGTTTGAACTCTTGGCCATTGAAAATGATTAATTTGATGAGCATGATTTGCGTTTAGTGAAATTGAGTATTTTAATTGCGTCTTTTTCATCTAAATCCACAACTTCAATTAGAACTTTTTATAATTATTAGTAAATTTTAGAAAGCAGACGATTTTTAGCTTTTTATAATAATTTGGCATTTTTTTCAATTTTGAATGTAAATTTAATTTTAATAAAGCGTGATCCATAAAGGCCTTTTTCAATTTATTTTTACTCTTTACTTCCATAACTGATAGAAAAGTCAGTCCTAAAACTGGCTTTTACGTATCTAAAAAGCTTTGACGATGCATCTTTTTTGGTCCAGCTATTTTTAGCTATAACATTTCGAGTTGAATATCCTAAAGCTTTGCGTATATCAAAGTTAGTTGCCGCAAAATTTAAATATTTTTGCACATTAAATCAAATCCTGTTATTATCTGTTATTATCTAATCTATTTAATCGTATTGTCCGACATCTTTATTAAAATATAATATAAATTATCCTGCGGATTTGTAAAAATTTCCTTGTGTATCTAGTCTTCTGATACTTCTACTTTTGAGCCGTATCCAGAAATATTTATTAAGTTCATGTTGAATATTTTTCCTTATTATATCTCACGTTGTTTAAAATATTATGTGAAAAATATTACTTTATCGATAAACCGATAAAATTGAAAAATAGGCCCAATAATGGGCAGTTTTCAGAACTTCCTTCTTAAACTTCAACGCTTTAAAAGGTACTGTTTGTACCATCCAGTCTATCACATACTAAAAGTTCATTACTATTGCTGTTTGTTTTAATTAACGGATTAGATTCCAATTTAGTCCGTTGATTAAATTCCGTTGACAAATTCAGTAAATATGGTAGTATTTCAGAAATAGCTCACAAAGCTTTTTAGAAAATAACAATGGGTCCAATGTTTAATGCAAAAATGCATATTTGTGAATACTTATTCTGTTAAGAAGCCGTTTAGAAGCCAGTTTCAAATATTTTTGATTCGTTGAATGGCATACCCTGAATAACTTTTGAATACAGAGAAACGTAAATACCATCTCATATGCTAAAGTACCTAAGTAGTCATGTAAATACTCGTATGTTTACTTTAATTATCTGGTTGTTTACCTCTTAAATATCATTCTCCTGATATTATTAAATAAAAATTTGCTATTGTGGTTTAAATAGTTTCATCCTTATGCCTTAAGTATTCAAAAGGCTTATGAAATATTAAAAAAAATCAGGTTAATGTCCAAAAAACCGACCTGCAAAATTTAACCACATGGTTGGTTTAAGCGAGAGCAGATTCAAATTTGTGACTCATTTACACATTCTAAAGATGAAATCAATTCTAAGTCACAGTAGTTGTAATTGATTTATCTTATACTACGTGTTTCCATATTTAGATAATTGGTAGCTTAGTAATAAGTGTGCTAATTAAAAATTGTAAATATTCCGGCGAATCTGTACATAAAAACTCCTTAATGCGAGTTCAAATACATAAAATGTTTATTTGTATTTCACCATAGGTTTTGATACATTTTGAAAAAAATAATAAATCTACTTTTTTTCCATCGGTTCTGCTATTATTTCTTTGGGCCTGTCCGAATACTGTGATCATTATTTCTATCGTAATAATTTTGAAAGTGTTTTGCATGCAACCAAAATATTACACCATCTATGCGTAATAATTATTAATATAACTTTAACAGTTGTTGTATCTTTTCATTGTTTTAATTAAGAAATTATATTTGCTTTAGTTATGAATTAACAAATTATTGCTTGTTTAACAAAATTAATACAATTAATGAAATGTTGGATCCAAAATAAGCTTCAGTTCTCTTATTTTCTATATGCAATAAAGATCATCACAATTTTTTAATAATGTCAATAATATTTTAGCTAGCGAACTATAGCTAACGTAAAAATTATTACAAAAAATTAAATTATTGCAGTCCTAAATGGGTCCTAAAAAACCACGTCATTTTAATTAATTGGTTTTATTCATCCTGTCAAAAATTTAAATGTTGTTTACATAAATATGCTAAAATTAGTTTTACCTCATTTTGATTGAAAATTAGGCTCGTGTACACTTCGGTTCTGTTTTTGAGCATGTCTAGGGAGCTATGTTTAAAATTGGATAGCCGAAATAAGTGAAACAAGTAATGTTAGCTAACAATGGGCGCATTCAGGACCGCCAACTGTTGGCATCATGATTAGTAAAATCATCGCCAATTTGGTTTCAAAATTTCATAGTACTAAACATTTTCAAAACGTTGGCTTTGAATTTACTCAACATTTTCCCAACTGTTGGGTGCCCTGAATGCGCCCAATGTATCTTATATATGCTAAAATTAAATATTTAAGTTTATTTCTGCGCATACGGATTTGGTCTTGAGATTTATCAACGATATTTCTCTACCCCAAATACAATTCAGTTCGCGATTAGGAAGAGTTAAAAAGTATTTACACAGATTTTATTTAATCTTAATCTAATTTTATTTTATAACTTTGATTCGATAATCGGCCTTGATAAGACCTTCATTTCAAGGTGCTAACCTAAACAATTTAATAAAAACTTTTATATTTTAAATTAACGAATTAACAATTATTAAAAAATTTAAAACTAACTTCGATAATATAAAATTCATAGAATATGGTTAAGAAGGACCGCCCTGCGGTTTGCTCTTTTTAACATAACTAAATATATCCAAATTCCAAATTATATCCAACAAATATATATAAATTCCAAAACTCTCAAGTAGGTGAGCAAAACGAAATTTCTTGCACTTTCAATGGAGACTTAAAGCAATATGGATAAATCTATGGTGCACTTCCTCAATTCTGTTTATAATTTAAGAATTGAATTGACTCGCTCCTAATGTAATAACTTTTAAAGTTCGACCTGTATCACAAATAACCAGTAAAATAACGCAATGGGTAACATTTTGGTTGATATAATATTCTATAGAGAGGAAACTGAAGCGGGGGCTAATTAATATTGAAATTTTTCGATTTATTTTTATAGTACCAGTGGCGTACGTGGCATTACAAATTCCTCTGAATTAAAGAATTTGTAGTAAATCGAAACTATTTAACGGCTATACGATCAGAATCGACAATCCGAGACTTAATTTCGAAATTGTGCCTGGAAAAGAAATTGTAATGAGAAAGAAATTGATGTAGGTGAAAAAATTTCCTTTATAACTGGCGAATGGACTAATATTACGGCAAAGAGATTTTTACGTCTAACCGTTCATACCAACACACAAAATTATTGTCTCGGTTTTAGTCAACATTGCAGGAATCAATATCTTTGATATTGTTCAAACTGGCGATGGTGCCGATAGTAACAAACACATTCCTCAATGTAATCTTTAATATATTTCGAAAAGATCAAGAAAAATAATTAAACACTTTAAAAAATCGGCAGTTAAATTCTGCCTTCTTGGACGAAACATGTCTTGAAGATTTATACTACAATGATGATTTCAAATCATTAGAAAATATAATTCAAGTTTTAGCCCTTTTGAGATTGCTGTTAAAGAGCTAAGTAAAAAATTGCAACGTTGTTAACAGCAGATGATTTTTTAAATTTATTTTTGGAGAACTGAATAACGATTTTAGTTAAAAATGTATGATGCACTGAAAAAGAGATTTTTAGACGAGAGAAATAAAATACTAGTTCCTCACCATAAATATAATCAAAGTGGGTGCTTACCACCATAATCAAGACAAATCCATGAATTACTATATGCAACAAAGGAAATACGTTTACATTGCCTAAACATGTCATTTCAAGACTATTCATGGAAAACGAAATTATCTGTTAAAATGTAGAAAAATGTAACGAAGATACAGATACAAAAGTTTTAACCAATCACAATCGTCTAAACCTTTTTATTTTTGAAGAATAAAGTCCAGAATTGAGGCATGATTGATTAAAGAAATTCAGCCAGCTTCTCCGCTTTTAAAAACTTAAACAATTGAAAAACAAATTCTTTTTTTTTCTGTTTTTGGATGCCCTAGATGCAATGTATTTAACCAAGTTTACGACATAAAAGGACATCAAAGTTTAGGAATTTTTCTGATGTTTCATAAAATTCTAATAAACGAAACAGTAGCAGAATTCCTGACCCTTCTGACCCCACATTCTGTTAATTTTGTGGTTATATAACTTGTTTTAATAAAACCATGTAGAAATCAGAAAACTTTATGGTTTGCAGTGAAACTAAAAAAACAGCTTAGGAATTCCCGACAACATTACAATGTGCCTTTATGATGCGTACATGACATTGGGAGTTAGTTCGGAAAAATACCATAGTATCGTACTGAAGTTAGTTACTATTGCTTTTGTTCAATAAAAAGTGAAAAATACTTCAAATCAAGTTTGCAACTAGTAAGAGGAGCATAAAGCATTTCACGAAATTTGATTGAATCGGGAGGCAGCGTTAAAGTTAAAGAGCAAGTTTTGAATGTTATTCAGGTTATGAAAGTTTTCGAAGTCAATGCTTTCATAAGTTTTCCAAAGCCGATAATACGAAAATAAATCGAAGCGACATGTCTCAATCAGTATTAACACCTTCATATTCAAAAAAGACGGTGATTAGCATACATAAATGTTTTATATAAAAATTAGGAAAAATTATTTTGGGTTCGATTAAAACGCAGTTCAATCGGTTTGTCAGTGGAATATCAATTTCATTTTTAGAGAATGTAAAAACACTAATAAAATTTATTGTTGTTGTTGTTAATTTTTTCAAAGTTTTACAAGTTTTAAATTTTTTCAAATTGAGAAGAAATTAAATAACATTTAATAATTGATTAAAATAATTATATGCTCTTAATCGAAAATATCGGCTTCGATTATGTTGGATCTCGTAACGAGAGATTATTGGAATTCGGCTCCACGTGTAGTGAAGCACGTGGTGCTTGGCCATGCTTGATATATAACATTCAGAACGGTAGTAAAACAATTGACTACAAAAAATTGTTACAAAGGCTGCTGCAACGTGATATACTCGTATACTCAAATAGACTTAAATATTTTAAGTGATGACTTCTTAAATAATGGCCCCGCCATTTTGATGAGTCGCGATTGAATCGATTAATCAAAAAGCAAAATATAAAACTAAGGAAACTGGTTGAAAGTATCATCAACAAGAATGTTGTGTATATAAATGTTATAAATCTAAGATGGAAGAGGAATACAAAATAACCAAAAACACAATTTTTGTTAAACGAATCATGGTATACGCGTAAAAGAAATAACATTTCTTTTGTATTTTCACCGATCGTTCAGCGCGATCGCGATCTTTTATATTATGTATTTTATTTTAGACGTTCATTCTTTCTTAATTTTGTTTTTGTTGCTGTACTTTTTAACATTTTTCGATCAAGTCTTTTTTTTAGATGATCATCAATGTACACAAGAAACGAGTTATGTGTTTCTAAAGTAGATAAAAAACAACGCGTTCGTATACAATGATGTATAAGAAAAGAATGGTTTCTTTATAGGTACGCCATAAGGAAGAGGACAAAATTTTTAAAGTAATCGATCATCGAAAACCAAAATAGTTTTAAGGTTCATGGAATTTGGTTATACGAAATTATAAAACCTGTTTTGGTCTCAAATTAAGTTATATTCGGAGGGTATTGTGTTTTTATCTAAATTAATATAAAATGTAATATTTAAATTAATGTCTCTATCTCGTGAAGGTTGAATATGGTTTTTTATACAGCCATTATCTTTTTCTTTAAAATTATGTTAATGAGTTATTTCAGATTAACTGTTTGATGACTTGATTTATATATAAGAGTCGTAAATTATCATTTAAAATTAAAATTTATAAAATAAAATTGTTTGCGTGCTTTGAAACCCTCCATCATTTGTTATGTCGCGTTTATACAAAAAAAAAACCTTGATTGCATTTTCTTTATAAAAATAAAACTTGAAAAGTTACTTAACAATATGTATAAAATTTCTGCAACAGTGATAAACAAAAAAATAATAATATTTTTTTTTTCAATTATTCTTTAAAGGAGCCAACGGGTTAAGAAGACGAGGACGCCAAACATACACAAGGTATCAGACATTGGAATTGGAGAAAGAATTTCACACAAATCACTATCTAACAAGGCGGCGACGGATTGAAATGGCACATGCCCTATGTTTAACAGAAAGACAAATAAAAATATGGTTTCAAAATCGTAGAATGAAATTAAAGAAAGAAATCCAAGCAATAAAAGAACTAAATGAACAAGAGAAGCAGGCACAGGCACAAAAAGCGGCAGCTGTAGCTGCTCAAGTCATATCTGATCAAAATTAGGTGAATATATATAAATGTAATTATTAAAATAATGTTGCAAAAAAAATTATTTAATTTTATTATTATTATTATTTTGTATGTTAAAATAAATTTATTTTAGAGAATTATTTAAATTTTCTATATTTTATAATTAATTAATTAATTAATGAAAATACAAACCAACAAAAAAAATGATAAAATTGTGCGTCGACCTCGCTTATTGTTTTAAAAATGATAATTTCTAATGAAATTTTTTAATTACACAAACTCAACGTAATAAATTATTTTTGTAACACATACATAAATAATTATAAATAAATTTATTCATATAAAACAACTGTAGCGTAAAGGTGTTAACTGTTGTTATAAGAAATTTGATATACATGTATAATAATTTATATCGTACACATAGAAAAACAATTAATTTTATTTATGTCATTAATTTGCATAATTATATATGTATAATAGTTTTTTAAATTGATTTTTCTACATTAAAAATAATTTAATTAAAAATTACAGATTTTGTTCCTATACACGTACTTTAATTAAAAATTTTCTCGGATTTATCATGTGACGTACAATTTTAAAAAAATATTACAAATATGTGATTAATTAACATCTACATAATAAATTATTTTTATTTTGTGTTTATTTTACTATTATTATTATTAAATTTCTGTTTTTTTTAATTTCTTTAGTATAATTTTAAATAAATTAATTCATGTTTCTGTATATTGTTGATTATATACATAATTAAAATTATAAAAAAACCCAGTGAATTTCGTTTTATAAATATTTAATTTTGAATTTTTTGTGGAAAATATTTTAAATATTTGCTTTATTCTTTTGAAAATGAAAAAAACTTCCAGTGCAATTTATTTCTTCATTTTTTTATTTATTTCATCATTTTTAAACAAAAAAAACCTTAATTATAATCAACAAACAATTTAATTTTTTGTTTTGTTTATAATTAACTTATTTTTTCTCTTTTAATTTTAGTTAGTTAAGAAGCTTTAATTTATTAATTAATTAATTATAAATAAATTATGTAATTATTATAAATTAAACAAATACGTAACAACATTTTTTTTGTTTAGTAGCAAATTATTGATTAATTTTAATATTTATAGATATTAATTAAAATGCAAAAATATTTAAAAACAAGTGATGAAACTAAATGTAATTCATATACGTAAATAAAAGTGAAAAACATATTTTATAATTATATTATAATTTAAAAATAAAGATCTTAAAATTAAGTTCAAATTGAAACGAATATACGTAATTTTTGTTCAGAAGAATTAAAATGATTTTATTTATTAGTCGAAATGATATAATAATTAAAAATTGTACTTAAAAAATGATAAGTAAATTGTCCGTTCTTAATGACTTATATATTATATTATATTTGAGAAATAATTATTTAATGAATATAATTTTAATTAACAATACAATACATATTTTTTGTTACAAATAATTCATCTTGCCAGCCAATTACATTTACAAAATAGTTAAAATAAATAGGTACGATATAATTTAATATTATAGTTATTTCTCAAAACCTTGTACATTTGTAAAATATATAAATATTATATAATATAAAAATATTAAATAAATATTCCTTACAAAAAACCTCAAAAAATATTATTTTGTGTGAAAAGTTAAATTAATTTATAATATTTTTACAAAAGTATAAAATAAAAAAAAAAACATTTTAATAAAAAATATATATAATTTTTTTCTTTTAATTAAGAAAAAGATTTTGATATCCTGAATACAATTGTATACTAAAAAAAAACTTAAATTTAATAATATTTAAATATAATATTAAAATTAAGATGACAACCAAAATAAATAAATAAAAACACTACAAATTTTATTGTAATAATTAATATTTAATTAACATTAAATTATATAAATTCGACATTATATTATTATAATTTTCGTTTTTTAGTTGCAAAAATATAAAAAAATAAATACTTCAGGGGGTAGAAATTCTACAAAATTTAAAAATATTACAATGTTTAAAATTATATATATTATTGATTTTTAATTAATGTGATTTTCTTAAAGAAATTAAATATTTCCAAGATACAAATATTACAATTAAAAATCAAAATATATATTTTTAAACGGTTTTATTTATTCTTTTGTTAAATAAATATTAAATAAAAACTACACATAATTAAAATAAAACATAAATTGTGTAAAATGTTATTAATTATTATAAAAATTTAATATATAATTAAAAGAAAATAACTAAAAAAATAAAATTACCTTCAGTCTGTATACGTAAACACAAAAACAAAACAAAATATTTTTTATTAGTGATTAAGAATAACTATATTTTAATTTAACTAAAAAAACGAAATAAAAAACTTACAAAAAATAATAATTTTTTAAAACTAATTTATATAAACAAGAAAAAAATTATTTAATTTTTTATTACATGTATCATTTAAGAAAACAATATTTAAAACAAACAAACAACAAAAAATATTTCTTTAGAAGAAGAACACAATTTTAGCCGATCTGAGGATTTTACTTTATATATAAATATTATATATAGTTATTATTATATTATTATTATAATTATTATTAATAAAATTTAATATATATTTAAATAAAAAAAACTTAAATGAAAACAAATAAATTATAAATTAATATAAAAATGGAAAAAATGAAGAAAATTAAAATAATTGAAAAAAAAAATTAAAAAAAAAATTAAAAAAAAACTGAAAATAAAAATGAAAAATTATTGTAAAAAGAACATTGTTTTTTATTGTCACACTTAAGTCACACTTGACACGGTAAGTAATATCGAACATTTTATCCTCATATACATTACACAACAACAATAACAAATATCAATAGTATAATTTTAATTACCTTGTCCAAAAGACTAAAAGAACGTCTTGTGATGATATGTACCAATAGCAATTGCTGGAAAACATTTCTAAATATAAGGAGACTGGAAAATGTGTCGCTAAAAAATCAGCTAGTTAGATGACAAGCTTTAAGCCACTTTACTGCTGAAATAGTTCAATCTAATGTCGCTGATTCACGTACAGAGCGTACGGTATCGTATATTAACAATATAAAATCCTAACGATCGCGAAGCGATCATCACCGAGTCCGAGTGTGAAATGATGGACGTCGACGATAGAAATTGATACCAAAATTACATTGCAAAATCGGTGGTAAATAATAGGTTTGTCGTATAAAATTTCACTCCCGCCTCAATCTCCGTGCCTCGTTCTGACTACGCCCCTGATTTTCAGAAATTAATCTTAACCTTGTTGAAAAATGTTTTACAGTGCTTGATGTATAGCTATCCATTGTTTATATATATCAGGTACGAAATGGAGAATAGAACAATAATAAAACTCACTTGCTATGCTGTGACGTACGATTCATCAACAGAAATAAATGACATAGAGGCGATCGAGTGTTACTGCGACTACAACATTTCTTGGGAAGCCAAAAAATATGGCTAGTTCCCAATGTCAAAAGTATTAAGGATTCTGACACGCTGTCTGAAATTGTAAAGTTGGACACGTTGGTATAAAATATTAATCAACTAATATTTCAACACATAACCCGGACATAAATATTCCATTAAGTGTATAAATAACCAGGGTGAATTTTATGAATAGTCCGCACAGAAAACTTATTAGAGGTATGTAATAAAGGATACAAAAATTGCTATGGAATCCCGTTGAAAAATTTCATTCTAACACATTTTAGTAATAGTAAAAATGTTTTTCTTTCTAACTCAAAATGTAAATTTAGTCAATTTATTTGATGATGGCCTAACCATCGTCAGGCGTATCACTACTAATTACTTATCTAATTTATGCTATCTTCAAGCTGCGTAACAAGGCCAAAATTTCTAAATTGAGGTACTCTAAAATTAAGGTCTTATTTACTAAATTAGTGGACTATAGTTGAATTATATTGTACTCCAAGCAATTAGCATATGGACCAATATTGGTAAGCTTAAAACTTTGGGGTGTGGTATTGCAATTATAAAGTTTTTTTATTTTATTTTATATTACGACTGAGTCTTGTACCCACTTAGTAATTTACATTGCATGATAAAGTATTTGATTAGTCGGCGTAATCAAGTGATTATACTCAGTTACGTGTCACTCCTCCTCAGTTCTTTCGCCTCAGTAAGTCTGCTGACCTCCTGGTCGCGATAAGTTCAGTGGTTTGGTTCTTTGCAGTCTTCTTATTGGCGTGGTAGTCAGCATACATCGTATGTCCAGATTTTCATGCTGGTGCAGACGTTGTAGGTGTTTTGATGCATGATGCTTGATTTCTTCCGCCACAAGATCGATATTTAGATCTCGATGGAGGTTGTCGTTTCGAACGTACCACGGTGCGTTAACAATGCATCGCAAGATTTTATTTTGAACTGTTTGTATGATTCTGATATTTGTTTTCTTGGCACAATCCCAGAGTTGGCTACCATATGTCCATACAGGTTTCAGGATTTGTTTGTACAACAGCAGTTTGTTATGGATCGCTAGTTCAGATTGTCTCCCAAAGAGCCATTGTATTTTTCTAAATTGTATGTTTAGTTCTCCTCTCTTCTTTTTTATGTGTTTCTTCCATCTAAGTTTAGCATCTAAAGTCATGCCGAGGTATTTAGCAGTCTTTGCATGCGGTACTGCTATCGAGTTGATGACTAACTTTTAGATTTGTATAGTTCACTTGGATTGATTTTGCTTCATTTAATTTAATTCGCCATTTCTTTGTCCAATTACATATCAGATTAGCAGCAAATATAAAGTGATTTATAACTTCTGAAAGTTACGAGATTGATTTGATAGATGGTCTTTAGTGAATGGACAAAGTCCGAAACTAGTTGGTGCTTAACTGATTCTAGCGACTTGTATTTGTTACTTTCTTTAATAAGATAAAGGTAAATCGGGAAATATGAAGGGTGGTTTTCGAGGTAGTGTCTGTCTATTTATCGATCTGTGTCTTCTCTGCAGCACAAGCGGATTGGCTGGTTTTGAGAAAATTTCATTTTTGGGATTTTTTTCATGGATTGGCAGGTCCCAGTAAGGATTGGCGGAGGCTGGCCCAAATATTTTGGAAAGTAGTATCTGCAAGGGAATCGTTTGAGATCGGAAAGATTCTGAAGTGATGATTTTGTAGTAAACTTTTGGTTCACCATAGTTCAGCCACTCTGCGGCCCAAGTGGGTGGACTGATATGGATAGCACTTCATACTTGGATTTTTTTGTTAGGGTGGGGGAGGTGGCAACTTTAGTTGGAACTTTTTCGTTTTTGCCTGGGTTTTTATTTAGCATTGGCGAAAGAATCGGTTACGAATGAGTTGATTCTATGCTGAAGTTGTAGCATAATGGTCAAAACCATTTTCTGGGAATGGCGAATTTTCATAGAAAAGATTTTTTGGGAGCCTTATCAGTTTTGCAAACATTTTGAGGAGTTTAGTATTTACAAAGAGTCTGGTAGGAAAAGGACCAAAACATTGAATTTGAAAGAGGAATTGTTCGCGTAATTTGTTGTTGGTTGTGAGAAAGTGACTGCTTTTATGTTGTAGAACTTTTTCGTACTTCTACTAATTGTGTATACTACGTGATTTATGAAGAGGCCAGGAGATAAATTGATTTGGAAACTAAATTGATCCAGGTAATTTTTCTGAAATTTGGTCAGAATTGAGAATTTAAAAAAACTGTTTTTTAAAAAAATTCGGCTAAGTTTGGGTTTAGTTTTGTAAGAATTTGTGAGGTTGGTGTCAACATGTGAGCTTCATGAGAGTAAGATGCTGGGAAACACAAAATTATTTGGTTGCTTTTAGTTTTAGTAGTGTTAAAATATAGTATGCTCGCCATTTGCATATACATTCGTGGCGGTAGAGAATCGGTTGTTGGCTACAACTTACACACCTTTATTATATTCCAAACTCGTGGGCAATCTTTCAAAATTATACTGGACAATTGTTTTTACCATGTGCAAATATACGTTTTGCCTTCTTGGATATTTTATACTGCCGTTGATTAGCTAGAAATAAAGTCAACATTAAGTCATGAGCAGATTTCAAAACATTTTTAGTGCCGCCGTTACTTACTGCAAAATGTTAATTTCTGAGATATACTCTTGAAAACGATTTTAACGCATAGAAGCTGATGAACAAATATTATATCCGCAATGGCACGAGGTTTATTCAGCGATAGAATCTGCAAATAATTAAGTCGACATTCGTAACTAGGAAGCCTTAGCTGGTGTGACCCTACTGTTTTGACCCTCCATATGTATATTCCGTGGTAAAGAGTCATATATGAGTTACATAAAGTGTAGGCTTAAAATAGTGTATTGTGTTTTTGAAAGATGCGGATCCCGAAACTCCTTCCTAGCGCTTAATATTAAGTTGAATCCTTAAGTTGAATTTTCCTTATTGATCATACGAGCATATTGCTTTTTAAAGAATAGCTTCTCGTCGAGAGTAATACTAAAGTCACAAGTATTATTGTTTAGTTTGAAAGCGTAGTTAGGAATAGTCTTTATTATTTTCCGAGAAAATGACACTTGGCTGCATTCAGTTCGAAGTCGTTTTTGTTGCATCACAAAACAAATGTATCTAGGTCATTTTGCAGCAATGTTTAATCTAACGTAGAATAAAGACCTGCGAGAGTTTTCAGTCATCTGCAAGGCATTTCTGATAAAAATGGCATATCATTAGCAGAAACGTGAAACTAAGAGGACCAAAATGAGAGCAAATAAGAGTTAAGCCATTTTAGACTAACTGTATGCTTTCTTATATCTTTATTATACATCATAATCATCAATAACTTTCTTATAAATATCAGTCAGTATCAGTAAATATAGCTGATATATAACTGTAAAAATAGCATCAACATGATAGCCATTCTCACTAGCGCTGTGGAATCTAGACACAAAAGAAACTAAAATGGTAACGAAGTACCATCTACTCTTTGGAAGCCATGCTGTGTCTCACAAATAACAGGCCTGTATAACTCATAGAGCTGAATGTTAATAACACGTTCGAAGAGTTTTGATATAGACATGACATTTTTACGATGGGTCTATAATTCGTGATACCAGAACGTGGACCCTTATTGTGTATCGGAATTACATAAGATATTTTTCCGAACTGTGGAAAAGAGTCGTGTTTCAAAGATAAAATAAAAAACGTGCAAATCGGAATCGAGAGAGACTCGTTACATCACAATGGGTAAAATGGTGGGTGAAATGTTGTCAGGATCTGACAAAAAGTTTCCTTTTAAACAAAAAATATAACTATCGATATTATCCGGACTTAAAATGATATTTCTTATTTCAAAAGAGTTGTAAAAAGTGCCATTATCAAAATTCACAAAATAATTTAAATCAGGTATAGAATTACTATCTTGAAACATGGATACAAATGGAGCGAACATGATAGCAATATTATGCTAAGATCGTTAGAAGAATTATTCAGATTGTTGAGAATGAAGGGATAGTCAAAGATTCTCGCTTAGAATTAACGAATTTAAAATTTTTTCTTGAAGAATAGAGGTAGTTCTTGTACAGTAGTTCAAAACTTAAATACAACGAACAGTTGACTAAATGTATAATCTAATAAGAGTCCCAGGATTTATTGTAGGCTCTCTATGATATGTTCTACTTATTATTAAATGAGCGAAGCTCTTTATTATTCCACATAAGAGCTTGAATGAATTTTTTTCTGCATACCTATGCCACAGATCTGTGAAAACAATCAAAGACCTTTGCGTAAAACATACCAGTACCCGGATCAATTTCGGAAACATCAGCAATAAATAGAAAATCTGTCGTCCAATTCAAGAGAGATTATTTCTTAATTTTTAAGATTGTATGCTTTAAGAGAACGTTGTCAGTAATAAAGGTTAGATTTCAGTGGTTCTATCGCACACTTAGGCCAATGGCCCACTGTGATACCACAGGTTCTGACATCATTAAACTCCCTTTAAACCCATCTATAGTGCTATTCATATAACGTAAAAGATCTCGCACACTGCAACTTTCGATATCAGAGAGGCTGTCCATAGTGTATTTGCCCAAGTCATCATGTCTTCTGCCAGCTAGCGCAGGACATGAGCAAAGAAAGTGAACAAGAGTATCCTTCTCCTTCTCGTCCTTGCAGGTTCTGCAGAAGTCATTTGCGTCCAGAGCCAGCCTTCTCGCATGATCTCCAAAAGTGTCCGGTAAGTATCCCTACAATTCTACCTAAGTCACGCTTTCTTGTATTGTCATCAAGATCTTGGATCGTTTCAAGTTCAGCTCAGGCCATACTTGCTTCACTACCCTGCCAGTTTTACTGTCGAGCCACCGAGCATTTGCCAAGGCAACTGCTTTTCTATGTCTCGTTGCTTTCAGCATAGATCTAGGACTTCCTACACATTCTTTTCCTGGTTCCAGTTGGAAAGTCGTACCGTACCTTGCTAATTCGTTTGCCCTGCAGTTTCCCTCAACGTCAGAGTGGCCCGGAACGCAGATCAACTGGATATTGAACTGTTCACTCGTCTTGTTTAGAGATGTGTGACAATCCAACGCCGCCCTTGACCGTCCACACAGATAGTGATATCAGTCAACGATATTACACTATACTTCATCCAGTTCATGTCAATCGCTATAACTTCAGCCTGGTACACGCTGCAGTAATTAGGTAGACGAAAAATTAGTCTTACATTTAATTTCCTACAGAACACACCAACTCCCACTCTACCATCGAGCTTGGAGCCGACGGCGAAGATTTTAGCTTTATTCCTCCCTAGAAGAGAGAATCACCTTAAAATGCTTGCAAAAGGACACAAGAAGTGTTTATAATCCAAATTCACCAGGTCATCCCTCACAGAATTGGCTATAGTTTAGTTGAGTATCCTTTATGCAGGCACTTTTACCTCGAAATAGCAGATAGCCGGGCGGCCGTATTGACCGTCATTTGCTTACCGATAATATCTAACGGGAGAAGATACAGCACGACTTCCAAGGCACTAGTGGTGGTAATTTTCAATGCCCAACTAATGAGAAAACAGGCTGCCCTCTGCACAGTAGTACGTCCCTTACGACTGCGGTGTAAAGCCAGTGTACCAGCTCCGGTTTCAAGTCCCATTTCCTCTCGATGGCAATTTTACAAGAATAGAGTGCCCCAGTGGCCTTCTTTACTCTTTCTATCGTGTTTGGTTTTCAACAGAGCTTACTGTCAAGGAGAATCCTTAGGAATATCAGTTAAGGCCAGCATAGTACCATTTAAACTTGGTGGAACTATTACCGGAATTGTATATCTCCTAGTGAAAAGGACCAGCTCTGTTTTAGATGGGTTAATTCCCAATCCATATCTGCTAGCCCAACCCGCAGTAATTGATAACTCATTCCACATCACATTTCTGATTGTACATAGGTGCTTCCCAGACAGCTATCGCTACGCCTTCGATATAAGCAACCAAACCTATTCCTACCCCCTCCAGTTCCAATAGTAGTCCATTGATTACTATATTCCAAAGCAGGGGAGAGAGGACCCCTCGCTGGACAACCCATTTTCATGCGGGGACTTCCCCCATCTCCGCTATAACCCTTCTACTATGTGAAGAAGTGGCAACATTCCTTCCTAATTGTCTCCACCTTCACGTTGTTAAAAGCGCCCTCGATATCGAGAAACGCCACCAACGAGTATTCTTGAAAATTGAGTGACTTCTCAATTTCCCGAACCAAGGTATATAATGCCGTGTCTACGGACCTTTCCATGGTTTTCAGCAGAAAAGATGACAGAAATATTGGTTAGATATTATTAAGTCCTTAGGGTTGCTGTGCGGGCTTCTACCCGCTTTTGGGATGAAGATCACCCTAGCCTCTCTCCATTTCTTCGGGATGTATCGCAGCTTCAGACACCCTTTGAAGATAACCTTCAGCCAGTGGAGTAAGACAATCCCATCTGAACCAGCTTACTTAAAGGGTTTAAAACTTTTAATAACCCATTTTATCTTCCGTGTATTCAGAATATCCTCTGTACACAACAGTTGAACGGGTCATCCTTAGACCCGAAGTCATCAAAAGGCCCCGCAATCGACGTATCTTCAATACCCGGGATGCGAGTTTATATTAAAAGATCAAGAGTCTCTTCACTAGAAACCGACCTTTCGCCATCCGGTTTTATCAGAGAGCCTGAAACAGCTCCAATTCTTGTTTTCAAGAATGAGAACCTGGGGGCAGTGGCGATAGTGAAGCTGTCAGTAGTATAAAAGTAGAATACATTTTTATTTCAGGTAATTTTATACCTCCACAATGTTAAAAAAAATATAAAGCTGTAAGACGAAGTCTAATGTTAATAAAGTCTTATTTTAATAAAGTCTTAAGCCTTAAGCATCACAATTTGTAAGTATATTAAACATCACACATGGTTCTGAAAATAAACAAAACTCAAATGCCCAATTTTTATTACATAAGATAATGATTCTTATCATCGCTTAAAAAGTTATTTTAATAATTAAACATTTTTATAATATCGACCTCTTTCGTCTAGGAAATGTCCTTAGATGCTTTAATGCTTTTACAGGCTCTGGTTCAACAATATAACTCTAAAGTACTGCCACTCGGTAACTAGTGGTCGCTAATGACGTTTTTTATTCTCGTAAACACATTCAGGTTAGCTTCAGTCATTTGTTTTTTATAATTTACACAGTACGACTGTCCTACCGTTTTGATTGGAATTTATTAGACGTAGCTTACTAAACGGGACTTTTATATAATGAATCTTTTTCGGCGAATCAACAAAAAACTTTCTCAATCTGGCTGTGTGCATTGTCGACTGTTTGGACGTAGGAATGCTCTGAAAGCGAGAGTATTAGTTTTACTTTTAACTAGGGATGTTATCTCATAAACAATTGGATAGCATAAACCATTATCGAGTTGTTTGGCGGATTGTCATCAAATATTCGATTAAATATTTTAAATAAAGCTGATGCAATATAGTTGCCCGTTCTACTAGATGAATGTTCGTGCCAAATTGCGCAATACACGGTTTGGCTGCTAGATTAATGTGTGGGTTATTGTACGAGTATATGCTGTAGTACGCTTTTTTCCGATGTATTTTTCGTAAAGATACTACTTTAATTTGCTCAATTGACAAATGGACAGTTTGTGGACTTAAACTCACTAGTTGATTTGAACTCGGTTGGTGTTTCAATTACAGATAATTTAATATAGCCTATATACTCAACCTCGCATTCCTCTAAAGTGTATTCATACATTACGTCTTACCGAATTTCAAATTATAGATTTGCTCAATATGTAGATCATAGCCGATAAAGTAGGATATTGAATGTTATATTTCAAGGTATGAAATTTTGAATTTAAATAACACAGAAAAATAATTTTAATGTACGCGTAATCTGGAAGTCCAATTTTCAGTCACTCGTCGCAGCATTTTTGGCCATATTTTTGCAATAACGCGTCATTTTCAGCAATAATCACAGCAATAACGCGCAGCCATCACAGCAATAAAGCGCAACATGACATTCATTCTGAGTGATAATCTGTTTCCACTCCAGTATGTTTTCGTACAGAACCTTGCCCAATAACGGTAGGTCTAGTCCGATTTTGTGGAGGTTAGTGCCATGTCTATGGATAAAACGATGGTCGGACCGGCTTGCTGTAACGTACTGATCCAAGAGTGTTGTTAGTAGATCGGTGGACCTGCTTTGTACAGCTGTTCCATGGTTTTAATGAATGTCCATCTATTTATGTATATATATAGTGGTATATGTATAATATACAAATTCGTATGTATGCATTTTTATGCCTGTATTGGATCAAAAACCATAAACATCACATTGCTACCAATCTCAGTCACTACAGTCGGTGCTGGTTGTCAGGTATGTGGTGGCGATATGTTTGTATTGTCCACGGCTCATTCACAGTTTTACTCATCAATCTGATGAGAATTGTTGGATGTTCTGTGTTTATCAGAATGAAGCGATCCAAATTTTTAAAATAGTCGTAGGTAACGGCTTACCAATATGCCCAATGGTTTTCAATCAGTGAAATTTCGAGCTGCTTACCTCGCTCTATGATGAACGCGTGTCGACGAAATGTTTATTTACAGTGTGTTCCACAAGAAAGTATCTAAATTCACCTATTCTGTTTAACCTCCACCACAATTTAGCAAGTAAAATTATTATGTCCACTCTATTAACTTTTTCGCGTTAGCTTCTTTCTTCTTGGTAAACAACAATATTAAAATGAGTTTCGTGTATGAAAAGCATTTTGAGGTTGTGTTCTTATAGTTACTCATCCGAAAAGACCCAAAATGAGTGTGAAGCTGGTAGCAAAATACACCAAAACATCTGTGCCATTTGTGAAGAAGTGGTTTAAGCGGTATAGTGACTGTGGAATTGTGGATGATTTACTGGGAAGAGGTTTAGATAGAGTCACTTCACAGAAGGATGATAAGGTCATTTTAAAGTTGTTTGTGAAAAATCCGACAATAAACTTATGGCAAGCACAACAAAAACTATTTCAGAAAGGTTTTGAAGTGTCAATAAATAAAATTCGACGAAGACTTAAAGAATTCGATATTAAAAAGAGGAGCATACAGTATAAACCTTTGTTGACAGAGAAGCTCATCAAAAAAGGCTGACTTGGGCACACGAAAATTTGGGCCGTGATTAGTTAGAGCAATGTCATGTTTAAAGACGAATCATGTTTTGTGGTATACAAGTATTGGCATCTTCACAAGAAACCTGGATGCTCAATTTATGGTGAAACTATTCCAAAATGGTTTGCTAAAATCTGCTGAGAAACTATTTGGATCTGGAAATAAAGATTGGATCTTACAAGAGGATAATGACCCTAAACATCATAGTTGCTTTTGCTCCCAGTGGAAAGAGGAAAATGGTATTCAAACTTCGATCGAAAAAGTCAGGGGTCTTATGAAGACAAAGCTTAGAGGAAAAATAGTTACAAGCACTCAACAGATTGTCCGCGTTCTCAAAAACATTTGGAAAGACTTTACTTCAGAATATGCGGCCAAATTAAGTGAAAGTTGCACTAAAAGATGTGAGTCTATAATAGACAACAATGGTGACTGGACTACATACTAAGATAATTGCAAAATTAGTTTTAATGTCTATTATGAGAAATAAATAGTAATTAGTTCATTAGTTTTCATGGTTTATTAGTTTTCTTTAAGATATTTTCTTGTGGAACATATTGTAGTATGAAAACTTAGAAAATGACAAAACATGGCGGACTACAAAATTTTATCGAAATAACAAAAATTCACATGTATATTAGTAAAACAGTTGACAAAAGCAATGTTAGGACTATTCAAAAATTTTGTTATAAAAATCAATTGCTCGTTAATATGCAATTAGTAAACTAGCAACTTTGGCGAGGATAATTACAAAAAAAATAGATTAATACGAATGTAAACCCATTTGTTATTGACCCTGAACTTATCCATTTTTTGCAAAACTAAAATAATTTTTGTTTGTTAACAATGTCTTAGGATATATGTATACCATGTTCATCGGAAATCTCTGTGAGCTGGCCAATCCTCGTTACAGTGATCGCCCAAATTCCATTTATTTTAATTTTGTGCAAATTAATCTAGTTCGGGGTCAATAACAAATGGTTCTACATCATCGGTTTAAAATGGGGATAATTTTGATTTGTTTAGGATGACCTAGGCTAACCACGCACAGTTACCATGTTTGTCGAAAATCTCACAGAGATCCACGATATAGTGAACGTATAAATTTCATTTATTTTAGTTTTGCAAAAATTGATCGAGTTCGGGGTCAATAACAAATGGGTCTTCGTGATCTTTAATACGATCATATAATTTTAGGGATAATTTTTATTTTCAAGCAAATCGAATTTCGTATTAATCTATTTTTGAATAATCCTATCATTGCTTTTGTCAACTGTTTTACAAATACATGTGCATTTTTGTTATTTCGACAAATTTTGTAGTCCGTCTTGTTTTACTATTTTTTAATTTTGTCGGAAACTTTACAGTCGTAATTTGGTAGTATATGAGGCCAAAGACTTAAACGACTATTACCTTATCTAGAATACAAAGTAAAATTAAAACCCCCGGAAAGTAATCCTGTAAGCCGTATGTAAATTAATGTTTGAAACATTCATTTGCTTTTAGCAAAAAGTAATTTTTTGATATTTTTAATCTAAAACCATAGAATCACAAAAATCATGTTTTCCCATACGATTTGAATGAAATAAGAGATTTTTAGGGCTTCCATGATAAATTAAATAAAGCTTCGATTGTTCACTACGGAACTTTGTATATCTTGTCAGTTCTGATGTAACCCATCACTTCATAAAGTTCGTCAGGATATCCATACAATAGAAGCGGTAAATCTACAAATTATCTTTATGCGTCCATGGCTTCGTATAGAAATTAATAATTTCAATTCTAATCGAAATCAAACTTCATCTATAGAGATACTTTTTTAATAGAATATCGGTCTGTCGGTTTATGCGTATGCAAATTTTATTGTTTTGAAAATAATGAAAAACAAATAAAAAATAAAAATGTTGTTTCTTGGGCTTTATTGATAATCATACCACTGTACAAGGTTAATTCCAACTACAAATGAAATTCCCTTTGCGAACGAATTCTGCAAACATTGATTACCAGATTAAAAATTAATATTATGTTCTAGTTGTAATTAATCTTTCTCTAGAGGGAGGTTGTTTTTATAATGTAATCGATATCCATTTTCGTCTGTTCAACTGAGGTTTATTTTTGGATAAAATGTTTCTCAATTTTGACTATTAAGTAATTTAGCCTGAAATATCCAGGACAACTTTTATCAAACTTTCACATTTATGAAAAGAAAATTAGTAATCATGTCTCTATACCGGTCTCCGTTGACTGTAACGTTTTCACCAGCATCACTTTCAAACACGTATGTCCGATGCTCTCTTCGACCCATAAAGCATACCAAACGGTTACCTCTTGTGGATGTAATGGTATTTGACCAGGCGCGGATCCACCGTTTTCTGTTACGAGGGCTTTTTAAATTTGTGGAAAAAATCAATAGTCGATAAAGCAAATGTATTTAATTTTGAAAGTTTTGTAATAAAACATGTTCACGTATTTGTATTCATCCCAAACAATTCAAATTTTATTTAGAAATCAAATATAATAAATTGATACATAAAATAACAAAAATTAACATTAAAAAACATATTCAGTCCAATGTATAAATAAAGCATCCTTGGCCGAATTCATTAATCACATTGTCAATATTTAATTCCATCTCTATACGTATATTTAATAAAGCTAAACCTATTAATCGGTATTGGCTAATTGAATTCCGCAAATATGTTTTTAATCTTCTAAGAGTTGAAAAACTTCTTTCTGCAGGGGCGATACTTATAGGCAATGACACATACATACTAACTAGCTCGATCATCCGGGGATAAATATCTTCATTCAAATTAAATAAAACATCCTCTAAACTGGAAAACATATTTGTTGATTGTTTTGTAACTTCTTTTAATTGGCATATCTCGGAATGTAAATAAGTAAACACAGTAACACAGTAACAAGATGATTGGAATATAATTGATATTGAAAATTAGTAGGATCTGTAATAATGGTTTTCAAATTTTGTAACACATTTTCGATTTTAATTTTTATTTCGAAAATTTCTAATTCTAATAGATTTTTTGGAATTAAAAAATTGATGTCAAACATATTTATTAATCTCTCCGAAAATCGATCATTTAAATCCACAATTATATTGTCCAATAACGGAATAAACACAGTTTTTTAAAATTATCAGATGGACTTTTGTGTTCAACATTTTCCCTATGTCGCTGTCTACCAGCAAATCTTGGTACTTTGAACTCTATTTGGTAAGTATCACAGATTTGTTTAATGTTTTTATAAATGGAATCCAAATCCAAATCACAGTTTGTTCTTCGATCCTTTAGTGTGCTGATAAGTACGTCGATGTACTGTTTAGCTCTTAAAAAATCCATCGTTTTTTTTATAAAAGTTTCGTTACTGGAAAGAACAAATGCAAAACAGAAATTTGACATTATCAGCACATTATCATTACTAGAAAATCAACGTCTAAAATGCTTTTAATCAATATTTTTGCTTTAACACCTGTTTCACCATGCCACTCAGAAATTTCTTCAAGGATCTGCACAATTTTATTGAAATTAGTGGCAAAATCTTCTCTAGTCTAGTTTCGCAAAGTTTTTTTAATTTCTCATCACAAATATTCTTAAATACGAACATTCGCTTGGCTGACATATTGAAGAATGCTATTATTTCCTTTATTACATCTATAGAGCTACGAACACTTGGTACCATTGAAGACTTTCAGATAGCTAAATTTAGCGCGTGGTTAAAACATGGACATCGAAAAGCATTCGTAGCTGCCTTTTGTATCTCATTCACCGCACCAATTTGTTCCGAAATCATCACAGAACACCCATCTGTACCAATTCCAATTAAATAATTTGTGTTTAACCCATATTTTTTTAACTGCTGTAGAACTAGCTGCCCAAGATTTTTTCCTGTAATTTTTGGCTCCTTGCCATGTAAAATGAAACTTTGATCTGCAATTTGATGAACATCCAAGAAATCAATGAAATCTTCGAATCTTTCCCCATTATAAACATAAGCTAGTACTAAGCTTAATCGCGAAACCGTACTTATGTCGATAGTTTCATCAATAATGACAGAATAATATTTGGCTTTTTTGATTCTGTTTATGACTTGATCCCTAATTTCAGCTCCAATGATATCAATCAGTTCATTTTGGGTAGTCTTGCTAATATATGTTGCGTTCGACTTCGAATTGGATAAATGTTCTTTAAGGATGGCATCGCCACTAGCTCTGTATTTTAAAATTTCCATGATTTTGCATCGGATTAAAATCTAGTATGCCATCATCACGGTGACCACGAAGCGCTATATTCTGTCGTCCTAATAATATTAGCAGTTCAATAATGGGTTTAATTCGTTTACGGTTTTCTTCAACTGTTTTTGATCTACCAATGCTTAATAAACTAACGACTGACATAGTGGGATTCTCGAATATTTTGCAAAATTGTTCCGCTTTAGTTACAGCTGTTTTGTGGTATTGGGATCGTTCGTGTAAGTTCAAATCTCCATCTTTTCCAGTTAGTTTCTCAAAGGACGTAAGTGGTTGATTAACAAGTTTTCTATCAGAACTGTTTTCAAAACAAACACAGTATTTGCAGAATAATCCCTTAAATATATTGGAATAAGTGAGCGTAATTTATCAAATGATGCTTATTAATGCATCGTCGAACTTCTTTTTTCTGTTTTTGGTGCAACGAAAACGGAAATTTGAAATTTGGTGGTTGCTTCCAAGAGTTTTTAAGAATTTCGTACTTTTGTGGATCGTCCTTTAATTTATTAACATAGTTCCCAATATCAGCGGACTCGTAGAAAAGTTCACTATCAGATATTTCATCCGCAAGAAATGCATTATTTTGATTTGAGTTCACTAATTCATTTTGAGTTTGAATAGGTGTAAAGTTGTCACACTTAGTTAGGTTGTCGCTATATTAACGGAATTGTGATTTTTTTAAAAAGTGTTCAAGTTGTTGTTGTGCTTGTTTTGATCTTTTCATTTTCCGAAACGAATATTGGATTAAATAAACTGGAATAAAAAGGTTTATATATTTTCTTCATATGTACATATACGAGTACATACTCGAACGTACATATTATGATTGTATAAATAATGAATAAATTTATACCTACCTATAAACAAAGGTTAATACTTAAAATACTACTTACATACCACACACTAAAAAGATAAATTAGATTTGGTCTCGACGCACGTTCAATTTTTACTATTGTTTTTGACGGTGATAAATGCATTGAGTGTATTTTGCAATTGCACCGAGCAAACAAGTTAATTACCTGTTTGGAAATCCATAAATATTTATATTAGTACCTATTTTGCACATCTCTAGTACGATGTTTGGTATAAATATGTGCGACACATAAATATATGCGATGAGATTTTTTGGGTATAAAATGCGAAATGGAAAATATTTCATTAAAAATGGTTGTTAAAAAACATACATGGATATAATTATTTAAATAATTTAACGATACAACATGTATTATTGTATTATTGATATATGATCTTTGGGTTTCATGAGGAGCCATCGCCCTATGCCCCTCCCCCTGGATCCGCCCTTGTTTTTGAACAATAACTCATGGATTTTCTTCACTATACAAATTCAAAAATTTTTTATTCCAGCACGAGTTGAATCTTGTAAGCATCAAAATCCTTACACAAAAAACTCCATAAAGATGTTGGTTCAAGTTCCAATTGTTGTGCACGATGACGAATCGATTCATTTGGATTATTTTCAATGCTACGCACTACAGCTGCTACCATATATAGTAAACGTGGTGCGAAAGCGATTCATATTTCCTCGAATTAACTACTCTCATCGACGATTATGTTAAGATTATGTAAGATCAAAACGGTTGTCTCTGAAAAAAGTGTTGCCAACTTAAATTGCTGTACCTTGAAATGAAACACTCTTTAGAACCCTATCATTTTCAGCGTAACGATATTTTCAATATTGTTAAAACCTTTTATATATATTTGACCCATCCTTATCTACTACCAAGGTATTAAAAGAATCAAAGGTCCAAATATCTATTTTCCAGGTTTATAGTGTTTTGTTGTACCTCATATCATTATGGGGACAACAAACATTAGTAAACCTTAAACAGAAGCAAAATATAAAAACGATTAACGTGTGCGCAATCCTAAACTAAATAACACTACACGAGTACCTTTTAAATACATAAATCATAAACATGTAATAATTTATTTTTCTAATTAATATTATTCTAACAAACCTCACGACTTTTTTATAATTGTGCGCTTTCAACAAACAAATGAACGTATATTATATATATATGTATGTGCAAAATGCAAGTGAATTTCCATGGAAATTTATTTTACAAAATAAATAAATTAATAATAAAAATAATAACCTGTTTATTTGTATTATGTTTTATATGGTAAAAGAAAATTCAAATAATTTATAAATATATAAAACAAATATTAAAATGTATAATTATTATTATATTTTGTTGTTGGTTTTTAGTTTTTCTTTTTTTCATTTTCATTACAATGCTAATTATGGCTATAAAATTATAAACAACTCATAATTTAATTTAACACTTTTAAATTTTTGTTTATTTATAGGACTTTTGCGTGGGAGATTTTTTTTTGGTTGTATTGAGGTTTTGTGGTAATTGCACTGTGGGTGCTTTTAGAGCTTTCATATTTTTTCTACACGGTTATGTTGATTTAGATAAGGTTTAGTGGTAAGTTCCGTTATAAAATATCAATAATGGGGAACAGAACAGCTTCTTAAGGTTTATTTATAATTTCTGTAAAGCTTATCAAGAGGCTGAATCAATAATATAAACGATTCTCGGGAATGGATGAATGCACAATAGGGTGGTCCTTGTTTGTATGCCGCGGAAAAAATTTAGAGATATCTAACGTGAAACCCCTTAGAAATATAAGATTATGCTAAAAACTTAAACAGAAAAAATATTGGGACAATCGAAGGTGGTTTAGAGGTCGCGGTTTGAGCGCGAAGTTTAATAAAAACGGCATTTTTTCAATTGTTCACTTTCAAACGAACAGAAAGCCTAAATAAAAACTGTGGTGAATAGAAGATATAATTAATTACCTTTCCAAAACATTAAAGATATCAAAAATCAGTTAACAAATAGTGAAGAGTTTATTGCCAATTTTCCAACTAATAAAAACCCAAATAATAAATGGTTTTTTTGAAGTTTTGGAATTTACTACTGTGGGCAAAAAATAGTAAGACTTTTTATCGAAATATTCGTCGAAATTTTTTTTTCTATGTTGGTATGACTGTCAGGGACATCTGTGCCAAATATCAGATCAAAATAATCATTAGTGTTTAGTATACGCTTGTCTTTCTGAAGTACAAAAAGTGCATTCGGTGATTTTATAATGAGTGAAATTATTCAACAAAGAAGTTCCATTAAATTTTGTGTGCGGAATCAATTTTCTGGTGATAATTGTTTGTGGCGAGCAAGTGTTTTTGATTGGTACAAATTGTTCAAAGAGGGTCGAGAACGTGTTGACGACGAACCACGTCTAGGACGGCCATCAACGTCAACTGATGATCAACACGTTAATAAAATAATGGAATTAATGCTCGAGAATCGACAATTAACAGTCAGAGACCTTACTGGCATCGTTGAAATATCGGAAGGAAGTGAAACCACAATTGGTTCCAAAATCACTAAATTTTTTGGAAAAACAGCGTCGCGTTGACTACCAGGATGTCATGAAACGTATTATAACTGACGATGAGTCTTGGATCTATGCTTACGACCCGAAAACAGATGATTAATCGGCCGAATATCGTGCCAAAGGTGAGCCGAAGCAAGTCAAAAATCAAGGTGATGTTGACAGTTTTCTTCGATTATCGAGGTGTGGTGCACTCCGAATTCCTTTGGACTGGCCAAACTGCCAACAAGGAATACTATTTGAGTGTATTGCGTCGTTTGCGCGAAGCAATTTGTAAAAAGAGGCCGGAATTATGGGTCGACAACTCTTGCTTGTTGCACAACGATAATTCACCTTCTCATACTGCATTGGTTTTCGCCGTATTCGCCTGATTTAGCCCCGTGTGACTTCTGGCTTTTCAGCAAACTCAAACGACCGCTCCGGGGAAACCGTTTTGAGTCAATTGAAGACATTAAACTTAAATCGCTACACGCATTCGAGGCTATTCCGGAAATTGACTTTAACAACTGTTTCGAGGATTGGAAAAAACTTTGGCACAAGTGTATTGAGGCCGGGGGATTACTTTGAGGGGGATGAAATAGATTTGGAGAAATAAATAAAGAATTTTAAAATTATGAACAAAGTCTTACTATTTTTTGCCTACAGTATTATGACTTATTTTAAAATTAATAATATTCATAAACTTAATTTATAATTGTTGTCAATTAATGAATATTCATATTTTTTAATTATTTATAATCAGAT
This sequence comes from Nephrotoma guestfalica, assembly GCA_963691935.1. Lineage (NCBI taxonomy): Eukaryota > Metazoa > Arthropoda > Insecta > Diptera > Tipulidae > Nephrotoma > Nephrotoma guestfalica. The sequence continues at coordinate 218,230,067 of OY829913.1, read as the reverse complement.
CTGCATTATTCCGAGTTTTGTATTTACAGTGAACTGTCGCTATAGTTTATCGGGTTATGATAATTTATATTTTGTCCCATAAATTATTATTATCATTAAAAATTCCGTGTTGACTATTTTCGAATAGTGTTTTGCTGATATAGGGACAGCTGCGCGAAAAATATGGGATGATAGTTAACTCTGTAGTTTTTTCTGGGATGCTAAACCCTGGGATGAGATAAACTGAAGGTTGGCATTGCCTTGGATGATAAATATATCGCGATAGTTTAGTGTTGCCACTACATTTTTCTGGGATGATTCCTGGGCTAACCTTTTTGTGCGTCCTTTTAATTCAAAATAAATTAATCTTAACTGGAAGTGAATTGCAGCTGATGGACATTGATTGCTATGTGACGCATATGAGGAACACGCTCCACAAATAAAAACATGTGAGTACTGGTTCCGCCGTTTTAAAAGTGGCAATTTGAACGACAGTGACGAAGAACGCGACGGGAGACCAGTAAAGTTTGAAGACGTTGAGTTGGAGACGTTATTGGTTCATGACTCATGTCAAACTCGAGAGGAACTCGCTGCAACTTTGGGAGTGGCTCAACAAGCTATTCAAAACGGTCTCAAGACCATGGGTATGGTGCAAAAACAAAAAAAGAATGGTTCCGTATGAACGGAAGCCAAGAGAAGTGTTTTGCATCGAATCGTGACGGAGGAGGAAAAGTGGAACCGATTTGACAACCCAAAGTGCAGAAAATCGTGGGGTAAAGAATGTTATACATCAACTTCAACGGTCAAACCGGATATACATGACCAGCAGCTACTACTTTGCGTCTGGTGGGGGGATCAGTTCAGAGTGATCTACTATGAGCCAGACTAACGAAACCATCATTGGAGAACGTTGTCAACAACAATTGATGCAATTAAACCGAGCATTGAAGCTCAAGCGACCACAAATATTTCAGCATGACATCGCTCGCTCCTACCTCACCTACCGAATTCACTAGATATTGCTCCTTCCAACTACCACTTATTCCGGTCGATGACTCATGGCCTGGCCGAGCAGCACATTGCTGTTTACGAAGAAGCCATAAATTGACGATGCAGAGACCACACTTTGAATAAAACAAATTGTACCAATTTCTCTGAATAAAGCGTGTGTGAAATGTGCATGCGTGAATAGGGGGTATTAATTGAACTTCACGACATTAAATCCACTGGACAACTAATACATTCTTTTAAAAATAAAAAAAATTAAAATATTGTATTTTTAAAACCGTTAAAAATTTAGAAAAAAGTCACAAAAAAAATCATTTGTCACTTGATCAGAATCTAAGACCTGGTCTTCTATTTTAATACTTACTAATACTAATCCTAAGATAAAGCAACAAATCATAAAAATTAAAACTACTTAAGCTTGAAATGAACCTGAATATCAGTGGCCAAAAACAAAAGACATTTGGCTATTCTTAGCCATTTAAAAGCAAATTTACATGAACACACACATAGCTTGTTTTTACAGACACGTATACGTATGTATATCACGTTTATAATCGAATTCCATATTTGTTAAATCGCGAAAATTTAATCAATCTGCATCGAATTAATTTTAAATATAACGGGCTTAAATGAATTAAATTAATTTAAATTACCATAATTTTTAATCAGCCAATGAACGAGAATACATTTAATCAAAATATTTTGTTCTCGCTATTGAATATTTTTATGCAAATTTTGATAAAATTGTTGATAAAATGACGAATAACTGTTTATGTATTGTATCTGGCTTAGTTTTATATATGTTTTGACATAAAGGTAAATTATCGTTTCATATATTATGTATCCACAAGAATTTAAATGGGATGTTAAGCGAGTATAACTGTACACAAGCAGAAATTTATGTAAGATGTGTTATAAATCGTGAAATGTGGATACATCCATTAATGCAAAATATTTATTTCATGCAAATTGATCTGTATATCTACATTGTGACCAGCAAGTATGGTCTTATAAAATGTACTAGATGTCTGAATTTTGACTGGTCTAGTTTTCGCTACCTATTTATTATGCGCATGAGGTGGTATTAAACCACCTGCCGTTCGTTGTTATTCTAGCTACTCTCGAAATAATAATTGGCGCGTAGTGCACGGCATATCAACATTCGCTCTGCTAGGAGAAATGAGGCAGGTTGTGCCTTGTCCAGTGAGTTCATCCGCCCTTTCATATTAAGAGATGAGAGACAGCTCTGGGCTGCTTTTACTATAGGGGCTTTATCAGGGTATTTAATTTCTAATATTTCATTAAAGTTTTTTAATAAATCGTTAAATTATTGTAAAATTAGATATTTTAGTGGGAGTAATAGGAAAAACTAGGCCATTCACCAAAGGCACCAATTGAAACATTATCCGCATAAGCAACCACCTTAAAGCCGCACTCTTTCCTGGTTTCAAAGAAGAGCGCGGATAATATTCCACCTTGCGGTGTGTCTCTACTAGCAAATCTGGTATTGAAGGACCAGACCAACCAAGCTATTCATCACGACCATGCTTTTAAACATTTGATCTACCCAGCCCCCAAGTCAGTCGTCCACGCTGAGGGACGAGAGTGCTTGCGTAATCGCCTCTGGTCTAACGTTGGACGTTTAACGGCCCACTCCGTATTCAGAAAAGTTATCATGGAGTTTTTCTTATGTTCAATCATTTTTTCGATATGAACAATAAGGGAGTATAGTGCAATTTCCACAGATTTCCTATTGCAATATGCGTGTTGGGATTTCGTTAGCCTATTTGAATCAATTTAACTCCTAATGTAGACTTCTATCTGTCTTTCCAAAAAATTTATTAGGGAGGAGGCTAAACTTACGAGTATAGTTCTAAGTTCTTTGGGTCAGCAAGAACATCTTTTACTTCAGTCCTTACTAGGAATATGACGGAGTTCTAGGCTGAGCTTGAAGATAACTTCCAGCCAAGGTAAGGTTAAGCCAGACGTTTGTTGGACATCTGCCTAGATCTTAAAAGACTCCTGCATTTTACGACATTTTAGCCCCCATGCATTTATATAAGCATTTCTTAATTCTTAATAATGTTTATGCTTTAAAGACTTCCTTGTAGCAGCCCCAGTCCTTAGCAGCTTTAGTTTGCTTGGTTCTACTAAAGTCCTTTGCATTTTTACAGGTCTTTAGAAGTCCTTTCGACCACCACGGCGGTCGAGATTTTCTCAGAGGTCTACTAGGAGGACAGAAACATAATATTACCTTAATTAAGGCGTGGGATAGCTGGCCCACCAGAATTTCAGGCTCTTGAGTTGAACCAGAAGGGTTTCGAATCGGTATCGGTGGTGAATTAATTAAAATAGTTCTAAAAATGTCCCAGTTGGTTCTACTCTTGTTTCTACAGCTTGGTTTTTCGGTGACTTTTGTCTCCAATTCAAATTGGAGATAACAATGATCAGAAAAATAATGATCCTTCGACACAGTAAAATTCACTAAACTATCCATAATGGAATCGAGTCCTTCTTATATCTATTTCTGGTTACAAACGTTGGATAACAGCCAATATTACATATAATGGGTTAGGGAAAAAGTCTGTGGCCTTTTTTGGGTGACATTGAAAGAAAGAATTTTCGTATTTAAAATGAATTTTATTAAACCAAAAATGTGCCGTTTTGATCGATGACTTTAATGCCATTTTTCAAGTAAAACCTTGATCCCAACACTGTAGAACTCCTGTAGTTTAGAGGCGAAAAATCAAGACAACTCATTTTCGCAGTCCTCTTTTGAACTTAATTTAAAACCATTAAGATGGTTCTGCATGGACCAAAACAAATGGTAGTCCGATGGTACAATCAGAACTATATAGTGAGTGCATCAAAACTTCTCAACCAAACTCTCCCAGTTTCTGCCGGGTCATCAATGATGTGTGTGGTCTAGCGTTATCATGATGTAACACACAATACCCTTTCAGCTAACCAATTCTGAACATTTTAACTGAATTGCTTGCCTTAAACGCGTTAGTTGCTGACAGTAAAGATTAGAATAAATCGTTTGGTCCGGTGGCAGCCCCTCATAATGCACGAGTAATTTCCAATCCCAGAAAACACACAGCATTACCTTTCTTGGCATCAATCCTGGCTTTAATACCGTTTGAGAAGTTCGTTCCGTTTTAGCAGCGTTTCGCAGATAAACTCCGGTCCATTAAATCTTTAACTATTAATTCATGTGCTACCCAAACGTCAAACTTTTTATTTGTATCCAGCCATTTTCAAATGGTTTAGAACTGTTTTGTGATCAATATTTAGTTCTTGGCAAGTGGTTGGTCGACCAGAGCGAGGTGCATCTTTGACATCCATATTTCCAGAACGAAAACGCTTGAACCATTTATTTGCTGCTGATTTTGTTAAAGCAATTTTTTTTTGTATGTCAAAGTACAAGCTAAAATGTCACCTTTCAAACACAAATAAGAATTGTCCGATACGATCAATGGTTACTGAGATATATGAATGTAAAGCCATCTACCGGGAAAAGGCCACTTTTTCCTCTACCTATTACATAGGGTAATACTAAGAATAATTCTAAAAAATAACTTTCCTAGTTCATTGTTATCAGTCAGTGGGTCTCCAAATTATCTGATGATCTGATTATCCTTTCATGAGCTTACTAAAATAGCATGTAGGGTATTTTTCCATCATGTGAAAGGTAAGTTGATATTAGCCTATTAGATATTTTAACCATCCATCTTAATGGTTGTTGTAACCACATCGGAATTACTGTATTTTGGTAACAAAAAAATATTCAGATTATTTCTAGCAAGAACGCAGGAACGAATTTTACCTACCTTCTGTATATTTCGGGGTCCAAAGTTTAAGTATACGCTCACTATCGACCCAAGATTCTTGTACCAGGACAATGTCTATCTCTTCTGCTCGTAATTTGTGTATGAGCGAAGCCGAAGCAGCCTTGGATTAATCTGCAGGAAGCTTAACAATAGATTTGCTTCTTTTCTTCGACCTCCACCTCAAATATATCAGACCTCTGCTGTGACTGTGATTCCCAAGGGATCCACAAATTTATCTCATCAAAGTAGACATATTTGTGTCTATAGAGACTGTTTCTACCTCAACATCCATGTTCACAGCTAATTAGACAATTAGTTTTTGCCAGCACAGTCGGCAACTTTCTATTTAATAGGATAATAGCTGACTTACACTAATCCCCTGATTCTTCCAACTTGTCCGGTCCCTAGTCGGTGGTCGGCAATTCAGAATTGATAATTTATGTAGCCTTTACAGAATTTCTTTCGGGTCGGTGGGTTACGCAGTGATACAAGCTCTTGTTGTAGGTCTGCAGGGAAGATCCTTTCTAGCCGCTACTTCTAGTGTAGCACTAGGCGATTCCAGTGAAATTCACTGTCACCCTTTGTTCCAGTAAGCCATCAGGTCGAGGGTTTCCCTAATAATTTTTAGGAAAGTGGCGGTTAATGGGGTTCTGTCAATAAGAGCCACCACTAAGTGCTCATTTAGCCCCTCATTGAAAATCCTAGTTACAGTTTCCTGTATTCTAGTCTTCTTTGTACTCTACTGTGATGCATCCTTTGACCTCAGCTTTTTGGGTAGAGAACCTTTAGACAAATCCTCCTGCTGCATTTCAATAATCTTTTGAGAACATGAGAGAGTTTCAATATTTCTGTGCGTTCTCTCCGCCAAAAGAATCTTATTGAGGTTTACTAGAGCTTTCCAGACTCTTTTCTGGGTTTTGTAAATTTTTTATATAATCCGGATTACTACAAATACTTAGGCTTATGTTAATTTTGACTTCAAATTTAATTATTGGTCGAATGTTTTTAATTGTTTTAACATGTTATGAGGGTATATAAAATAATAGAACAGAGGTATTTTTTCTGGTTTTATTAGCGTTGAAGACTGGAGAAGATAAACGATCTAACTAAACCAAATGGACAAGTAGATTAATGTTTTCGCGTTTGAATTGTGAGGTACCGCGGGTTTAAATCCCGATAGGGACAGGATGCAAAAGAGATTTTTCATCATATGATTTGGACCAGCGATGAAAATGATTACAAATATGACCTCGTGACGGAGTTCAGAATTCATGAGTCGTCCCATCTTCTTACATGACAACCCAGTATTATATGCCAGCATGGAGCTATGCAACGCGCGTGTAGTTCAACGTAAATCGCCGTATGTTCTTGATTTGGCAACTGCGGGTAAAACTGGTCACGAAAAGTGAACTGCAAAATGGTTGAGAGTGCTAATGCGTAAAAACCGATTGAAAAGTTAAAAATAATAGACTAATTTCCATACTTTAGCATTTATCTTAATAATTTTTTTGTTTAATATAGAAAAACTTGATGTTTAACAGGATAAACGCACAGCACAGAATCTAGATTACTGTTTAAGCACACCTGATATTAACTGAATGATTATTGCCATCTAGGTCAAAAAATTTCATAATTACTATTATTTATTTTACTACGTAAACGGAAGTTTCTGATATTTTAATTTCTAACAATTGTATACCAAATAACTGTCAAAGTGCGGCAAATTGAACGTAATAATAATTAAAAATTTAATTTTTCACTTGAACTTACTACATACAAAAATTTGTTAACGTGTTGAAATGCCGTTGCACTTTCAGTCAATTAAATATTTATTTGTTTTATTATCGCTCGCACACAAGTATTGTTCTAGACGAAACTCACTTATAAAGTTATTGTTGATTCCTACAACTGATAACAAATTCCAAATGTTCCAGATAAGACAAAATAAACGTAATTCAAAATGGCAATTACATTATCGTAATAATTTAATACCAAAGCATAATTTATTTTATTTTTTAATGTATTTTTTAACATACGTAAACCCAAAATTTTTAATATTAAATTTTTTTAAATACTATAATTATCTTGATCATAAAAAATTCTATTATAATATTTAAAATAAAAGCATAATTATAAGAAACAAGTTCAATGATCACACCGTTACACTGAACTTCGTTAAACCACAAAAAAATAATTTCCCAAAAAAAACGAATTTTTAATAAAATGTATTGAATAAAACAAGAATTGAACAAAAAATATTTCCTTGATTTTATGAAGCTTCTTACTTTTGTTTTTATTTTAAATATAATAAAAATTATCATAAATGCCAGCCCATTTTAACCAAATGATTGTAATTATAATTATATTAATAATTTATTTTATTTTTTTTGTATGTACCATAACAAAATTTTAACATTAAACTTTTTTGCTGACGATTTTATTATTGTTCATTTTACATAATATGGAATATACTGCACATACACTTTTTGGTTCAAATTGTATGATGGTCCTATATATTTCATGTACCAGTACATGTACCATACGTATGTACCAAAAAACGATGGAAGAAGAAAAAATGAAAAATTTCTGATTTATTTCTACGATAATTCCAATTAAAACTCAAAGCTAATAAAAATGCTTGAAAAAAGAACGGCAAACATGAATTATTGCTTTAACCGGGCAGTAAGGGTAAACTTACAAGTATAATTATTACGATTTATGTAATATTATGGCTGATGTTTGATGCGAATGAATAGATTAAGTGGAGTAAAATTTTAATGGCTTGATTATGGAAGAAATTTAATTATGATTTAATTTAAATGTAGTAAAGTAATATTTAAAACGTGGGTTAAGTAAAATTTATTGCTGGGGGATAAAGTTTCCGAATAATTCATAACTATTAAGCACTTTTTCAGAACTTGATCCACTGTATATACCATATATATGATCTATTTTATCGGAGAGCGAGTAACAACGAGTGACCGCATGGGAATAAAGAATAAGAAAAAAAACGGAACGAAATTGAAACACCTGGTACCCTGCAAGCCAGTATATTTCAGTTAGTAGATCTGGGTCCTGATTTCGTGCCGTGACGACCTTTCGAAAATAGTCTCTCAGTGCATAGCTAAAATTTTACATATTTCTGGGCTCTGAGCGAAGTTCCAGAATTACATCGCCTGTCCTTGTTCAACGAATTGACTTTTTTCTGTGTTATGGGTTTGGGGTATTACTTTTCGACGAATCTCTCCGAACAAGTTGTCCAGTTGGGTTTGGCAGACGACCTTTTGAATTGGACTTGTGCATTATTTTGTGCTTTTTCCTGTTCCCCTTTTTTTCGTTTCACAGACTCAGGCGCAGTGGGTAATCGGCACCTGAAGCTGGAAATGCGGATGTGATACTATCAAAACTCACTATAATGACCCTCTTCTCGAGTGCAGTACTCAGCACCGATCGATCGTCTAAGTTAATGAATAAGTTTGAGCTTGCCAGTTGCAAATAATATATTGTAAATTGTGAAACTGCTCTCACTACTCTCGCATGAATTATGAGTGTGAAGATGGAAAAGGAGTATCTATTCAGCTTAAAAGGATAGTCGATCGCATCCATTGGACCATGAATACTTTTTAATAAAAAAAAATCTGCTACACAATAGTATTAATTAAATTAATTAAATTAATTAAATTAATTAAATTAATTAAATTAATTAAATTAATTAAATTAATTAAATTAATTAAATTAATTAAATTAATTAAATTAATTAAATTAATTAAATTAATTAAATTAATTAAATTAATTAAATTAATTAAATTAATTAAATTAATTAAATTAATTAAATTATTTAAATTAATCAAATTAATTAAATTAATTTAATTAATTAAATTAATCAAATTAATTAAATTAATTAAATTAATTAAATTAATTAAATTAATTAAATTAATTAAATTAATTAAATTAATTAAATTAATTAAATTAATTAAATTAATTAAATTAATTAAATTAATTAAATTAATTAAATTAATTAAATTAATTAAATTAATTAAATTAATTAAATTAATTAAATTAATTAAATTAATTAAATTAATTAAATTAATTAAATTAATTAAATTAATTAAATTAATTAAATTAATTAAATTAATTAAATTAATTAAATTAATTAAATTAATTAAATTAATTAAATTAATTAAATTAATTAAATTAATTAAATTAATTAAATTAATTAAATTAATTAAATTAATTAAATTAATTAAATTAATTAAATTAATTAAATTAATTAAATTAATTAAATTAATTAATTAATTTAATTAATTAATTAATTAATTAATTAAATTAATTAAATTAATTAAATTAATTAAATTAATTAAATTAATTAAATTAATTAAATTAATTAAATTAATTAAATTAATTAAATTAATTAAATTAATTAAATTAATTAAATTAATTAAATTAATTAAATTAATTAAATTAATTAAATTAATTAAATTAATTAAATTAATTAAATTAATTAAATTAATTAAATTAATTAAATTAATTAAATTAATTAAATTAATTAAATTGATTAAATTAATTAATTAATTTAATTTAATTAAATTAATTAATTTAATTAATTTAATTAATTTAATTAATTTAATTAATTTAATTAATTTAATTAATTTAATTAATTTAATTAATTTAATTAATTTAATTAATTTAATTAATTTAATTAATTTAATTAATTTAATTAATTTAATTAATTTAATTAATTTAATTAATTTAATTAATTTAATTAATTTAATTAATTTAATTAATTTAATTAATTTAATTAATTTAATTAATTTAATTAATTTAATTAATTCAATTAATTTAATTAATTTAATTAATTTAATTAATTTAATTAATTTAATTAATTTAATTAATTTAATTAATTTAATTAATTTAATTAATTTAATTAATTTAATTAATTTAATTAATTTAATTAATTTAATTAATTTAATTAATTTAATTAATTTAATTAATTTAATTAATTTAATTAATTTAATTAATTTAATTAATTTAATTAATTTAATTAATTTAATTAATTTAATTAATTTAATTAATTTAATTAATTTAATTAATTTAATTAATTTAATTAATTTAATTAATTTAATTAATTTAATTAAATTAATCTATTTAATTTATTTTATTAACTTACTTAAAGTTAATTTAATTTATTTATTTAATTAAATAAATTATTAGTTAAATAATTATTAATAATTAATTAAATAATTAATTAGATAATTATTAATAATTATTAATTAAATAATTTATTTAATTTACTTAATTTGTTTATTTTATTTTATTTATTTAATTTATTAATTATTTAACTTATTTAATTATTTAATTTATTTAATTAATTTAATTAATTTAATATATTTATTTTATTTTATTTATTTATTTTATTTTACTTATTATATTTATTTTATTTATTTAAATTCTTTAATTTCTTTAATTTCATTAATTTCTTTAATTTTTTTAATTTCTTTAATTTCTTTAATTTCTTTAATTTCTTTAATTTCTTTATTTTATTTTATTTATTTATTTTATTTTACTTATTTTATTTATTTTATGTATTTAAATTCTTTAATTTCTTTAATTTATTTAATTTATTTAATTTTTTTATTTTATTTTAATTATTTATTTTATTTTACTTATTTAATTTATTTAATTTATTTAATTTATTTAATTTATTTAATTTATTTAATTTATTTAATTTATTTAATTTATTTAATTTATTTAATTTATTTAATTTATTTAATTTATTTAATTTATTTAATTTATTTAATTTATTTAATTTATTTAATTTATTTAATTTATTTAATTTATTTAATTTATTTAATTTATTTAATTTATTTAATTTATTTAATTTATTTAATTTATTTAATTTATTTAATTTATTTAATTTATTTAATTTATTTAATTTATTTAATTTATTTAATTAATTAAATTAATTTAATGTATTTATTTTATTTTATTTTTTTATTTTATTTATTTAAATTCTTTAATTTCTTTGATTTGTTTAATTAATTTAATGAATTTAATTTATTTTACTTATTTAATTTATTTAATTTATTTAATTTATTTAATCTATTTAATTTCTTTAATTTCTTTAATTTATTTAATTTATTTCATTTATTTAATTTATTTAAGTTATTTAATTTATTTAATTTCTTTAATTTCTTTCATTTATTTAATTTATTAACTTATTTAATTTATTTAATTTATTTAATCTATTTAATTTATTTAATTTCTTTAATTTATTTAATTTTTTTAATTTATTTAAATAAATTAAAATTTTACTAATTTCTTTAATTTCTTTTATTTCTTTAATTTATTTAATTTATTTTACTTATTTAATTTATTTAATTAACTAAAATAATTTATTTAAATTCTTTAATTTATTTAATTTATTTAATTAATTTAATGAATTTAATTTATTTAATTTATTTTACTTATTTAATTTATTTAATTTATTTAATTTATTTAATTTATTTAATTTATTTAATTTAATTGATTTCATTAATTTGATTAATTTAATCAATTAAATTTATTTAATTAACTTAATTAAAGTTAATTTAATTTATTTATTTAATTAAATAAATTATTAGTTAAATAATTATAAATAATTAATTAAATAATTAATTAGATAATTATTAATAATTATTAATTAAATAATTTCTTTAATTTCTTTAATTTATTTAATTTCTTGAATTTATTTAATTTCTTTAATTAATTTAATTTATTGAATTTATTTAATTTCTTTAATTTCTTTCATTTATTTAATTTATTTACTTATTTAATTTATTTAATTTATTTAATTTATTTAATTTATTAAATTTATTTATTTTATTTTACTTATTTTATTTATTTTATGTATTTAAATTCTTTAATTTATTTAATTTATTTAATTTAGTTAATTTATTTAATTTATTTAATTTATTTAATTTTTTTATTTTATTTTAATTATTTATTTTATTTTACTTATTTAATTTATTTAATTAATTAAATTAATTTAATGTATTTATTTTATTTTATTTTTTTATTTTATTTATTTAAATTCTTTAATTTCTTTGATTTGTTTAATTAATTTAATTAATTTAATGAACTTAATTTATTTAATTTATTTTACTTATTTAATTTATTTAATTTATTTAATCTATTTAATTTATTTAATTTCTTTAATTTATTTAATTTATTTAAGTTATTTAATTTATTTAATTTCTTTAATTTCTTTCATTTATTTAATTTATTTACTTATTTAATTTATTTAATTTATTTAACTTAGTTAATTTATTTAATTTATTAAATTTGTTTAATTTATTTAATTTTTTTAATTTATTTAAATAAATTAAAATTTTACTAATTTCTTTAATTTCTTTTATTTCTTTAATTTATTTAATTTATTTAACTTATTTAATTTATTTAATTTATTTAATTAATTAAATTAATTTATTTAAATTCTTTAATTTATTTAATTTATTTACTTATTTAATTTATTTAATTTATTTAACTTAGTTAATTTATTTAATTTATTAAATTTGTTTAATTTATTTAATTTTTTTAATTTATTTAATTTATTTAACTTATTTAATTTATTTAATTTATTTAATTAATTAAATTAATTTATTTAAATTCTTTAATTTATTTAATTTATTTAATTAATTTAATGAATTTAATTTATTTAATTTATTTAATTTCTTTAATTTCTTTAATTTCTTTAATTTCTTTAATTTATATAATTTATTTAATTTATTTAATTTATTTAATTTAATTAATTTCATTAATTTGATTAATTTAATCAATTAAATTTCTTTAATTAACTTAATTAAAGTTAATTTAATTTATTTATTTAATTAAATAAATTATTAGTTAAATAATTATAAATAATTAATTAAATAATTAATTAGATAATTATTAATAATTATTAATTAAATAATTTATTTAATTTCTTTAATTTCTTTAATTTATTTAATTTCTTTAATTAATTTAAATTATTGAATTTATTTAATTTCTTTAATTTTTTTCATTTATTTAATTTATTTACTTATTTAATTTATTTAATTTATTAAATTTGTTTAATTTATTTAATTTTTTTAATTTATTTAATTTATTCAATTTATTTAATTCATTTAATTTATTTAATTTATTTAATTTATTTAATTTTTTTAACTAGGAGAGGGTTAATTTATTTTAAAGAGGGTTTATTGATCAAATTCAATAATTAAACTTTTTAATTTATTCAATTTTAGGTTATTTGTTTATTAGTTAATATTGTTTTATGTATTTCACATTCATATATACCCAATAAACGATTGTTTGCACTTTACTGTTAATTTTTTAATCTTTGATATTTGCATTTTGAATCGACGTCTCCAACGAATTTCAATGTACTGCTTTATATGAGCTTTGGTATGAATAATGCCAGAAACACAATAGTTCTTGGATCGGAAACCATAGTGTTTTAAGTTAATCGTAACAATTGCAAACACTAAGATTTTCGACAGGATTTAATACAAGTATTTCGTACGCTGGTTAAAGCTATTCTATGCTAATAAAATATATGCATTGATGTCAGAAAGTATAAGCAAGTGGACTATCGATAATTGTCCATCACATGTTAAAGAGAGTGAAACGAAAGGTCGAGTTTTGCCTGTGGAAATCTTATACCAAATCTGCTGCTTGTCTAGTTTGACCCGTTTCAAGTTTTCGTTTGATAATATTTTACCTTTCAATTTTTTCAGCCAAAATTTCGTTGCGTCGAGCTGTCGTGGTATAACGCAAGGTCATTACTTTGCGTGACAACATTCGAGTATATTTTTCCAAAAGAGTGCCATATTCGTTCTTGACGCTGAAATGTTTTGGCATGGCGTACACAATATATCAAAAAGTCTTGTGTTCTACAAATCGAGTGCGCGATAATATTTGAACAGAAAACCAGCATCTATAATAGGCCTATGTCAACTTCGACGTCGATGAAAAGATGTGTGAACGAACGCTTGAAATTGACATTAACCTTCAAACGTATTGAAGAAATTTGGGATCCGTTTGCTGCAGTAACAATACATTGACCAGTAATTGTAAGTGATTTTAATGTTCATGTATGAAAACACAACGATACAAACATATCACACTTTTTTCCGTAGACAGCAGGATTTAATAGTTTTTTGAAGATTTCAATTTTTTGAACCAAAGCTACCGGACGGAAACTGCACGGCTAATTACGTTTATGTACGTGTGAGACGAAACGACGATAATAGTAGCTGAGTCCGTATTTCGGTAATTGAAATTCGGTGTGATGACCAGTTATAACATATTAAGTTATAAATTACCGGTTGATTGCATGTGGAAAGCGCGGTTATTGGAAATTTCGCATTTTCAGATCCGGTTATATTATGTCATCGAACCTGGATTACAGGCGAATGAGGCGACACATTGCAACAAGTTAAACGCTGATCCACTTAAAATTACCCCAATAATCCAAAATAACCGATAAATACAGAATCTGTGACAATAAATTTTATCCGTTCAAAATCAGTAAGGCATCAGGGATTTTTGCAAAAAAATGAAAATATTTTATTGTTGAAATTCCGGCTCAAAAAGTTAAGTTAGAAATTACCGGTCGGTTGCATGTGGAAAGCGCGGTTATTGGAAATTTCGCATTTTCAGATCCGGTTATATTATGTCATCGAACCTGGATTACAGGCGAATGAGACGACACATTGCAACAAGTTAAACGCTGATCCACTTAAAATTACCCCAATAATCCAAAATAACCGATAAACACAGAATCTGTGACAATAAATTTTATCCGTTCAAAATCAGTAAGGCTAACCATCAGGGATTTTTGCAAAAAAATGAAAATATTTTATTGTTGAAATTCCGGCTCAAAAAGTTAAGTTAGAAATTACCTGTTGGTTGCATGTGGAAAGCGCGGTTATTGGAAATTTCGCATTTTCAGATCCGGTTATATTATGTCATCGAACCTGGATTACAGGCGAATGAGGCGACACATTGCAACAAGTTAAACGCTGATCCACTTAAAATTACCCCAATAATCCAAAATAACCGATAAATACAGAATCTGTGACAATAAATTTTATCCGTTCAAAATCAGTAAGGCTAACCATCAGGGATTTTTGCAAAAAAATGAAAATATTTTATTGTTGAAATTCCAGCTCAAAAAGTTAAGTTAGAAATTACCGGTTGGTTGCATGTGGAAAGCGCGGTTATTGGAAATTTCGCATTTTCAGATCCGGTTATATTATGTCATCGAACCTGGATTACAGGCGAATGAGGCGACACATTGCAACAAGTTAAACGCTGATCCACTTAAAATTACCCCAATAATCCAAAATAACCGATAAATACAGAATCTGTGACAATAAATTTTATCCGTTCAAAATCAGTAAGGCTAACCATCAGGGATTTTTGCAAAAAAATGAAAATATTTTATTGTTGAAATTCCGGCTCAAAAAGTTAAGTTAGAAATTACCGGTTGGTTGCATGTGGAAAGCGCGGTTATTGTAAATTTCTCATTTTCAGATCCGGTTATATTATGTCATCGAACCTGGATTACAGGCGAATGAGGCGACACATTGCAACAAGTTAAACGCTGATCCACTTAAAATTACCCCAATAATCCAAAATAACCGATAAATACAGAATCTGTGACAATAAATTTTATCCGTTCAAAATCAGTAAGGCTAACCATCAGGGATTTTTGCAAAAAAATGAAAATATTTTATTGTTGAAATTCCAGCTCAAAAAGTTAAGTTAGAAATTACCGGTTGGTTGCATGTGGAAAGCGCGGTTATTGGAAATTTCGCATTTTCAGATCCGGTTATATTATGTCATCGAACCTGGATTACAGGCGAATGAGGCGACACATTGCAACAAGTTAAACGCTGATCCTCTTAAAATTACCCCAATAATCCAAAATAACCGATAAATACAGAATCTGTGACAATAAATTTTATCCGTTCAAAATCAGTAAGGCTAACCATCAGGGATTTTTGCAAAAAAATGAAAATATTTTATTGTTGAAATTCCGGCTCAAAAAGTTAAGTTAGAAATTACCGGTTGGTTGCATGTGGAAAGCGCGGTTATTGTATATTTCGCATTTTCAGATCCGCTTGACATCTATCAATTGTTGTTGTGTTTAACAAGACGTTGTCGATGACGCAAGGAATGAGTCACCGTCAGCAGTTGCCTTCTTTGTGAATGACTGGTTGATTGCAGTAATTGGTTTGGGAGCACTGGATTGAGCGTAAATCCATGTTTGGTCGATGGCTGGTAGGATTTATTCTATGTCATTTTTGACGTCCAGCTTAATTTTGATTACAAATTGCAAACGCTTTAACCAGAGATTTTTGACTAAAAATTTTACTGTGTTGTATTTGTGGCCTATTTGCCTAGTTCGAAAGAAATTACGCAGTGTTCGTGGGTGCAAAATTTTCTAGATCCTTTATATCTAACACAACTTCAGTCCTCTTGCACTTAAAAGATGTCTAATTTGTCAAACCATTAATGAGTTTGGATAGAAAATGAATTTTGTAATTTTCCCATGTTGTTCATCTGCTTAGTGTCAGATTTCAATAAATCAAAGCTTAACGAATTACCAATAGTAGCCCCTTGACTCTGAAGTCCAATCACTTCCAAATTTTAATAGAAAATATTGTTACTGAGGATATGCTCGTAAGTGCAAAGTTCAAATAAAATCTAGCTTTATGATGTAGAATTGATTATACAAGTTGGTAGCCAACCACAAATAGATCTATGAAGAAAATTAAAATAAAGAAAATAAAAATGCGTTGAATATATTAAAATATAGAACACAAATTTCAACTTTGACTCCATTTGCGGAGAGACAGTCTTAAAATGGTGTTGCTTTCTTAATTTCATGATGAATGTATTGATCAGTTTTCGACTTTACGTACTAAAGTCAATACTAGGGAGGAAGTATTACAAATACACCCTTATAATTTCAGTCAATTTGCAGTTTTAATTCCGCGAAACTGTAAAATCAACTTTAGAGCTTCATAAACCCAAAACCTTATTAAAATAGACCAATTAGATTAATAATTTCATATAAAGTCGTCTCCAATTTACAAATTTAAAAAAAAAACATTATTGTGATATTACGTGGTTTTATATTAAATATATAATTTTAAAATAAAATTTAAGTATTTTCTGAAAAGACAAATCGCCGACGGATAAGCAGCGTCCAAAAGTGGTTAAAGAATCGAAAACATTAAATTTTGATAATGGAGTTCTTCAATTATACGAGTATATGCTTGTACAGTTTATGTAATTTTACTACCTTACATATTAGACATGCTTTAACCACAACAACATGAAAATTGCATGGATTTAATATAATATTATGTATTTATTATTTTTCTGAAACAAGCATGTATAATAAAGATTTTATGTTTGATATGAAATTATGCACATAAGTAATTGAAAAAAAAATTATAATTTATTACACCAATTAATCCTTTTAAAAATGATATGTGATAGTGTTAAATACCACGATATCTTTAAAGTGTGTATAATTATTATTTTTATTTATTTGCAAACGAAGAACAATAGTAACGATGTGTTTTGGGTGTACATAGCATTTACAACGAATCTTTAGAATTTGTTATTTTCATAAACCGTAAAAAAATTGTTTGCTCTAAGTTATGAACGATAAAACATAAAACTCAATAAAATCACAAAATCGGAAGCAATCAAATAAAACTTACAACATAATTAAAAAAAACTTATAAACCAAATAATGTCTTTCTTTTGTTTAGTATATTAATTTAAATATCTTATGAATTATTTTAACTTATATAATAGAGTAGTTTTCGGATAGTATAATATCCAAACCCATAAAGATTAAGAAGAATAGAAAGGAATGAAAAAAAAAACGGGTAGCACGATAAATGAACGAAGAAGTTACAGTGAAGAACGGGTTAAAATAAATCTTTGTGTTTTGTTTTAGCCAACCAACATAACTAATTTAATTATATGCTAATTATAATTTTATGTCTTCCATGTTGTTTACTTGTTGTTGTTTTGGGCTTAACTATTTCTTAGTCATTTTTTAACAAAACACAATATATATGTTTTTTTTTAAATTCAATGAATAAGATTATTTTTAGTATGATTAAGACGACGAAAACAAATGAAAAACAGTTTTGAATATTTTTATTATGTGCGTATTAAATTGTTTATGTTCAATCATCATTCAAATTATAAAGGTTTGGGATTGTTATGGTTGAAAATTTAATGTCTGCAACGTATTTAATTAAATTACGCTGCAGGGTTCGATTTCTTTTATTATTCACCTTGGTGTATGGCTCTCAGAACATGCCCTAGTTTTTTTATCATTAACTTATTCGGTTGAATTTTATATAATATGGCATCAATGTTTCCGAGGAACTCTTTTATCTCGAAATCCTCAAGGATCTAATATCCCAATATCGGGAAATATAAGGGTTTCAAAGTGGTTCTAATCGAATGATTGTGCGGATCAGCCAAGATTAAGCTTGATCGCCTATTATCCGGTCTTCAACTGGGCGACAAAAAGCCATCCTAGGTTCTACGGAAAATGGAATTATTATCCAAATTGACGTTTTATCAGATTGCGTTGAGAATCAATTCAGATCACGATTCCCCGCTGGTACGTCAACATCCAGCGGCCGCACTCGTAGTCCAGCACGACAGCGAAAGATGGCGCGCGATAGATCTCGCCATCGCAGCGCATCACGATCAAATAACCAGGTTTATCATTACCGATTTGGCGCGAAAACACTATAGCGTTTAAAGCCCTGTAAAATCGATGCCAACAACGACAATTGTAGTTTACATCGGTTTTACATGTAAAATGTATACACATTTATTTTACATACTGTAAAGTAAATAATGAATAAAATACTACTTTTTAGTGACATAATTGCGCCATATTTTACCAAATCTAATAATTATCGGAAAATTGACTGTGTACTCGACCATTTTCCTTATCCGTCAAAAACAACAATATGACGGATGAATAATAATAATAATTCAAATTTAATTCAACCACATTTATGCACATAATATTTCGAAACCGATGAAGAATAAAGTTTACTTGTTGAATTACCAGATAAATTTGTACTCTTTAATTGGGTTATACAATATGTTGTGTGGGATGTTATAAGGTGGCCTTTACGGCCTCAGTTGAGACGCGGTATGGACCATAGTTCTTTGATATTCGGCTGATCAAAAACCGTTCCACGTCTTTGTACCCAAAATTGTGCACGAGCTCGAAACGAATTACAATTAACGTAAATTTGAAGTGTGTATAATTCTTGCTTCGCTTCTTGTTACTTGTCGCCGTGATTTAATTACACGTGTGTTACAAATTGAAATTTGGGCCTAGAATTTGCTCAAAAGTTTGAAACATAAATACTCAGAATTCTTTTTAACATGTGCTCTCCACCTGAGCCTAGAGTCTAGCGTCATACCGAGGTACTTAGAGTATGGAATGTGTAGCGAATTTAGTCTAATCGGAATGAATTCTAATTTCATATTTGTAAAGTTGATATATGTTGATTTCGATTCAGTTAGTGCTATTCTCCATTTTTTTTTGTCCCGTTATTCACTATCTTAATAGCATTTTTTAGTTTCCTTGTGGTCTCGCAACAATACTAGCATCATTGGTCATAACAGCTGTGTCATCAGCAAAAGTTCATATTATAGCTTTTACTATGTTTGGTAAATCATTTGTATATTAGAGCGCAGAACACTGCCTTGTGGAACCCCTGCCAATATTTCCTTCAATTTTGAGTATTGGATTTTTGATTTAATGTGGAAGTAATGGTTGTTGATGTAAGACTTTAGCAATTCAAAATATTGTTTTGGCAAATCGCGTTGGAGTTTAAGTTCTAGACCAAACCTTATCAAATGCTTGGTTATACAAGTTATATTTAATTTATGTTGGCACTATTAATTTAATTTGTATCATCCGCTCGTTTGATTCTATCTCCTGGGCTATTTATTCGTAGCATCTTGATTGTGAGTACATCAATCGATGAAAGTGATGAATGAACGAACGTCCTTTACACAAAACTCTTTCGGAAGTTGATAATGGCGTACAAAATGACGATAAATGTGAACATCCGAACTTTTGATTACATTCGGCCACAACTGTATTATACGGCGTTTTTGTTTTCTAAAAATAAAACAAAATTAGAAAGACCGGTAACTCAGAAAGAAATTAGAAAATACCTGAACCATATAGGCATCGATGACTTCGCCTGCTTCAGAGTCTTCAAAATAACACTCATCAGTTTGTTTTTTTTAGGAAAGATCGTCAGTCGCATTGCAATTTTCCTCTCTCTTCAGACCTTAGATAATTCCTTTTTCTTCGCGTTAAGGCTCTGTAGCACCAAGTTTTCCCAAAAACTAAGTGTTCAACTCCACAAGCGACCTTCTAATTATTATAATTTGCGGGACTCTAACTCTGTTTTGTTCATCACTTTGTTTCTGAGCGTAACCATGTTTCACAACGCCAATAGTGATAGCACTATTTTAAATGCCTGAGATGTTGAATGTAAAATTACTGACCACCTTACTGTTTTAGGCAAATCGATAAAGAACAATTCGTGTTATTAAAAAACAGTGGGAAGTATATGGCAAAATGTGAAATATGCCAATAAACGTTAACAAACACAGTTGGATTTTCTTTGGCTGCATATTTGAGGCGTACGGCTTTTGATTTTTAAACGTTTTACCTTCACGCTGTGTGCGTTCGTATTGTTTATCTGATTCTGGCTTTAAGTCGATCTTGCAAGAAAAAAATCAATAAAACGAACAATTGGTCCTATAGTTCAGGTTATAAAAACTACTGATCCAAAACTAGAAGAAAACAATCTCTTTGAATATGTATCTGACACTTCCAGTAAATTACGATGCCCTCGACTGTTTGACGCTTAAGAAGAAATCGTGTAAAATGCTACATATTTGAAAAAAGATGGCTCGTACCATATAATTATTCGGCTACAGAAAAATAATTTACACTATACAAATTTTTATCTTTCACATCTTTGCTAAACAAACCTAAAGATGTCAGTAATCATATTATATATCTTGTTTAAGATGAACACAGATGGCAGTTTAGATACATAAATTATTATTTTCTTGTGACTGTAGATAACTAAAAGTCTAAAATAATTATTATTCTCAGTCTAAATGAACCGTTTGATTGACATTTATGATGCGTGTAACCGTTTATAAACCAACATTTGTTCCACTTATACAATATTTTCAGTTATTTTTCCGAGTTTTCACGTATTTTACATATTTTATGTAAATTACACAAATTTTTATGTATTTTACCTTTTACATCATGTAAAATGTAAAAAAACGTGTTTTACATGTAAAACGCCCAACGCTGGTTAAAATCAATTTCATGCATTTCTGATAGGTTTCAGTGGTTGCTTACTGCACACTTAGGCCAATTTTTAGGCCCATTGTGATACCACTCATTCACTCCACATCATTAACCAACCTACTTCACCTACTCACACAACTACAGTATACCACCTGCACATTGCAAGCTCCATGTCAACCTGTACATTGACATGGAAGGTGGGTCGACGCGTGACACAGAATTCTGCACTCCATCAGAGGGTCTTAGTTGTATTTATTAGCATCACCGATCGTAATCGATGACGAAAATACGATTTTGCATCTAGCCTCTGATGGGATTCGAACCCAGCACCTCCCGGTCCAAGTGCCGAAGCTTTAACCACTGCACCACTTGTCCGGTTGCATTTCTGATAACTTTCGGCACTTTATAAAATTGAATTAAATTAGTTTAATGTAAACACTTGTAAATTTTCTTAGAGTGACACTATTTATTTATTATTGGAATATCGAAATCGAAATTAATTTCTGTTCAGTTCCATTTTACAACTTAATGTGTCTCACATTATAATTGCAGCTACGATCAATCCAGTGCATATTGTGTGCGGCTATGAACGCACTCCATGAGATGAAACAAAATGTGGCATCACTCTCTTTCTTTTTTATAGTACCCTTTACTTTGAGTAAATCTAAAATCAATACATATTGTACCGCCATGATGGGAATAAGTCGTGATTAATAAAAGGCGTTTAACTAACAAGCTGTTGTTTAATTAAATAAATATGACCATTACAAAGTGTAGGTTTCCCTTGATGTGCAACAAATGAACATTTGGTGACGAAGATAGTAAATTTTCGTAACCAAAAAAGTGCGTCGTGTTAAAATCGTAAAAATATATATAGTGTACGTTTGCACTACGAAAAAGATGGACGCCAAGCAATTTAAAGAAATATTAGAGGTAACACAAAAGCAGAATGGAATGTTGGTTAAGTCAATGGTCAATGAGAAAAAACTCGGATCACCGTCAGGGGCAGCACCGCAGTTTCATGCTTTTGAAAAGGACAAAATGAATTTGGAAACTTACCTCATGCAGATAGAGCATCATTTTTGACAAATAAAATAGATGGCATTGCCGTGAAACGAGCATCTTTTCTTGCAAGTGTGGGAAACAAAAGCGAAGTTAACAAAAGCATTAATCAAACATTTTGTGCAAAAAAGATGTGCTCGTGTCTCGGTGTGAGTTCTACAAAATTCGCAGGTGGTGGTGGATCAGTCGTATGCAGATTGGGTTGCCATTTATATGTCTAAATGTATTTTATTGTGCATTTATATGTCCAAAAGCCGGATGCGAGGAAAACTACACAGAGTGGGTAATTAGGGATATGATTGTAAAGCACACACCACATGAGCCGGTGCGCAATGATTTGGACTAAGTAGTCGAAATAGCACAAGCGTATGAGTGCCTTAAAAGGTCCTGTGAAATTATCAAACAAGTTCAGGCTACCACTTCCGGTTCAGCTGTGGTTAATTATATAAAACTAAATGAGGGTCAAAATTCAGAACTTTCAAAACAAACAAGAGGTCGAAGCTGAAGCTATAATCGGTCACGTAATGCTGGTAATAAGTATTCTTAAAGTTTTAAATTGGCCGTGGACGTCTTTTGGAGATACTCCAAAAAAGGAGTATCCGATCAAGTGCCAACCGCGAGAAGGCATTATCCGGAAAAAATTGTGGTCGAATTGGGTGTCAATAGTAAGCCGATATTTTTTCAAGTCGACACGGGAGCGACTTGTTCGATGGTTGGACTTAAGGGATACTACCAATTGGGCTCGCCAAAATACGAATTGATGAATATGGTCCTGAAGGCTTACGGCGATATACCGTTTCCCTCAAAGGGGGTGTTACGGTGCAAAGTAGGTGGGAAGGTAAGAAGTGCATGCTACCACTCTTGGTCGTCGACAGTGACAAATCGTCATATATTCTTGGTTTAGACTGGTTCAATGCATTAAATTTTAAACTATGGACGTCAACAAATCGTAATGTAGCCAGTGTATGTTCTGTATTGAATACGTCTCAGCCATACCTTGTCGAATGTGCTTCAAAGATTTGTGCGGATTACCCAAATCTGATTTCGCCTACTCTCTGATTATGAAATTATGGAATTCCTTCCAGGCGGAAATTACATTAAAACCTGACGCTCGCCCGAAATTTGTCAAGCCAAGCCTTATAATGTGCCGTCCCAATTGTAGCTGTAAAAAACCCAAATGGTAAAGTGCGGATTTGTGGAGATTTTTAAGTGACCATTAACCCACAAATTGAAATCAATCGATACCCAATTCCGCGGATAGAAGAATTATTTCATAAGCTCCAAGGAGGGCAATCTTTCACTAAAATCGACCTAAGCGACGCCTATCTTTAGGTTGAGCTCTCAGAGGAGTCTAAGCAGTTAACAGTAATTAATACACCCTCTGGGCTTTTTCAATACCAATGTTTATCTTTCGGCATCACCCGTGCTCTTGGAATTTTTCAACGTTTGGTGGAAGAAGTTACCGCCAGCATTCCAATGTGTGCAGTATATCTCGACGACGTAATCGTCACCGGTGCAAGCAACGAGCATGGACGAGTATGGACTGCGGTGCAAAATCGACAAATGCATATTCCTGGCACAAAACATAGAATACGTGGGACATATCATCAATCAAAAAGGAATAACTTCATCAGAAAAAGTCCTACCAAGTAGAAGCATTCATTGATAAAATCAATTACTACAATAAATTCATTAAGAATTTCGCTTCCATTGCCGCCCATTTAATGAGCTTCGCCGCAAAGGTTGTTTAGATCGATCGACAAGAAACTGTTTTTCAAGCTCTGAAGTCACGGTGTTCGTGCCGTAATTTCTCATCGTTTCCAAGATGAATCTGAACATCGTATCTCTTTTGCATCAAAAACGTTGACGACAAGTCAGTAAGCTTATAGACAAGTTGAAAAGAAAGCTCTTCCCATTATTTATGGTGCGACGAAGTTTCATCAATATTTATACGGCAGAAAATTTGAATTAATCACGGATCACAAGCGGTTGACGAAAATTTTTAATCTAAACAAGAAACTGCCAGTTCCAACACTCCAAAGACTTCAGAATTAGGCTATCGTTCTCCAAGGTTATAAATACGACATAAAGTATCGCTCAACTGAAAAGCATGCCAATGCAGACGCATTATCTAAGTTGATTGCTAGGGCTATCCTCGATGCTCCAGTTTTGAAGAAGGTCTCAAGATTCATTCGAGACGAACAGCTAAGTGCTCTTTTCAATATGGATAGCGCCCTACAAACATATTACACTCGAAAATTTGCTTTATTGTTGCAATCAAATTGTATACTTCTTCAAACAGAACAAAACCGAGTCGTCATTCCAAAAGCGATCCACTTCAAGGTGCTTCAGCTTCTTCACGAAGGCCATTGGGGTTCTACTAGAATGAAGCAGATGGCTCGGAGATATATTTGGTTTCCGAATATTGATAAAGATATAGAATGTATCGTAGCAAAGTGTACAGTCTACCAGTGAAATATGAGTGACCCCAAGAAGACATTCTCAAGATGGCCTGCTACGAAACATCCATAGGAGTGTATCCATGCTGATTTCGCAGGTTCATTTTTCAGTAAAATGTGGTTAATGTGTGGACGTTCTCTAAGTTTCCGTATACGGTCGAGCTGAAGGATATCACAGCAGCTACTACAGGGCAGAAACAATAGTGTCCAATAATTGCAGTCAATTCAAATCAGAAGAACTTCGCACGTTTTATGAACAAAACATTATTAAGCTTTTGACGTCCGCTCCGTTTCACCCAGCTTCGAACGGGCAAGCTGAACGGTTCGTCCGAACATTACGAGTCAGCTTCCACTAAAATCATGGCAGATGAGTATAATCGACAAAAAGCTCTTTTAAAGTACCTCAATACTTACGGAACTACACTAGATCCACTCAGTGGCTAATCCCCAGCAGAAATTCTACACGGACGACAACCACGTACTCTAATATCTGTCTTAGTACGGAACCCACAACACCAGAATTAAAAAAAAACGACGATGTTTTACCCAGGTCAAGCAGTCTACGCCAGACATTTTGGGCGTGTGAAAAAGTTTTATGTGGAGAACCACATCAAAAGTTATTGGGTGAAAACTGGTTATCATAGAGACATCACTTGAAATTTGTAGGCGTCCTCGAAACCAGATTCGTATAAGACCTCTAAAAACTCGGGAAACTTCTACAATTTCGAATGAATGTAATGCGTCGAAGATAACAAAACAGTCACCAGCACCAGAAGTCACAACATCAGTGTCACCAAAATCTTTCACATCGAGAGATGACAACAGTGAGGTAAAGATAAACATCAAACCTGTAGATGTTCGCCGCTCAAAGCAATCCTGCAATATACTACTGAGGTTTCGGCAAAATTAAAAAGGGCGCAAAATGTATCTCACATTATTATTGCAGCTACGTTCAATCCAGTGCATACTGTGTGCGGTTATGAACACACTCCAAGACATGTTGTACCGCCATGATGGGAATAAGTTACGATAAATAAAAGGCGTATAACTAACAAGCTGTTGTTTAATTAAATAAATATTACCATTACAAAGTGTAAGTTGCCCTTGATGTGGAACAAATGAACACAACTAATACATTTTTCTTAAAATTATGCTGCTAATATACTAATTATAGGTCTAATTTGTTATGTTGCCCCTACTGTGATTAGAGTTGTCTATAATTAAGTCATAGATCCTGTTGATTTTGGTGTTCAATTTATCGTTTAGTAATATGTTATTGTCTTTGTATTTGTAAACCTCGAATTCTTCAAGTCTGTTGAGCGCGTGTGTCCTTTTCTGGCTATAAGCAATATTGTTAAGTTGTGGTCAAAATCTGTGAATTGATGTTTTCATGTTTTGATGTGTTGTGCGTAATTCGATTTTGGACCTGTTGCGTTTATGTTTTTTTAAATCGTGTTAGAAATGATAGTTTGTACACTGAATGTCTAAGGATTGTCTAGGTAGTTTGTTTTTAAGGTTTTTGTATAGCTTTGTGGGTTGTTTTGTTAAAGTCAACACTCACGATTTTGGAATAGTTCTATCGGTCCCTGTTAATGTTGTCATGTTTTGTAGTTGTATTTTCAATTTGTATTTGTTGTTGGATATTCTATTGATTAATGTTGTGTCATATCCGTTTTTGATGGCAATGTGTTTTATAGTGTTTAATTCTTCATTGTAATCTTTGGTGTTCATTGGTACTTTGTTTAGTCTAATGATCATGTAGTTATACGCTGATATTATGTGTTGATATAGAGGGTGTGAGTCATTGGGGATTGTGTGATCTGTTTCGGTGGGTTTTCTGTATATTATGAAGACGTGTTTGTGGTTGTCGTTGCCTATCGTGAGATATAAGTAATTGATTTTATTGTCCTTTTCTGTTTCAAAATGATGTCGTTTACGTACCTGTACTAGTATATGATGTTTTTGAAATAATTGTTCGATGCGTTCATGATATGTACCTGACATACAGACATACAGAGCGAAGGACTACTATAGGCAGTCCATTCTCAGGCACATTCAATATTAGTTTCATGCTAAACGTATTATTCCCATATATATTATAAACGGTCTATGTCACCGACTGACTCACACGAGAACGCACAGGATGACCAAAAAAAATTCGTCCGTGTAATTTTTTTTCAAAATTTCTTTGACACCTTCTGAGACCAATCTACCATTTGTTTTGCGACGACGACAGTTTCCAATAATTCGGGCATATGCAATGATGATAAACAAGGCGCAAGGCCAGTCTTTTAATAATGTAGGAATTTATCTTCAAAGGGCAGTGTTTTCCAATGGGCAATTGTATGTCGCTCTGTCCCGCTCAAGAGATTCTCACCAAGTGAAAATAAGAAGCGAAGTTAATCCATAGCAGGGAAAGCCTCTCAACGATGATCGTCAATTTTCTCGAAATGTTGTTTTTAAAGAAATCCTGTAGTTTAATTTTTAATAAATATTGTTCGTACAAATAATTAAAGTTTTTTTTTGATTTTGTAATCTTACATCTCTTTAAAAAATATTTAACTACACTTTGCTGGGAATTTCAACAATAAAATGTTTTCAATTTTTTGTGAAATTCCGTGACATTTTGATTTATTGGCCTATTCACGTTTGATTGCAAATGTGACCGGATTGGAGGAATTTACTAAACTAGTTGCATTTCTAGTTTTAAATAATTAAAATAATTAAACATTTTGTAATTCTGTACTTAATTACAAATTAATAATCTAACAAATATTGTATCTTTAATGTTATCTCTCCATCATTTATTATTAGATGGCGGTTTTCAAATAAAAGGCAGGCATTACAAACTATCAAATTGTAATATATTACACTATAAAATACAATGGCCTAAAACCACAAAACTGCAAGCGCAAAATACAAGAGAAAAAAAAAATCTTTGCGTGTAAACATTAATATAAAAATTCACTTAAGTAAAAGGTAAATAAGCATACATAATATACCTAAGTATTACTTGCATAAATCTATATAGATTACGATTAATATCTGCAATAAATAAAATGAGCGATCGGCAAAAAACTGCATTCAATAAAAACCGAAAGCTATTAAATTAAAATAAATAAAAAAAGCAACAACAAAAGCTCGAGTCGACAGGTGAATCTAGTCAAAAAATTTCGTAAATTTATTTTTATTATTCTTTAATCATCAAGATGTTGTTTATGCTTTTGTTTTATTATAATACAAAAATCATTTAAGATTTATCATCAGACAATCAACAGAACAAAAAAAATTTATTTTAATAAAGATGAAAACGAAACTCCAGACAGATTTAATTTAGAAGTAAATTTTAATTTATTTTATATTCTTACTTGCACATACACATACGTTTTATATATTGTATACATACATACATATATGAATAGAGTAGAAGGACAAAAAAAAATTTTTTATTAAGATTATGTAACGTGATATGATTTAACTTGATGACATTATCATTGATTTAAAGAAAATAGATAATTTATACCATTTTAATGCACTTATTTGCATTCGTTTGACATTAATGTCAATATGTATTATGTAAATCTTAAGTAAGCTGTTTTGTTCTAATTAATCAAAACGTGGTGCTTAAAAATAAATTATTGTAGTGATAGACTCAATAAGAAAGTTTCACTTGAAAATTAACACTTGTGAGTGGAATACTAAATAAAATTCGAGTTATTGTTTAAAAATTTACTTTGACTTTTCACAAGTGCCTCATAAAGTATCAATTATAATCATTTCCATATTACGTACAAGTATAACGAGTAGGCAAATTTATGCCTGTAATTTATGTCAATAAAAGTGAAATATTATTGGAAATGATTTGCTGCCGTTGATTTATATTTATATGCAGATTATTAAAAATAAATCAAATGAATTATTTAAAATGCCCAAAGCAGATTTATGAAATCAAACCTACATAAATAAACAGGCGTCATGCCAAACATAATTGCGTCACCAGTTTTAAAATCCCTTTTCACTACTGTAGGATGTCCATGAGAAAGAAATTTAGGATGAGAATATATTAAGTGAAATATATCTGTTACGTTATGTGTATCAGAATATAATCTATTTGAGCCCGTATTTAATCCAAATTAAGTGCATCTTATCGCAAACTTGAAGAATTTCGCTGGGTGTGATTTATATGACCGCCATGTTCTGTAATACCCAATGTTTTCTGAAATTAATTTTTCATCATTGGTAGGGGAAAAGCACACATGGAAGCATTATATAAAGCAACAACAACAAAAAAAATAATGTTTTCATTAGACATAAAAATCTCAGGTTTATGGGTCTATTCCACTACAACAGCATTTTGTTTTGCAGAAAACTAGAACGAGATAAAAATATAGGTTCTCTCTGTGTGTGACCAGCACTTCAGTATTTTTTTCTGCAATTTTTTGTTGTTAAGATGGTTGCCATTATAAATAAAAAATATCAAACAAACTATTTTTATGGCAACCAAAATGAAAAAGATTCCCCCAATCTCGGCAAACTTTTATTTTTTTGATTTTTTTATGCTTGAAATTTCACTTTGCATTTAATTTTTTTAGATTATTTTTCTGTCAATTCAAAAAATTGTCAATTCAAAATTTTAAAAATACGAGTAATGCCGACTGTGAACATTGCCCGGCTTCTTCTTGAACTAGGCTAGTTGCCTAGTAACGTAGGCTAGCCAAAATAGTTCTTTCGACTACAAAAAACACCCTACCTAGGTATCATATAGG
The DNA here is from genome assembly GCA_963691935.1 of Nephrotoma guestfalica. Taxonomy (NCBI): domain Eukaryota; kingdom Metazoa; phylum Arthropoda; class Insecta; order Diptera; family Tipulidae; genus Nephrotoma; species Nephrotoma guestfalica. Next base: position 218,200,528 of record OY829913.1, on the reverse strand, counting down.
CTTAGTTTTAATTTATCATTAAAATTTATTTTGAGGATGAGTTAACCATTATATTAGAACCATTTTGTCGCATCTCCTCAACTCGCGTTATTCCTAAATCATCACAGGCAACAGTAAAATATAAACCTAATTCCGATACATCGCTCTTATACGCTTTGAGAGATAGTAAATGTCTATGCAATACCCAGTGATGCCAGTTGATGTATATCGACATCCAAATGCTTACCGGCCAATTTCGATAAGACGAATCCGGCCAAGGCAATTCGTCCAAATATCGTAATCGATCGAATTTATTTGATCGATAATATGGTGGCCCAACCGCAATATCTTCGCCGGTAAAATCTTGAATTGGTTGAAATCGTGGTGAGCCTCATTGCATACCACCGCATCTGCGTTGTGAACTGCCACCATCACAGTTAAACGAATGAGTCTCTGGAAATGCTAGTTCGACCAAACCCAAACCAATCTATTTCAGAGATGTAAAGCAAGGAATTAGCAGCATCGAGATTGCAGGCGAAAATTCATTTTGGCCAGAATGAGTGAGATTATACCCACAATGTTTTGATGAAAGTTGGTTTGAACGCCAACATACAATAATCTAAAGTAAAACGAAATTGTTGTTAGTAAAAAACTTTACCATCTTTTTATTGAAAGACTTACTTGTACTCATAAACCGCCATTCGAAACATTTCTTAAATCGGCACCGTTACAACTATCCGTCAATTTAACAATGGCTTCATAATCAATTTCACCATGTGTGATAGGTTGGGCACGAATTTTAAAAATTACCAAACTTGCTAGTTTATTAGGAAGCAGAATTTCGATTTCACGATATAAACGTCCAGGACGTAATACGTTGAAGTAGCCTTCATTTTGTCTTTCTAATTGACGTCGACATATACAACAACATATTGTGGCCCGTTTGTTGCCCTCAAATATAGATTAACATAAATTACCGTTTCACTGAATCACTGACATATCGGAGGTTCTTACACTTATCAGTACCTCCCGACAATTTGCGCAACACTTTGTAACGCTTTTAAATAATTTTCTGGTTTATCGAACTGTTTCGTTAAATTTTTTAATTGTTCTACAACACATAAAATACCAATTTGGTACTTTTGCTTACAGTCGGAATGATACTGCTATTTTCCAATCTACTTGTATTCATAAACATTGATCCGTATAATTGAGCACAAATTGTATACGATCGGCATTATTCAATATTATCAAAATTTCACTTAGAGTTGTCCGTTCGATAATGATTAATCGTATTATCCTTTTCGTCTGAATCCGAATCATCCACTTCCACATCACTACAGCTTTATAAAGGGTGATTTTTTTGTGGTTAGGATTTTCATGCATTAGTATTTGACAGATCACGCGGGATTTCAGACAAGGTGTCAAAGAGAAAGATGCTCAGTATGCTTTGACATTTCATAATGAATAGACTTACTAACGAGCAACGCTTGCAAATAATTGAATTATATTACAAAAATCAGTGTTCGGTTCGAAAAGTGTTTCGCGATTTACGTCCGATTTATGGTCTACATAATCGACCAAGTGAGCAAACAATTAATGCGATTGTGACCAAGTTTCGCACTCAGTTTACTTTATTGGACATTAAACCAACCACACGAATGCGTACAGTGCGTACAGAAAAGAATATTGCGTCTGTTTCTGAGAGTGTTGCTGAAGACCGTGAAATGTCGATTCGTCGCCGTTCGCAGCAATTGGGTTTGTGTTATTCGACGACATGGAAGATTTTACGCAAAGATCTTGGTGTAAAACCGTATAAAATACAGCTCCTGCAAGAACTGAAGCCGAACGATCTGCCACAACGTCGAATTTTCAGTGAATGGGCCCTAGAAAAGTTGGCAGAAAATCCGCTTTTTTATCGACAAATTTTGTTCAGCGATGAGGCTCATTTCTGGTTGAATGGCTACGTAAATAAGCAAAATTGCCGCATTTGGAGTGAAGAGCAACCAGAAGCCGTTCAAGAACTGCCCATGCATCCCGAAAAATGCACTGTTTGGTGTGGTTTGTACGCTGGTGGAATCATTGGACCGTATTTTTTCAAAGATGCTGTTGGACGCAACGTTACGGTGAATGGCGATCGCTATCGTTCGATGCTAACAAACTTTTTGTTGCCAAAAATGGAAGAACTGAACTTAGTTGACATGTGGTTTCAACAAGATGGCGCTACATGCCATACAGCTCGCGATTCTATGGCCATTTTGAGGGAAAACTTCGGAGAACAATTCATCTCAAGAAATGGCCCGGTAAGTTGGGCACCAAGATCATGCGATTTGACGCCTTTAGACTATTTTTTGTGGGGCTACGTCAAGTCTAAAGTCTACAGAAATAAGCCAGCAACTATTCCAGTTTTGGAAGACAACATTTCCGAAGAAATTCGGGCTATTCCGGCCGAAATGCTCGAAAAAGTTGCCCAAAATTGGACTTTCCGAATGGACCACCTAAGACGCAGCCGCGGTCAACATTTAAATGAAATTATCTTCAAAAAGTAAATGTCATGGACCAATCTAACGTTTCAAATAAAGAACCGATGAGATTTTGCAAATTTTATGCGTTTTTTTTTAAAAAAAAGTTCTCAAGCTCTTAAAAAATCACCCGTTACAAATATTTTGTTACAAATATTTGACTGGATTGGTTTTTATTAGGATTTTTTTTCGCCGGCTGAATAATTTTTTTAGGTTAATATGAGCTTGTCAAAAATTTCCCCTGACATAATTTATAGCAAAACAATTTTTAGATAGTTTCGTAAACTATCCAAAATTATTAAAATGCACATTTTTTTCATCGGAAAAATAATAATAATTTTTTTATAGTAATTTTTGGGATATAAAATTATTGTCAAACATTACAAATAAAGATTTTTCATATTTTATAAATAATTTATAGGTTAGTTTTTGTTGATGTCAATATGTCCCCAACTTTTTATACCATAAAATAAAAGTGTTGTATCTCTTTGTTGTTCTTGTTCACATTGAATGTATGTGAAGATAGCTCAAATTACATCCCCGAAAATTGTGATGTCAACACTAATTATTACTATCATGACATTTTTTACTCTCAAAATACTTACTATCACGATAATTAAAAACTGTCATGATAGTTGAAGCTTTCGGGGCCGAGAGTAGCAATAATACAAGAATTAATAGGAAAATGTGATGGCACCAATAATAATTGCTATCTTGACATTTTGTTACTCTCAGCCCAAAAAATCAACACATTTTTACTCTCAGCCCCGAAAATTCTTGCGATTACGATATCTAAAAACTGTAATCACAAAAAAATTGCACTTAAATAACATTTTGTTTTAAATGTTTCTCTCGCCAACACTATCACACAAATTTGTCTATGCACAGTTACTGAGACAAGTAGCATATAATTCAGAAACTATTCGTTGGTCCAACTAGCAGCGACCATCTTTTCGTGCATAGGAGATGAGATATAGCCCACAGAAGTCAGAAACTATTCGTTGGCCATACCTCAGCTCCTATATGCAAAAATAATTGTTTATGCTCTTTCATTATTCACCAATTAAACGATATACCCAACAACAAATATTATTCGTGTCATGATTCATAATTGTGAAAATAAAATTGAAGATTATGAAAACGACGAACGAATCCGACAGTACTCGAAAGAGTTATGTGTAAACAACTTAAATCATGTTACTACTACATACTTCCTATTAACACTAGAACCTTTACGTGGTGCATACTCAATTGCCTATTCGATGCTTCGCGCATTGATGAAGGCACTTTCACGCATTTGTCATTTAATTTAAAGTAGCGGCAATTTTCTTTGGATTTTTGTATTACTTTCTTTCTTTAAAAAAGTTGAAAGATCTCATTGAATTTTGTGCGAAATCGGCCCACTGGAAGTTGCAGCTTCCGTATAGGAGCTTTATTGTTTTCTGCTAATATTTGGAAAAGTAAATAGTTTATGAGTAAAACTACTATGAACTAAAATATTCTAAATAAAATTTGCAACCATGTTGGTCTAGATCATCTTGCCAATATTTAAGCGGTATTGATATTTTTGAAAAAAAATTGTTTTTACTTTCTTTTTTGTAGTAATAAAACAAAGTAAACATTCGACTTCGAGATTTTTTCAGATTCAGTTTTTGCTATATCGCCGAAGTAAAAATCGTGGCTTTAAGAAATCCCTGTGTGTGGAAGCTATGTGTGTGGTGCAGAGTTCCGTACTCACACAATGTTGTAGCATATCGACAGCAAAAACAAATTGACTAAATCGTGGTGAAACTTCAAGCTTAAACATTTTTATAAATTGGGAGTAAATTGTGGGCGAAATCAGTCTTCTGGAATTGAACTAGTTTGATATTTCTAGTAAATGGTCCTTAACTATGTTAAGAACTTCATTATGATAATGAAATTTGTGTAATAAATTATTAATAACTTTTAATTATAATAATTAGAGTTTTAAATTTATTATATTTCTAATTAAATTTTATTTTTAATCGAAAGTTTTAAAATTGGACGCGATTCTAAATGTTATCCGGTTAAATCTAGAAACATCTACAGATTCAAGCTGAAATTTTTGGGAAGAAAACAAGTAGACCTTTTTCTAAAATCTAAGTAAAGTATATTTTGAGACTCGGTTTGTTAAATATTATATTCAGAAATTTAGGATATTATTTAGTATAGTAGGTTGTTCTGAGGCGCTTCGCGCCCGTTTATTTCCAGCAAAGTGTAGTTAAATATTATTTAAATAGATCGCACGTAAGATTACAAAATCAACAAAGAACTGTAATTATTTGTACGAAACATATTTATTAAAAATTAAACTACAGGATTTCTTTAAAAACAACATTTCGAGAAAATTGACGGTCATCGTTGAGAAGCTTTCCCTGCTGTGAATTATCTTCGATTCTTAGTTTCACTTGGTGAAAATCTCTTGAGCGGGAAAGAGCGACATACAATTGCCCATGGGAAAACACTGCCGTTTGAAGATGAATTCCTACATTATTAAAAGACTGAAGTCATTGCGTATGGCCGAATTATTGGAAACTGTCGTCGTCACAGAACAAAGGTAGATTGGTCTCAGAAGGTGCCAAATCAATTCGAGGGATTAGAACCGTAATGCCTTTGTTGCACTCAACATTTTGGCCTTAATAAAGTTTCGTGATAGCTCTTAAACAAATAAACGCGTTCCATTGCACTTACCTTTCCTAGGATTTAGATTTCATAGAAGCATTATGATAACACCCCTTTTCAAAAGCAATACGTGAGATAGTGGAATTCAACAGGAAAGTTGAGTACATTGTTAGGATCCTTGCTTACTAGCGAATCTGCGCTGTAGTGAATTTCTGCATCACAATGGATCAAGTCGATTATTCTTCGATTCATCTCAAGCACCTGAGCATTCGTTGGAGCAACGATAACTCTATTTGAGAGCTCATTTGTTGATATTTGCTCAATATTATTAAAAATTACACTGATTAGATCTTGACTTGTGATCATTTCGGTCGGAATTTGAATTGAGTCCTCATAAATGCCAGGTGTTGCAGGCAAAATTCCTGATCCGACTTGCAGAAGCCATTCATTGTGCTCGTGTTGACCGTCGCTGTGCATGTTGGTGGTCAAAGAAAGTTGTACAAACTGGTTCCATATAGGGCTTGATTTAATGCAGCATTCGATGATTTCAGCGCGCGTTCCTCTTTAAACGACTGATAGCGTCTGACGAAAATCACCGCCTAGGACCAAAATTTTACCTCCGAAGCTAATGCCATTTTCCATCACCTCGCGCAAGAGCTTATCAATGCAGCGGAGACCATTCTTAGAAAACATTGCAACTTTACCGATAACAATAAGAGCAGCCTCACGCAAAACTTGCAGCTTCTGGTGATGTTATTCGCATTGATGAGATTGAATTATCAAGAAGTGGCACTGGAAGTTTAAATCCACTATGAATCGTGCGTCCTCCTTAAGCAAAGTGGCTGCTATTCCGGTTGTTGCAAATGGCAGCACAATTTTCCCTTCACCTCGAAAGTTTGCCATTAAAGTTCAGGTCATCAAGTTAAAGGTCTTGCCTGAGCCACAGGGACCATTGATAAAAATAGCTTACATTGTGCGTGATTATTTTCAACTGCAATCATAATTTTGATGTATGCAGCTGGGTTTCATTCAGCTTTCCAATTTGTTCGACTACCAATCGTGCTTTTTGTTCTTGATCATAAATTTCTACTTCGGGTGGATTACCGCTTGGAACAGGCAAACCAACTGAACCGCATGACATTCCGTGTGCTGTTTGAGAACAAAATTGATGTCATGAAGAGACGAGTTGATTTGAAACAAAAAATCACTCGAATGAAATCGAAAAAAACACTGTGGAATTTTTGTTTAAAGAATAATAATTTTGTGTGTGTGTGCTCGCTTGTGTATTTCGTTGACGTAATTTTGAAAAAAAAATCACACGGTCAAATTTTTTTTGGTCATCCTGTGCGTTCTCGCGTGAGTCAGTCAGTGACATAGACGTTTATAATATATATTACTGCCAATTCTGGAAATGTCCAGTGGATCTATATATAGCGAATGGAATATAATTATGTTGTATTTTATTATATTCTATAGATGTTTGAATCTTCACAATATTGATGAATATTTCAAGTTTTATGATGGGTGAGTAAAATATATTCACGAGTCCCGAGATATCCACGCGTACTGGTCTATATTTTCGGTCATCTTACCCCGACTTCTTTATTACTGACGAATGGGATACATTTTTGATGATCACTAGTATACCTTAATGATTAAAGGATTTTTCTATTTTCGATTATTTTCAAAACTGTATACCATCAATCTATTTTTTTTTATTTGTTAATCCCTGTAATCTGTTCTGAGGCCGAAGCACTCCCACCTCTTTCGCGGTTTGTTTTCCCGGCCTACCTTACGCAGTTATGCCAAATCGAAGACGTACGGCTATAGGTCCGATTTACGTTGCCATTTGCGCATTGCATGCTCCATGCCAGCCTATAATACTGGACATGGAAGATGATAGGGGTCGTAGTTGTGTTCCTTGTCATCACAGATCGTAATCTGTTGATGCAAATCTTCTATTGCATCCTGCTCCTATCGGGATTCGACCCCGGGATCTTTCGATCCAAACGCCAGAGCTTCAACGACTCTGCAAATATTACCTTCCAGCAGGAAAGCCATTGACGACACACTAATTATTAATTTACGTTTGTTTCCAGTCTGAGATGAACCGTTTATGACAAGTCTAATACGAGGTGACAAGTCATAGACGAGTCGCATGTGTCATGTCTGAGATTAATTGTATGTGATATATCCCCAGCAAACGTAGAAGAAGTTCCAGAACTAGTGCAAAAGTAGTGATAAAAGTATTTGTTTCCTTGTGAAAAAGGATGAGCGTCGGGAAAAATTCATCAGTTTTATAAAAAAAATTTAGTAAACATACGAAATTTTTGCGAATTCTAAATAATTTAGGATGGATATTTGGATGGATATTTTCAGGGATATTTGAATACAATCCGGTAGTTAATCTAGTTAATCTGTTTTTTTTTTTTTTTTTGCTATTTTGTGTTCGCCCAATTCAACGGTTAAATACTAATGAATTTTAGAGTTATTTTGAATATAAAGGGTGTTTTTTTAAGAGGTTGCCGATTTTTTTTTTGAATAAAACACATATAAAATTATGAAATGACCAAAATTTTTTTTTATTTGGTAGATAATTTTTTGGCATTTAACATTTAAACACAATTTCTGGCATATGGCTACCACGACTATTTTTCACAAATGTCATTCTGGAGGTCCAATTTTCCAGCACTTTTTCAAGCATTTGAGGGCGTATGTCAGCAATGACACGTTGAATATTGGTTTCCAAAGCGTCAATCGATTGAGGTTTATCCACATAAACCAATGACTTCACGTATCCCCACAAAAAGTAATCGAGTGGCGTCAAATCGCACGAACGCGGAGGCCAATTCACCGGACCATTTCTCGAAATAATGTTGTCGTTGAAAGTTTCTTTCAATAAGTCGATTGTTTCACGTGCTGTATGGCAAGTGGCACCATCTTGTTGAAACCACATTTCATTCATATCCATATCTTCAAGATTTGACAACAAAAACTCATTTAACATGGTTCTGTATCGATTTCCATTCACGGTAACGCGTCGTCCTTCCTCATTTTTAAAGAAATATGGACCGATGATCCCACCAGCCCATAGACCGCACCAAACAGTACATTTATCAGGATGCATTGGTAATTCTAGAACGGCGTGTGGATTATCTTTGCTCCAAATGCGACAATTTTGTTTGTTGACGTATCCATTTAACCAAAAATGCGCCTCATCACTGAAGAGAATTTTACGGTAAAAAAATGGATCTTCGTTCAATTGATTTAACGACCAATCACTGAATTCACGGCGCAAACGATGGTCGTGTGGCTTTAATTCTTGCACCAATTGAATTTTGTATGGCACCAAACCCAAATCTTTACGTAAAATTTTCCATAAAGTCGATGGACAAAGTCCAATTTGCTGAGCACGACGACGAATCGATAAATTGTCGTTTTCTTCGACACTGGCCTCAACGACAGCAATATTTTCTTCTGTACGAACTCTTCTCATTCTTGTCGGTGGCTTGGCATCCAAAAGAGTGAATGTAGACCGAAATTTGGTAATTACGTTCTTTATGGTGGTCTCTGACGGACGATTATGTGCACCATAAAATTCACGAAGTGCTCTATAAACATTTTTAATTGAACACTGATTTTGAAAATAAATTTCCACGATTTGAAAACGTTGTTCTGGAGTTAACCTATTCATAATGATTTGCCAAACAATACTGAGTAGAAATGCCACTTTGAGCTGTCAAAACAACTGTCATAAAATAAAACGACATCTATCGGAAAAACAAACCTCCTAAAAAAACACCCGTTAGTTCCAATAACTTTGGTTTCAGGAAATTCTACTGTAAGTTGCGGAGTTGCAGAATGATTAAATTAATAAATGTTTCAATTATTTAGGAAGCCGGAAAATATGAATTTAGAATTAAATTTCAGGAAATTTACAGATGCTTGTGGATTAATGCTTCATTGTAATTGCTGATTGTGTAGTTTAGAATTGTGTTGTCATTTTATTACTAACGACTTTACATAGGTGTCTGTAACGGGTCGAGTCAACCAATTTTGGTTAGGAAGCCGAAAAGTATTAATAGAATTAAATTTCAGGAAAATTCCAGATGCATGTGAAATAATAATATTTTTTCTTAGGTTGCCGTTTTAAAGAAGCAATTGTTGAAGACCAATACCATCGTTATCCATTAACCTATTAAGCCTTTATCCTTCATCTAGTAGATTAGAATTGTGTTGTCTTTGTGTTACTAACTATCGGCTATACCTAGGTGTCTGTAACCGGGCTGATTCTGTCCCACTTAACTAACCTATCCAATCCTTCGGTTTTGTTATGTGTAAAAAAGGGTGTACGGTGGACCCGGCGTCATCCGGGAACTCAAGCCTAAGAACTTGGTCGTACATTCAAAATCAATCAATCAATCAATCAATCTGTCGATTTGGTCGTAAGCATTCTATTCGAAAAAGAAAATCCAGTTTTTAGGAAACGGAGGTATTCCCTGAGTTTATAAAAGATGCTAGAAATGTTTTCACTAGTTTCATGCCAATGAAACACTTGTTTTCGGCCGGAAAATTCTTAAAAATAATAGCAGATACTAACTTTTTTCTTAACTCGATTCATCATAGTCCAATTTTAATAATGTAATGGGGCAGAGTGGGACACAATTGTCAAATAATGTTAGGCTAAGTTCTGGAATGTCTGGAAAAAGTATTGAGTTATTTTTTTATTACATTGAATTATATATGAAGTCTGACAGTTGTCAAACGAAACGTGTTGAAGATAGACGAAATTATCGGTTTCTCCGCTTTATTGTGTAATAATAAGTAAGTACTAGGTACAATTTCTGGTTTATAGTGATTGTTTGTCTATTGAGAGTATTTCAGTGGATTTAATATATTAACATATTATCTTTCAAGTGTTTATAGACTGCGTATCAATCAAAATTAAAGAAATAATAGTTTATTGGTGTTATTGGATTATTTTTCAATTGGGACACAATCGCTAATATGATACGGGTTACTTCCGTTATTGACAAAACCGCCCTGCGGAGCTGGTGGATGTGCCCCATATATTTGAAATAAAATTATATTTTATTTTTTTACAGTTCAAGTTCGCTGTCAACCAAGTCTTTACAAAACTCCAAGGAGAAGAGATAGCAAATTAGAAACATATTCAAAATTCCAGTTCGGTTTAAGCTATCAATCTGCTCAGAGTTTCACTTCAGTTTGCAACGTTGAATGAAATTTCTCAACCGTCCTCGTTGAATGCAAATAAAAGTTCTGAGAATGTGACTGCTTGTTTGAATTTCTTAAGAATAATCTTAACGATTTTTTTTCATATTTAAAAAAATGCTTCTTGAAATATTATTTTATAACGAAAAAAATGTACAATGTGGGCGATATAGGTATAAGCTCTGTGGTGGGTGTTCAATAAGTAAATAATTTTTAGCAAAGTAAATATTTCAATTTTACAATTTGTGTCTTGTTCTTCACAGATCATTGTAGAAAGGGGCCAATGCAGCGTAACACAAGCCGTGTCGAGAGAAAAATTTTCGAGTAGTGATGGTAAGGGCAGCACTAACCTATATTCCTCTAGCTCGAGGTGTGACATGATTTGTGGAATTTAACATTTAGTGGATGCTTGTGCATTTAAAATTTTGTGGATTTTTTTTGTGTGCACATTAAACTAATCTTAAAGCACTAATGATAATTCAATTAGTTTGCTAATAGATAACCACATTTCACATTGCTCCATAGATTCGATTAAATAAGGTCGAAAAAACTGAAGTATAATCTTATCATTCCCATAACTTACATCCCAGAAAATTCAACCGCAGGATTTTTTCATTTTTGGACGATTTAAAAATTTTGTAAAACTTCTTATAATGACTTTATGACTAATCCTGGAAAGTTTTACAAAATTACACAGTTAACAAGATCTCATTTTTAAAGTCCTTATGCCTGATAACGTTTCAATAGAGATTTCTGTGGCAAACATTTCCCATTTTAATATAGCATAATTTCTACAAAGGGAGCTTTCGTGGTTGATGATTAATTGTTCAATTTTCATAAATTTCGTTCTAAATAATTTAATTTTTAGATGACACTGCAATGATGAAGGTTCAAAGAACGCAAGGTTCAGTATAGTTTTAAAAGATAAACTCATACAGAATACAAAATTTCCTGAGGAAGGACGTCCAATCCCACGAACCACCGAAAAAAATTCAAACAGCAGAGTAGATAAATTTCGAATTTATACTTCTACACCCGAGATAAAAACAACTACAGAGTAACTGAAACCTGGTTAAATAAATGCAACGAAAATCAGGAACCCAAAAGGAACACACTTATCGAAACAGGCAAAACGAAAAAATTGATTGAGTTTTCTGTATCAGATGACGATCCTATGCCGAATTCGATAAATCAATTGGGGCATTTTCTGATGAAGAAACATCAATTCATGAGATTATTATTATTATTATTTTTATTATTATTATTACAATATATTTACAAGCAAAAGCCGAAGCTTTTATATTACGAAAAAGAAAACAAAATCACAAAAGAAAAAAAAATTAACAATCCTCAATTATATACAAAATTATTTACAAAGGGGTATAAAAATAATATTACAAATTTTAATTACATTAATAATTTCTCTGTACAGTTAAATATACAAGTTTTTTAAAAATTTTAAGAGAATTAATATTTTTAAATTCAAAGGGTAAACCATTCCAAATAATAAACGCATTCATCAAAACCGAATTATTAAACGTGTTACTTTTGTTAACGGACAAGATGATGTTTCTAGTGCGCAGAGACCTGGAAAAACTAAATTGTTCATACAAATATAAAGGCAATCCAGAGCTAATAATTCTAAAAATAAATACAGCTGTTCTATAGTGATAGTACTCGAACAAAGTACATTCCAAAACAGAAGTTTTTAAGCCAGAAATACGATCAAATTTTCTGAGGCCATGAACATATCGAATACAATTATTAAATGTAATTTCAAGTAGACGCCGAGAGGAATTGTCACATCCACAATAAATCACATCACAGTACATGAACAATGGTACAACCAAACTTTTAATCAAAAATACTCGCAACTTAATTGGACATATTTTTTTTATTAATCATAGTGAATATAAACTATAATTGACACGTTGACACAATGTGCTAATATGGTCACTCCAAGTAAGTTTGGAATTTCATGTCATTCCTAAGTTGTTAACGGTTGGAACAAATTTTATTGTGTCATCACCCAAAACAAGAGTAGGTTCAATAATGTTCGAATTATTTTTACATAAAAATAATGCTTTACTTTTATTGGATTAAGCGCTAGAGAATTATGTTTAGCCCATAAAAAAATGCCACTAAGATCTTCGTTCAATTTTATTACACCCTCATTCAACCCTAAAGGTTTACATCCGATGTACAATTGTAAATCATCAGCATAGAGATGAAAAGAACAATGATGAATGCGCCATGGAAGATCATTTATAAATATAGAAAAAAGCAACGGACCCAGAATTGATCCTTGTGGTACACCTAAAGTTACTTTGCCCATGCTAGAGCAGTCAACACCGTACTTAACAAACTGCTGCCGACTATGCCAATAAGAGTACAACAAATTAATTGCAGAGCCAGAAAATTTATAATATAAATAGAGTTTTTGAAGTAGAAGTATATGATTAACACTAACAAATGCTTTAGAAAAATCCAATAAAACCAATAAAGCTTGCGAACCTTGCCCATCCAAAATTGAAGAAAGATCGTCAACAATGTGTACCAAAGCCGTTGTAGTACTGTGACCAGGCTTATACCCTGACTGAAATTTACAAAGAAAATCAAAATTTTTAAAATGCTGCAGAATCTGGATTTGCATTACTTTTTCTAACACCTTAGAAAGGGCAGGTAATATACTTATTGGTCGAACATCATTAAGACTGGCAACTATATCATTTTTTCAAATTGGAACAACAGAAGCAACTTTCCACAAATTCGGAAAAACTGATTTTGACAAACATTGATTAATTATATATGTCACCTGTGCAAGAAAAAGGTCAATAAATAATTTTATTATTATAAAATCAATTTTATCATATGCAATAGCATTAGATTTAATTGATCGGATAGCACCCATAACAATTAGCTCGTCAACACAATCAAAAGCAAATTTATAATTATTATCAGAATCAACAGATCCAATATCTGGTAATGGCAGAACCACTAAATCTTCACGAAATTTACAGATATCGTTCAAAATATCTTCAGCAGTGAACATTATGTCAACTTTAGAAACAGAACACGAAATACCAAGTTTCTTTAAATTGGTTCAAGTAATTTTAGAATTATAAACATTACCAAAATAAAAACTATACTTAGCTTGATTGATAATTTTAGTAGTTCTGTTTCGAGCCCTTTTATAGGAAGTAAAGTAACCATCTAATCCACTCCTTTTATAATTATTATACTTCAAATCTCTATACTGAATAGAAACCAATATAGTCTAGTTTAACCATGGAGCAGTTGGACAACAGTAAATGATTCTTTTACGGGGGGTACACACATAGAATCTAAATATAAGCAATTTGAAATAAATAAATCAACAATCATCAACAAAAAAGAATAGACCAATCAATCGAAAAAAAAACAATTTACGAAATATTCATAATTAATTTTCTTATAATTGGGCACAACAGAATAAGACAACTTATCTCTAGTGCGACAACATTTATAAGAAGAAAAAATCAAATCATGATCAGATATTCAAGGGACTGGACATTGACCATAACTGATTATATGATGCCGTTTAGGCTTAAAAACAACAATCAAGTCTAAAAGGCATTCCAGCCTCGTAGCGCTAAACGTCAAAAAATACAAATTAAGTATATTAAAACAATCAATCAATAAATTATTATTTAGCATATTAAAGTTAAAATCACCCAAACAGAACACTTTTTCATATTCTTGTAATAAATCTGTAAGAATAAAAAATCTGTAAGAATAAAATTCAGATATAATCGAAAAGGAACGTTCGTATTAGTCAGGTTTATATGGAGAAGACATCTGTATAATTTTATGTGGGTGTTCAAATGAAACTGACACTACAGAGCATCATCGGGGAACATCTCGATCGGTAAAATATACAATTTTTCAATCTTATAATCATTTAATATTAGTAAATAGGTATCCTATAGAACTGAAAAGGGACTGAATATTTGCTTATTCATTGCCTTAAACCATTTTATAAAAATATTAATATTTTCTACACCGATGCAACCGATACAATGTATTCATGAACCCTTAATCTTCAGTAGGAATTTAATGTTACAACAATTTTGAGATATAAAGCTGCCAATAAACGGTAAACAATTTAATATTAAAATGCACTCCTGTACGATTTTTCAGTATAAAATGCACCAAATTCAAATAGGTTCCATTTATTCAGTTAATCTAATCAATCCAATCGATTTCCGCAACCATTAAGTTAATTCCAATGGGATTACTGTGTGATTCCAAAATCAATCATAAACGAAAAAAATTTCGTTGTAAAATGATTCCAAAGACATAAACCCCATAACAAATAATGATTATTAAAGTTTTCAACCAACAGCAAGAATATGTACATGTTTTATGGGTTTAACCAAATATTTCCATTTCCATTCATTTACCATATACACCCCCATTTGGTTTGTATTAGGCAGACAGAGAGAAACAACAAATCCATAAAAAAGTATTAAAATTTATTTGTCATAAAAAAAATTATTGACATGAGTTTTGAGGCAATTACAATAGGTGGCAGTAAAATCGCCCCATATATAAATATATATTCCAATTTAATGGTAATATAATAAAATAGTAATTATGGATGTTATTTGTGTAGCATACGTTCGAAAGGATATTTTCTTGTCTTTTATGTAATCGGAAAATTTCATTAGAAGAAAAAAAAGTTATTTTTAAATTTGATTTTGGTTTTTTTGTATCATGTTCTACATAGCAATATTTAAATATTTTTAAGTTTCTTTTACTTTGATGAAAATTTGTAAATTTAATTTTTGGTTCATTCCCAAATGTAATGTAAATTTTCTTACGAGTACCTCTTGTTTCGTATAAACAGTAGATGTGTATATAACAAAATTTTAGTATAGAATGCAAAATATCTGCAAAATTGAAGGAATAATTTTTGTTGCAAAATTTCAATTCATGAATTTTAATTTTGTTGTTACGAGTATATGGAATTTTCAGTTAGTCTTATTGCAACAATTTTTATTTGTGTTATTATTCTTTTCAAACAATATTTACGAATTTTATAAGGTGAATCAAGAGATATCCATTTGGTTTTTGATTCAGCTGATATTGTAACTGTTCGTTTATAAACAGTTTCAATTTTTGTATCTCACTAATTTTTGGTTATAGAGTTCATAATTTTTTTTTTTTTGTAAAATTCCTGAAAGAAGTAAATTTTTAAACTTAGATAGAATCAAGGATCTCGATAGTATACTGTATGTATATTCAATTTCCCTCATTTTAAATTTTTTCCATATAGCATGTAAAGATTTGGAAACACCTTAGCAGGTCGCGCTTAATGCTTTCGCAGATCTTGAGTCTGTGTATCATCTTCATCCAATAACGCTTGCAACACGGTGTCTTCAAATGATTTTGGTCTTCTGAAGCGCTTCTTGTCCTCATTGTCGAAATTTCCACTTCTGAAGCGTTTAAACCAATATTCACAGGTAATTTTCGATGGTGCATGTTCGCCGTAGGCTTCCTTAAGCAAATGGCGTGCTCCAGTTGCATTTTTTGCAAGTTGAAGCACAAAACACGACATTTTTGTTCTTAGAAAAAGTATTTTTGCGTTGCGATATGTGCTGGTATTACAACTGATTATCGTTAACTGTCCACGCTATAAACGAAACACAACTTCTGGCATTGAAGAACAATAATTTGTATCTACTCGTATGCTTGATTTATTAACCAAACTTAAGATAGGAAGGCCAGTTGACGCTATCAATAATATTTCAAGAATTATGGAATGTAATATTTCGTTTATAGCGACTACGAATATCACGACATTCCGGTTGTAACGACACAAAATTGTGGTCCCAAGCATTAACGCATTATTTTAATATAAAAAGTTTCGGCTATAACTACGATTTCGGATATAACTTCCAATTTTTTCTATTTTTTTTGAAACAAAAATTGGTTATAGCATCAAATATTCGTTTTTCCTTACTATTTTGAGTGATTTTGTTGTACATTTTCAGTTAATAAGTGCATTTATTCGAGAACAGAGGTGCGGTTTAAAGTTTCAAAAAAATTTATAGATTATCTGTGACTTAATAAACGATTTATTTAACTCCACAATTAAAATGTCAAAACGCAAATCTTATTCCATTGACGAAAAAGCCAACATGGTAATGCGTTTAGAAAATGGTGAATCAAATTCGGATTTAATTAAAAAGTTCAATTTATCACACTCTACTTTATCAACGATGTGGATAATCGAGATAAAATAAAAAACAATTCGAAGTAAATGCTTTACAAACAAAAAAAGTAAGGAAACCAGAACACGACGATATTGATAAACTATTACTCGACTGGTTTATTCACTAAACCAAATTCCAATTTCCGAGCCAGTTTTACAGGCAAAAGCTAATGAATTCACTCAAAAAATTGGTAGGTAAAATTTTACTTGTAGTGACAGCTGGGTTTACAGTTTTATTTATTTATTTATTTACATTGAAATAAGTCTACAAATTTGACTTGAAAAATACAAAATATAATAGGTAAATCCGCGTTGGATTTGAAGCTTTGAAATAAAAAACAAAAAAAGTCACTTTTGGGCATAGAATTGCCTTAATCTACTTTTAAAATTATCTTTAGTTACACAAAAATCAAATAAATAGTTAATTCTATTGAAACTCTTACACATCATCTTCACTGGTTCATTATCGCCATAGTTGGTTGTATGTCGGTCTAAGTGGAGGAAGTCATGATCTCTTAGCTGTCTACCAGGAACCTTTATTTTAATTGACTTCAGTACATCCGGCTGGTCGATTAGGCCTAGTAGGAGATTACCAATAAAAGTACATTTTAGCAATTCGCGTTTATTTTCTAAAGTTGTTAAGTTGTGTGTCTTGCACCTGGTTAAATATGGTGGTAGTCGCTGGATAATTACGTGGTATGGTAGATCATGATCATAAACCCATCCGTATTTCCAGGTTTAGTAGCGTACAAACTTCTTTCAATTTTCTCAATACTTTGGATATGATCTTCGTAGAATGGACACCATACATTTACAGCATATTCCAGCTGGGATCGAACGTAAGCACAATACAGGATCTTAATTGTTTCCACATCAAAAATGTTCACTTAAGCACATTGAGCGGTGTATCGCTATGCACCGCTCAATGTGCTTAGTGAAGCTCATATTTTTAACGAAAGTAACCCCTAGGTCATCACTTTCAACTACTACCTGAACGAGTACACCATTTCGTCAAAAACACAATATAGCGGTTGGAAAAATTTCGATAGAAGCGGCTGCTGTTTCAAAAAACGATTATGTAAATTTGCTTAAAGATGTGTTTCCTAAATTACTCGAAGAATACCAAGATTCAGAAATGTTTAACGCTGATGAGGCTAGTTTCTTTTTTAAAATTACTCCGCAACACACTTAAATTTAAGGGTGAAAAGTGTACTGGAGTAAACTTTCTAAAGATAGAATAACCCTGCTGGTTATTACTAATAACGATGGAACGGAGAAGCGTAAATCATGGGTGATTGTTAAATCGAAAAAAAACCTAATTTTTTCAAAATTATTTCATAATTACCTGTGATTTAAGAAGCTAATGCTATGGCTTCGATGGCCTCCGAATTTTTTGAAAAATATTTGATTAGCTGGGATTTAGAACTTTCAATTAAATTAGTTTTTTTACGGCCGAACACGATATCCATTCTTCAGCTTGTTGATCAAGGCATTATCAAAAACATTAAGAATCATTGCAGAAAACTATTGGTTTTAAAAATAACACAACGTCTGGACATTAATTACAAAGAAATCATCGTAAATCTAATCAACGAAATTGAAATGGCTGCAACGCTTGGAGAGAAGTTAAACCATTTACAATAAAAACTGTTTTAGACATGGTGGCTGGCTTACTAGCTCAACTGAAGCACTACCAGGCTAAGAGAAAGACAGACTTAGATGAGTTTGATGCAATGGATAATATGCCATTGGTGCATTGGATGTCAATAATGCTGCTATGACCACTGCCAAACCAACTTATGAGGAAATTATAAAACGTATACTAGGCACAGTCGATGATACCACAATTGGTGAATATGGCGATGCTGAAGCTGTGGAAAATGTTAGTGATGAATTTCAGCCGCCTTCTATTACTGCGGCCATAACTGCAATTTCCACTGTAAAAAATTATTTATATTTTGGTGAAGCTGAAATTGACGAACAGTCTATTAACTCTCTTTTAGCAATAGAAAGACATGTCCAATGGACTTACATAGCAAACAGAAACTTGAAACAAACTGCGATTTCTGATTTTTTTAATTTCTTAAACATATTTTTGTTGTTCTTACTTTAACTATATTATTATAGGTACACATGTTTATTTATCTTTTGCATCAAACTTTGGGCTAGATTTAACCATGGCTGCCACCGCTCAACCAAATCTGCAATGAAAGGATGAAAGTGAACCAATAATTTTATTGCCGTGAATTTTTCGAGAACTATAGTTATTACATGTGACCCTATTTTTAAAATTCCCCGGGGATAAGGTTTACTCGCGATGGCAGTAAAATAATAAATAGACTTTAAATAAATAGTTTAATTGGTTTTTGTAGTTATATAAATCTAATGTTACTTAAAATATAGGTTTTTGTCTATTAAAGTGAATAATTTGTGTCTAACAAAAATGCCAAGAAATGAGTATTATGACGATGATGATAACGAGAACTAAAGATACAATTTGCGGATTCAACGGCGACACTTGCTATATTCAAAAGAACCCTTTGACTTGTACGAAGAAGAGTTTGTAAAATTATACGGAATACTACAGAAATTGGCATTGGTTTTGAAACAAATGGTTGAATATTTTATGGAAGTTACCCTTATACCTGAGCCATTACAAATGCTAGTCGCTCCGGGTTTCTTAACTGAAAGAAAGTTTCCCATAATAATCGCTCGAGATGAATTATGATAAATGCAGTAAGTATGTTTGCATTCACATTAATACTATCTAGAACCCTAATGTAACACAAAAAAAATTATTAACAATTTGTATGAATAGTTCACTTTTCCCGGAGTAGTAGAATGCATCGATTGCACGTTCATTTAAATGGATAGATATCATTATCAATCAAAAAATGTAGAGTTTGTAAGTCAAAAATAATTTGAAATGGATTTTCTTCTACACGCGGTAGGGCAAACCCAATTTCACAGAATTGCCACTATCTGTATGGCATCCCTCGCGGCATTTGTTCCCGCGGCTCAGTCGGTTGAGGGAACGGCGTGGGGATGAGGATACCCAGATAGCAGCCTTGTTAACCGCGAAATAAAACTGAGGAGAAAACCATAACCCAAAAGGTTAGGCGAGGGAATTTGGACGGGTCATCGGACCCAGAAGTGGAAACACAACAGGAAATCTATCAACTCATCCCGCTGATGAGTGACCGTACGAGTGTATATATGAAGACTCTTAGTGAGTCATCACTAACCGGGTGTTAATAATAAAAAAAACACAAATGGGCAGCTCGCCCTTTTTAATTTCCAAATTATTAGTGGAAATGGTGTAGCAGCTGGCTCTAACGGAAAGGAAAAGTACAGCCTAGGCCGTATCAGTTCCGCCTCAGAAAGACTGTTAGAGGAACAGTCTGCTACCGTTTTGTTATTCACTGACACTTAGTTTTTATCCTTACCGATAAATACTTACCACTATGAGCCACGTACCAACACGGCAGCAATCTCTGCAACCAACAGCAACCACCTAACAAGCACAAAAAATAACTCTCAGTCTTTTTTTTCTTTTTATTTATTTTAACACCTTACACAAAAAAAACAAAATCTAAAACCTTACACTCGCTAACACACTCAAACTTACTTAACTAAATGTCTCCACGTTGAGACTTCAAACTCACTGACCCCCTTCCAAAATTTTGGTACGGTATTTATATCGTATTAATTAACTGGTTGAGAAGGGAGGGGGAAATTTTTGTACAATTAATGTACTACTCTCTCAGTTAATTAATTTCATTTTTGCAATATTAACAAAATATTGCCATAAACACCGCCCATTTAAAAAGTGTGCTAATTTGCACTTGGGGAATTTATATTGCATGTGTTGCGGAAAGTGCAATTCCTCAATTTCTACATACAGGTAGTTCGATTACCTCCATGTAGAACGTTTACCCTTTGCGCGCACAACACAAAACACATGACTACGCAATCCAACAACAACATAAATATTTACGTTTACTCATTTGTATTTATAATAACTACATTATAGATACATTGAGTGACGTCGGTTGCAATTGGATACATACGTAGATATGAAATATTTTTATGTTCGTTGCATTGCATTTTATACCGTTTTCAGGTATAAGAATGCAACAACAAACACAAAGAAAACTAGGTGATTCCCGCATGACTAACTAATTAAAGAAACTTTGTGAAGATGATCTCTTCAAGGTCATGGTGGAATCACTTTGCATATAGGAAAGGTTTTGGGAAATGGGTTGATAGCGGAATATGATAAGATTCCGTTACAGCGTGGGGAAAACCCAAACCCTGAGATGAAAAGAGATCTCATGCTCTATTGAGACGGACGTGGTTTAGGGATGCAGACTTTAGATAGCCCAACGTGGCGGACGCCCCACACCCTGAGATAGTCTCAGCCGGGCACCTAAAACTATTTGTTCTTAGTATTGAATTTAGATACTATTGACTATATGAACATTCTAATTTAAAAAAAACAAATTGTTACCTTTGTTTTAATGAAGTTACTGAAAACTTAACTAGTATGACCGTTCAATTTTGTACCCTACACCAAAAGCTTTTGAAAATTATGTATAGTTAAAAAGTTAGCTATTTCTGAAATTATGATACTCAATCATTTGCTTCTATTAATTTTATTATTCAATTTAATGTGTGATTGCGGAAACGATTCTTAGCGACTTTAAATAATTTTGATCTTATTTTATAAATGTTCATAGAATCTCTTAAAATTAATTACCCTAAGAATAGTTTTATTTTATAGTTTACTTAATTCTTATTCTAGGTGTTTCTAGATTCTTTAGATTCTAACAGGATAGAGGAACTCATTGGAACCGTTGAAATTCCTTGAATGATGAATTATAAGTTGTTGAAAGCTTGAACTTGTTGATATGGAATCCATTATGTGGTTTTTCTTAGCTATAGTTAATGTTTGGATTGGAATTTTTACAGACAGTAAAAAGGTCAACACTTTGGTCTGTCCGCCCCTCCTTGGTTGAATTCGTTTTATTGTTTCGGCCCCGTATATACAGTTGTTGCGCTTAACTTGATAATTAAATCTGGAAGTATTGCAGCAATACAAAAACTATTAGTGGCTTATGGTCACATTCATTGATTTCTTCATGGTACTTCGACTTCCTTTCATACGCCCTGCCCATAAAATTGTTGTTCTGTATCCTTGGTCGAAGAATTTCAAATGTGGTTCAACCCTTCTGCTAAATTGAAGAAGCTGGATAAATTGGTGTCGGCATTTTCCAAATAACAATATCACCAGTTAAATGTGGTTATGTTATATTGTCACAAATTTAGGCCCATTATTTGACTGGATTTGCTGTCGGTCCTCATGACTCCATAAAATTTCGTTAATCGGCAGCTTAGCTTAGTTTGATTTGTTGATCGTGTGCTTCTTGGTTCCTTACTAGTTTCGCATGACTGCATAGCTTAATTTCATGTGTTATTTCCGGAATGATTCTATCTTGTGTAGACCAGGTTTGCATCCCTGATGAAAAGTTTTTGACCGATCTCTGACTGCAAGAAAAAACCTCTCCATAACATAACTTCCGGCATCCTTCCATCACCATGTTAATTTTGGATAATATGCGGCGACTCATGTTGTTTTAAAAACATCAAAGATTACGAGTTCCTCTTTACTCAAATTTAATTAAATTTTATTTTACATCGATTGACATCTGGCTAAGTAACTAAAATTGCTATTACGTTTTACTACATTTTAATTGCCAACATGAATCTAGTAACTAAACCTACCACTATTTATTACTGTAGATGGCGCTACCTCAAGCCCACTTTGCTAAATTATCAGTCTGGGGTTGAGCCAACCTCATCCTTTCTTTAAATTAAACTTAATATTATACTTTCCTAATCGCTATTGACTTAACTAATGACGCTGGTATATTCATAATATCGCGCGCGATATACCAGCCTTCACTTTACCATTACATCATCTATATACATGCTCGACTATACATATTTGGTCTAATGGTAAAGTGGATGATTTATGCGACCACCTTTTCTACGGCGGCGCTTCCAATTCCGGTATTTACGAACATCACTACAACATCGCATCCTGTGAAATAATTTAAAAATTGTCTGGATGGCGTGCAATGTGCCTTGTGTAATCCTTATGTTATTGCCATAATAAGGTTTACAGGAAATTTCTGCAATATCGACCTGTTGGATTATAAACTGCTCTGATTTTTGTGCAGTTTTAAATTGCCTTTTGTGGGATCTGCATGGTAATGGCTTGTGCAAATTAGATTTCCTCTTCTTACTGCGAGATGAGTTCTTCTTGCTTGTGTAAGACTTTGTTTTAATTTCATTTCCTAATTTGATAGGTAATGAGTCACCATTTAATTCAGCAATTTTGTTACTGGATGGCGATACTAGGCCTGTTGTGTTATTTGTTGATAGTGGCCTATCAGAACACATACTATTGTCTGCAAGCCGCTTACTATAACTTAGGTCCATCTCTTGCTTCGCATAACTGAGATCTACATCGGTACAACAACTTTCTTGCTGTGATCTTGGAGCTAAGGTAACTTGAAGCATCGTTTTGACAACTGGTAATGCTTGTTCATCAGAAAGCTGAGGTAAATTTCTTCGTTCATCAACCTGGTTACCTACACCACTTGAAAATTTTTTATCGTCTTCTAAGATACAGGTTGATGGTGGGATGTTTGATGATATGTTATTAGAACCACATACGTTATTTTTATTTAACGTTGATCGTAACGTCATTTGTGGTGCTTGTGGCGATGGTCTAGTGCTATCTATACTTAGCACTGTCTGATAATCCTCTGTTACATCCGTGTGTTTCGGTAATGATCTTTCTGATGTTATTTTATCCGAATTATATACATCGGCCGGATGAGGTATTCGTGGTGCTGGCGATGATGTCTCTATTGGTTCGCTTGGCAGGCATAGCTTCTTTTGCAATTTTCGCAATAACCTGTGATGTTGTTGCTGCACGCGCCCATTTTTATAATACGCACATGATGATGATTTAGTTAACGTATTATTTGGTGGCATCAGCACACTCGTCTGTTGATCTTGTGCATCGTCACTAATTCCCAGGAGGACCCTGGTTTCGTGTGATACTACCACTATTTCTTTTAGCTGATTATCGGCCTCTCGCAGCGTAATATCGTACTTTATTAAGGACTGCCCGATACCCCTTAGTTTATACAAGCTTTGTTTCATCTCATCAATTGTATCGTTGAATACTTCGAAACCTGTGCTTCGGTTGATTCGACCTAGGATATGAAATATTTTGGTGTAGAAAACTGGTTTCAGCTCATCTACAGTTAAACCATCATATATCCAGGTTCTCAGCAATTTTCGAACGTCCTCCAACTTCTTAAAACACGTTATTGCCTCTTGGAGTGGACATTCTTGAGCTGCCTTATGTGCAAATAGCAAGGCACGAAAAGGGTAGTCTTCTCGCTCTTCTTTAATAGCTTCCTCAAGAGCGTTTATCGCTTGCTGATGATCCTCCGTGTGAATTCCTCTTAATTCACATTCTACCAACAATTCATCTCTACTTAATTGACTAGGATATATCATTATTAAAAGGAATAATTCTAACCTAAACAAACCTAATCTAAACAAAAAAATTAATTTTAAATCTAAATAAAACAAAACAACCAAGAAATAATATACACACGCACAGTCCTCCCGACCTCACGTGATGAGGAGACAAAATATCCCGCACTTCCTGGGTCAAACAAGGAAAGGAAAGGAAAATTGAACTTGAAATTTTGATGAACTGATTTTACTCATCCCAATTTATTGCAATGGGCGTCTTAACTCCTATTGAGCGATCCTCACTGCTATTGTGAATCAGTAAACAAAAGTTCAATATTGTACCCAAAAGATCATGACTCTGTTTTTGCCGATCTTACCACAATTGGCAGTCATACTCTAACCGTTAGAGGAGCTCAACCGTGCGATCGACAACCACTTCATCACGCCAGTCAAATGACGTTAGCGAGTCCTTTCAATTAAGGTCCTCGAACGACAGTTGCCATTTGTTTATCAATTGGGAGTAATAACACGCCGGTTATCACTAAGGATTTCCACAATGTAGTATGACTTCACTTAGCTTATGTCCAATCCTGGAGTCTTATATTCGTCCACTAATAGAACCTAGGTATGAACAGCTAGGTGAGCCATACCCTGGACGTAGTTAAAACTAAATTTGGTGAACTGGCGAACCCCATCCCTAAGGATGAAAATTAAATTTAAAATGCTGAAGTAAAAATAAACGCAAATACCTAAATATACATTGTATTACTGGAAATCCATATTTTATTCGAATTAAACAAATTTATCCTTACTTGAAGTAATTGCTTACTACAAACTGGATAACAAAACCGAGGTAAATGGAAGGGCAACCTTACAATTCGAATCGGGATATGGAATGACGTTTCAAATTAATCTGGGAATGAGCAGCCCTTTATACCCCCGGTATTCTACCGGCCAAGAAAGGGATATGCCCATTACTCCAGGGATCACATCATTCACCCTTGCCTATTCAGAAATGTAAAATTGTTGGTTGTACACGGTACCGAAAACCGTACAACTTATAGAGAAATTAGATACCAGTACCAGTTTTACATTGTGACAGATGTATTCTTGAATTCCAAATACTACCACAAATGTCGTTTTATCCCCCGGAGTGCGGGTTGGGACTTGCCACAGATAAACCAATCATTTGGAGATCCAGTATTGCAGCTCAAAAATTATTAATTCTAATCAGTACGTGTATGACCCAACATTGCATCTGGTCAGGACCACCAATAAGGCAGTACCGCAGCCATACTCGTACCAAAAAGGATTTTACATTAGTCATTCATTGAAACTTGTACTATACGACCATTTGCACTGGTTGTATTAAAATATTTAAGAATGTACGACAGTATATTAATGCCGATATAATTTAAATCAAAACAAATGTGAGGGAAATCCTCAATTAAATTTGGGATCCATAAATGAATGTACACCAATAATTTGGGCCAATTTTTAGGCCCCGTTTGGGCGCCACTTGAAATGGATTTTCTTCTACACGCGGTAGGGCAAACCCAATTTCACAGAATTGCCACTATCTGTATGGCATCCCTCGCGGCATTTGTTCCCGCGGCTCAGTCGGTTGAGGGAACGGCGTGGGGATGAGGATACCCAGATAGCAGCCTTGTTAACCGCGAAATAAAACTGAGGAGAAAACCATAACCCAAAAGGTTAGGCGAGGGAATTTGGACGGGTCATCGGACCCAGAAGTGGAAACACAACAGGAAATCTATCAACTCATCCCGCTGATGAGTGACCGTACGAGTGTATATATGAAGACTCTTAGTGAGTCATCACTAACCGGGTGTTAATAATAAAAAAAACACAAATGGGCAGCTCGCCCTTTTTAATTTCCAAATTATTAGTGGAAATGGTGTAGCAGCTGGCTCTAACGGAAAGGAAAAGTACAGCCTAGGCCGTATCAGTTCCGCCTCAGAAAGACTGTTAGAGGAACAGTCTGCTACCGTTTTGTTATTCACTGACACTTAGTTTTTATCCTTACCGATAAATACTTACCACTATGAGCCACGTACCAACACGGCAGCAATCTCTGCAACCAACAGCAACCACCTCACAAGCACAAAAAATAACTCTCAGTCTTTTTTTTCTTTTTATTTATTTTAACACCTTACACAAAAAAAACAAAATCTAAAACCTTACACTCGCTAACACACTCAAACTTACTTAACTAAATGTCTCCACGTTGAGACTTCAAACTCACTGACCCCCTTCCAAAATTTTGGTACGGTATTTATATCGTATTAATTAACTGGTTGAGAAGGGAGGGGGA
Source organism: Nephrotoma guestfalica (assembly GCA_963691935.1). Lineage (NCBI taxonomy): Eukaryota > Metazoa > Arthropoda > Insecta > Diptera > Tipulidae > Nephrotoma > Nephrotoma guestfalica. The sequence continues at coordinate 218,174,004 of OY829913.1, read as the reverse complement.
AATTTTTGTACAATTAATGTACTACTCTCTCAGTTAATTAATTTCATTTTTGCAATATTAACAAAATATTGCCATAAACACCGCCCATTTAAAAAGTGTGCTAATTTGCACTTGGGGAATTTATATTGCATGTGTTGCGGAAAGTGCAATTCCTCAATTTCTACATACAGGTAGTTCGATTACCTCCATGTAGAACGTTTACCCTTTGCGCGCACAACACAAAACACATGACTACGCAATCCAACAACAACATAAATATTTACGTTTACTCATTTGTATTTATAATAACTACATTATAGATACATTGAGTGACGTCGGTTGCAATTGGATACATACGTAGATATGAAATATTTTTATGTTCGTTGCATTGCATTTTATACCGTTTTCAGGTATAAGAATGCAACAACAAACACAAAGAAAACTAGGTGATTCCCGCATGACTAACTAATTAAAGAAACTTTGTGAAGATGATCTCTTCAAGGTCATGGTGGAATCACTTTGCATATAGGAAAGGTTTTGGGAAATGGGTTGATAGCGGAATATGATAAGATTCCGTTACAAATTTTTTAATTAAAAACGAACTTTAACAAATATCTATATGGCTATGTATATGGTAATGTTGCAGTTTGTGATATTGATTTAAAACTCCTAAATATAAATCGTTGGTTGGTCCACTCCAGCCATGGTTGGTGACACCGATCGACAATGCAACAGACGAGCACGAAAGACAATAAAATATCATGCATAGACCAGCCTTAACTTCAGTAAAGGTGTAACGGAGATCTAGAAAACCGATTTAGGGATAGGAAAGAGACGTTTATATAACTCTTGTATCACATTGCAAAACTTTATAAATGTTTATCATAACAATGACGAGCACGGTGTAGTGCAACCAGAACCAAATGCAAGTGATTAAAATGATAATGAGGATGACATAAATAAAAGGCAATCATCGGCGGAACTATATTGTAATAATAAATTAATAAAAATATAACAAATTAACTTTGAATTATTAATTTTAAAATTTTATTTTATTCCTCCATTGCATCAGCTGTCCGATTTAATGCAGTCCTTCCAGCTCTTTGACCGCAGTGATTCGATTTAAAGTGACCACTGTTTTGCTCTTGACTTTATTTGATTCCTTTAAGGGCTTTCCTCCTCCCGGGTATAAGCGGAATCGAGAACCACAATAATAAATTTTGGATGGTTGTCATTTTTCTATTAAAGACGAGCCTCAAATTTGCTTATGCCTTCTTGGTCTGGCAGTTTTATCTGAATTATTTGTATTTTTACTTCAACAAAATCGCTTTCAGTTATTGCATTACAAACACGATGTTTTATATTACTTGTATATTGAGCTGTTATACAAATTAATTACCTACATTATTATCCTATATACAAAGTTTTAAATAAAATATTTTCAGTACCATTACACAATTCCTTCGTAATAATATTCAAATTTCGTTCATCTGGTGGGCTCGTACGTATTTTCTGAAAAAAAACGATAATGTACATCAAAAGCAAATAACGTATTAACTAAAGACATCAATCCCTACACAAAATGCAAGAACAACGAACCTGATTTAGCATTGTAATCGGGCACCCAGCAACACTGATTGAACTGTTTGCAAGATTTCACAAGGACAAACAAAAACAAGTACCGAACAGATAAAAAATAAACAAACCGAAAAGAAAGCGAGTTAAAAGTAATGTGTAAAAAATAAAAAAGTGTAGTTAGCTGCCTCGGCTGGATCTGCAATACCTAATTCTATTGACCAAATTTTTCAGTATTTTTTCTAGCTCTATTTCACCAATAGTCGCATTAATTGCGTGTATCAAAGACGAAACGATTGACTCTGGATGATTAGCATAACATTTGTCATTGATTACTTGCCATGAATAATAGTCCAACAGTGCTAAATCGCACATACTAGGCCGTTGGTTGTCATTCGGTTGATAATGTGATTTTTGAAGATAGGGGGCAAAACGACGATTGGATCGTTGGTTTTGTGGCAATGACACCGTCCTGCTGAAATCAAATATCGGTTTGGTCTTTTCCTTCAATAGTAGGGAATCAAAGTCAGTTAGTATGGCAAGTTAACGATTGCTATTGTTTGTAAGTGCGGCTTCTTGCTCATTTTTGAAGCAAAATGGCACTATGATGCCTTTGGGCGATATTACACACAAAACCTAGTCATTTGTTTTGGATGTATTGGCTTCTCAATTGTTACGGGTGAATTTTCTGTGAGTTATACGGCAATTTTGCTTGTTCACATAATCGCTGAGGTGAAAATTAGCTTTTTCGGAAAAGACAATTTTTTGATAAAAATGCTCGTCTTCTTTCAACCGAGAATTGAAAACGCGAAGTGAAAACGCAATGGATGGTCAATTGCTTTTAATTATTGAACCAATTGGTTGAAGCGCTCAAATGTTGACGCACACTTTCAGCTACAGAGCAATATTTTCCACGAAATGAGCCGCACATCTTTATAAATATTCATCATTTCAACAACGAAACTCCGCGATGCGTAATGTGTGTATTGTTTATTAGCATGTCAGTCAAATTAACTATATTCAAAAATTACCTCACACTACCTTGGAAATAAGTTTTAAATATTTTCCAACGCTGACCAAGCGTATATGAACTCATTGTGTAATACTGAATTTCTGTCAATTGACAGATGACATTATAGCTTAGAGCTATGAGTGGCAAAAGAACCGCTTGTTCAAAATCGAACATAAGGTGCCGCAACCTTTATAATCAAAAATCCTTATTCCTGCGTAAATTTCAGAAAACCAACAAAATCAATCCTAGTGAAATTGTTTTTATCTTCATTGCAAAAATTTAAAAAGATCCTACGGAAGCTGAAACTTTTGGAATTCAGGGGTCCACCACATTTCGAAAGAATCTTACAATTTATGAGAAAAACTTTAGTATGAAATTTTATACCGAATAGCTAATTAGCCTGGTCCGTATAGACTCTGAATTCTGGTGAAAAAATTTTGTTTTTTAAAACTCGTCATTTCCGGTAAAATTTAAAATATGCCCTGAACTAATTTTGTTTGAAATTTACATTACAATCTATTTAATTTTAATCGTTTTCTTGTAAACCCTATAAATTTTTCAAAATATTTTAAAAAAAGGAAACAGTTTCTATCAACCACTTCCGGTAAACCCATCTCGCAGCCAAACATCATTGGGATATTTATTCCAAAAAGCTTAAGTAAGTTTAAGTTTCACACTTATCAATCAATCCGGATGGGCGGTACAAGGACCAAAAGTTTACTGAAAAACAGTTATCTGACTAAAATCGTCATTTCCGCTTAAATTTTGGAAAACTAGTCTGGGCTGGTATTAGTGCAAAGTTTCTATATGATATACCATCCAAAATATATGAAAAAAGCGAAAAAGCTCTTCTTGAAGTGGTCACGTCCGGTGAAAAAACGAAAAAGCTTATATAGAAGCTGTAACTTCTGACCGATATACGGCCAAAAATCACTGGAATCTCGCAAATTATAAAAAACAAGTATGAAGAAGTAAGTTTTATTTCGATCAATCAATCCGTATGGGCGGTACTGGGACCAAATGTTTACTGCAAAACAGTTATTTGTCTAAAATAGTGATTTCCGCTTACATTTTGGAAAACTTATCTGGGCTGGTATTAATTCAAAGTTTATTTAGAATCTGTTAGTTCTAACCGTTTTTCTCGTAAATGATATTCCATTCAAACTGTAAGAAAAAAACGAAAAATCTGCCCCTGAAGACGTCGCTTTTGGTATGAAAAACGAAAAATCTTCTATGGAATCTGTCACTTGTGGTGGGCCAATTTCAGACATAACTTACTGGGATTTAATGGAAGGAGCGCTAACAGATATTTAGCCTGCACGCACATACGCACACTCAGAGATTTTTAAAAACAACTTTTTTGACTTCGGAGATATAGCCACGGGCAAATTTGCAAAAATCTTAAGGTACAATTTTTTTCATGATTACTACACTATGTTTTAGTTCGTAAAAGAAAGTAAAAACTATTCGAATTATCAACTTCATGACGATCCAGGTGCAGCGACATTTTTGACCATCATTAATTACACCACCTAGGTGGAATTTAATTGGGTGGCAAGTTTATTACACTATCTGGTATGATTTAATGATATCCTGTCTCGAATAACAACAATTTTAGAGATTTTCCAGTTTGTACGTACGGTTGGTTTCTTTTATAAAATACCAATTCGGTGCCACTACGATCACGGCTGTGCGATACATAGAGGTCGAGTTGGATAATTTTAAATGTTTCAGAATTTATGAATTACACTCAATAATATTTTCTCTCGAATAACAAAACTCAAGATTTACAAGCATATGTCTAAGTAAGATTGGTTTCTAACAGCATACACTAATTTATAACCATTTCGATTACCTCTGTGCGATTGTTCGATTATTATTTCATTTTGGGAAACAGCTGTCATTGTCAAAATAACATATGATATAGAAAAACTGTTAGATGGCCCATGCGAGTAAATGACTCTTCCATAATTTATTGAACATACTGAAAATGTTTAAAGGTAAAATTTATAAAAAGTGAAATATAGAAAATTGTTTTGCCTGCTTGCCACATTTCTAGGAAACGCCACAATACTTAGCAAACGCCATAAATCTTTTACTATTGATTTCACTTACACGACTGTAAGCAGTTGAATTTAAAACTGTAACTGCACAACAATTTGCTCGCACGTCGATAAATGTCCCCATTTCCTTCATCTTCTTTTCATTTTTTGTATTTTAGGTGTTGAGAATATACAGCACGCAGAATAATCAGCCTGTAATATTTCCCGACACCCGAATCCAGCAAATACGATTAGACAGCTTTCGTTTATATTCGATGCCGCTATGTCTAAAGGTTTTAAATATTTTGTTTATTAACAGATTACCTCGAGTAGGTTCTATTAATGAGAGCAAACACTTTTATTGGTATTTCATTAAAATGCCTTATTTATTCATAACATTTCTGATGTCCAAACAGTTTACAGAAAATATAAAAAAAAATTCAAATTAATGTTTACATTAGTGTCGGGTGTTCGGAAATATTTGGGACTGACTATTTTGCATGTTGTACTCTTAACATATATTTCCGAGCATGTTTATGCATCCAAAAGGGGAATTGCCTATTGGACTGACATTGGACTGACATTGCATGGGGACTTATTTTTCTGATCATAAACCACGTAAGAGCAACAAGAACTGATGGAACGGTTGTTGATGTTTGTAGTCATTTCTTATGTTGTTGCATTGAGCTCTCGATAGCCTGGTGGTCTTCGTTTATCACTTACTTAAGTTAGTTTACAATTTACTGGTTGAATAGTTGGAATTTACGTAAAATGACTTGAATTAAATGGTGCTCTCTGCGAAGCAGTCCGATTTTTATTTCGAATATGAATATTTTTCCCATTTTTGGAGGTTTTATTTCGATTTTCTTACCCGATATATCCTTATTTCGGTATTTTATATCTTCGCTCGTTTTCAAACTGTAAACGATTTGTCAGATCTGTTCCTGGCGCTGATGCAATATCAGTATCACAGGATCTACTCTTCCTTGATGAACCTCTGTGATAGATAGTTAATTCATTTCCACTACAGCATGTAGCTCTTCAGTTAATGAATTCTTCTCAAATTTTTGGAACTGGACTCCAATATCGATATCTGTACTTATAGTAATTTTTGATGATATTCTTGGTTTGAATCTAATTTTTCTGTGCTGTCTTTGTAAGTATTATTGACACGTTGATCAAGTTCACCGAATAACTCGTTGGCAATCGTATCAAGAAAATCGAAAGGTAAACTTTTATGGTGCGCGATTTTTTTTTCGCCTAAAGTGTTTTTTATTTTACTCTGCTTCATTAAATCAAGGTAAGATACTATTATTTCGGATACAATAGTTTCGCAGTGTTTCAAAGTATCGGTGTGCCTTGGATTCTATTAGCGTTCCGATTGTGCAAACCAGCTCATGAGTACAGTGCTTAAGTTAGTCTAGCGCTGCTCAATAGAGAGTAAGGCTACAGTACGATTTTCATTCACCACTGATTAATGTGGCTTGGCTAATTTTATCAAAATAGATCCTTGTACTTTGTTCTTTTTGCTACTACTCCCAAAATCGGCATTGTCTGTTTTTGGTGTTTTTTTTTTGCAAAATCGATAATTTCTCGGTTCACGTACTGCGAAACGACTCGTACGTGCCCATCTGCTGGATAAGTTTTAATTATTCTGCCTCGCATCTCTTTAGAAGGAAGTAAATGGACTTCTATTAGAGGAACGAGATCCTCGATGTTGATTTGTGGCTTTGTATGTAACCATTTTGGGCGTTGTTGTAGTCTACAAAAATATTCGTTGCTCCATTTCTTTCATAAATTCTATTTCTGTTTTTCCCACAGCATAAGTGTTTAGAATTTAAATGTGCCACTATTTGGTTTGAAACTGTTCTTAATTCTCCGTAATCAGAGTGGTGTTTGCCACGATCTTCTTTATGGGTTTTAACTGACTTTATGCCAGCTTCCCATATAATCTATCAAAATGAGATGACGCTGATTGAAGAAAACGTCATGTTATCCCGGCCCAATATATCTGTCCCGACAAGAATTTGTTAAAATTCACTAGCTTAATGGTTTTGTTTATTCTATTAGTCTACATGATGAAAAGCACAGGTTGATTAAAATGTATTGAAAACAAAAATGAAAGAATGTGCATTTTTTAACCCATTAGTGCATGAAGTGTAATTTTTGGCGGAGAGTTCAAATAACATATAAACATCGATTTAATATTTCATAACGTTTATTTCATGTGTTAGAGCATCTCCGTTATATCGGACGTTATGCGTTATACCTTATATGACTAATTTATACTTCATGGTAGCTAATAAAGCAATCGGGGATCAAACCCAACCTGACATTCTGGCAAATAAATTTTGTGTTTTTCTTGCAGTAAGCACATCTTTGTTCGATGTCGTTGTATGAGGTTAAGTGATCCTTTCCGTCGTATCTTGTGAAAAAATTCGGTTGAGCTGACACTTTGCCTCTTATAGATTTTGTCCCATATGACTTTAGCAGTGTTGTTACCAAATGTATTCTAAACACTAATAGACGTTGACAACATACGACATTGGGCTTTAGTTTACGAATAAGCAGCCATGCATTGACAACGGACGTATCAAACAAATAAACAAAAACTGGCCACCACCATTTTCTTTGGTGCATTCTCGTTCGGTAGGTTGCTTTGACCCGTCAATTTTATCAACACCTCCCATTCCTTTGTTGTAGCTGGCAATTAGTTGTGGTTGAATAATAGGAACTTGAATTTGCAACTCGGCACCATCGACTGGTGTATGCGATTTCTTGTGCTTTATAATTTGAAGCTGCAATAACGACTTTGTTATCCTTCGATTGTGCAACCGCGACCTGTTCGTTTGATTTAGAAACTATAGCTCCTCGAGTTTGTTGATTCCATTATTGTTTATCTGGAAGCGGACAACTATCAGTTCGATTTTGTCTAACTGTTTTAGGTTTGTAGTACCCTTTATCTGCAAGATGTCGCAATAATTTAACACTCGTAAAAAAATTATCAAAAAATAGTTTGAACCCTTTTTGCAGTGGAACTATCATGCTTTTATCTATTGAAAATTTTTCATTCATCCCTCCAAATTTTCGAAAAGAATAATTTAACGAATTTATTAGTGGACGCAATTTATATAGTTTGACACTTTGGTTCTAGTTTGAATTATCTTTCAAGTTTAAGTTACGTAAAATCATTTCAAATCTGTTTAACCGAATACTATCGGCAAGTATTGAAGGTGCATTAGGTACTTTTGACCAATATATTCGTTTATTTAGATATTTAGCGTGACCCGATAACGTCAAACCTCCTAGGAATGTCATTATTTAATCATGAGACACATTTATGGCAGCTTTTTTGACAACTATATAAATTGGTCTATGTCACTTTGTTAGTTATAACATTTTCATTGAAAAACAAATTAAAAAAATCGATTGGGTTTGACAAATTTACCAGTTCATCTGCGGGGGTTTCACTTCTGATCACAGTTGGTAACTAAATTCAAAGACAATGCAGCATCCAACCATTTCGTTTTTTCATAAGTTTTAGGTCGTTTTGATAAGAATGACGACAGTGGTAAATTAGCTTCATCCTCCCAGTCAGACTCATGAATTCTCAGTTCACAAACTGTTTTCAATAGACCGTGTCCAAAATGGTTGATATCCCCTTCGTGCTCATCATCTGAACGGTCACTATCTTCATCGGTTTCTATATTTCGCTCCTCTGGAGGTATCAAGTAGATTGATGAAATCAAAAATTAGATGTCCGATTAAACGGACGTTATGCACTAATGGGTTTTAATGAAATTAGTTTTCTATTCAATATAATCTCGCGCAACTTCAATTCACTTGTTTCAACGATCCTCCAATAATTTTATACCAGCTCTATAATAATTTTCCGGAAGCTCTGCAAACCACTGTTCCACGGCTACAATAGCTTCTTCAATCGACCAAAAACGCTTTCCATGAAGCAATTGTTTCAGGTTTCTGTAGAGATAGTAATCGCTGAGAGAAAAATCTGGTGAATACAGCAGGCAATTCGTACTTTAATTCAACTGGTCCAAAAGGATGCAGTTCAGAATTAACTGTTTTAACTTTTTTAAGATAATCAATCAATAAAATCCCTATCGCATCCCCCTTCCAGACTTAACCTCTTTTGGAGCTGAACAACCAGATTCAGTCCACTGTAAACGTTCTTGTTTCAGTTTAGGATCATGATGGTAGATCCAAGTCTTATCCATAGTAATAAATCTACGCACAAAGTCTGTTTTATTCTGCTTCTGCTTGTTCAATTCAAATTACGCTAAGAAATTTGATTTCGATTCAGTTTTTGTTGACTTGTTAACGAATGCGGCACCAATTTTCCAAGCAGCTTTTCCATACGTAATTCTTCATGTAAAATATGGAGTACCGTTCGTCCGAAATGCTTATGGTATGAGCAATTTTACGCTCAGTCAAACTTGGATCATCACAAACAATATTATACACTTGCTCAATGATTTCTGTTGTTTTTGCACTTTTTGGACGTCCACTACGTGGTTCATCTTAAACAATTGAACGACCACGTTTAAACTATAAAACTCATCGATGCATAAATGGATGATGTTGAAAATGAAGGAGGAGATTCCTTAAACACTTTTACCATGTATGAATTTCTGTTGCTCATAAACCTTCCAAAACAAAGAATTTTATCAGTGCACGATATTCGATCTTTTCCATTGAAAACGAATACACTGAAACTTCAACTTATAATGGCTTGTAAACAAAGAATGAATTGCCAGATCAAAATAAAAATGTTGATATGTCAAATGAAAGATGAAATATTAAAATGGCGTATAAATTTTGATTCATCTACTGGTTAATAGGTGTTGGTTGCAATACTTTTCAATCAACCTGTATTGCAGTTTTGCATTGTTTGTTTTATTTAAGTACGACGCTCCGTTTGGAATGTTTTGCAATATGCAAGTTCTGATTTATATAGGAGGAATACGACACTGAGGAATTCGATATCTGATACGAAAGTAGTAGCATAGAACCTGTGAATTTATGGATCATGTTACGTGGTAGTAGCTTTTCGACCACCAAGTGCTACAGATATTAATAATCTCAGTAATCCTAAATTATTTATTTCTCATTCCCAAACGTGTATTCTGGTAGATTGCGAATTATGTTTAATTGGAAATCGTTTATCTAAGTTTCATAATATTAAAAAACTATTGCGACTTTGTTGTATGTTAATTTATTTTAAAATATTAATTTATAATATTTAACTAAGTTTAAAAATTAAAATAATCCGACACAGAATCCTCTCCAAAAATAATAAGGGAAAACTTTCGTCAAACTCACAATCGCCAGAAAAGGTGTATTCTATTGAATACAAATTTTTTGATTGCTAGGAAAACCAAACAAATTCTCAAATGCCTATTCTCGAAAAAAGCCATGGTTGTGTGGTTTTTGTCTTATTTAAGGTTAAATTCTGAAAGTGTTGTGGAAGTTGGCTTTTGAAAGCGATAATGAAATATGAATGGTCCCAACACAAATTCTGTGGTTAAATGATAAATAGCAAAAAATAATATTTTCTTATTGTCATTTCCGAAATTTTGGATCTCATTGCAGTCCTCATATCTTGTAATTTTAAAAGTGGATCACCCTGTGATTTAGAAATATTATAAGTAAAACTGAAAATCAAATGTTACTAAAAATCTGAAGCAAACATAATATTCCCGTGAGTTTTCTCGATTACATAACGCAATTGGTTTATTTTACCTACAACATTACAATCATTATCAGCATAAACACATAACAGATAGGCTTCCTAAAGTAATCTTGTTTTATTTTATTTTTATCCATACATATTCGAATACACAAATTTACGGACAAAGTTTAAATATATCCAAACATAGTATCAATATGCAAGCATATTATAAATTTGGTACAAAACCAAAATCGTATCTATACGGGGATGTATAATACTCGTATAGGTTTATACAGAAAATTCACTTAAATTAAAATTGCATTAGAAAATTAAAATCTAAATCTATATATTTAGTCATTTTAGTCTGGTACCTACAGATGTAAGAGATCCAAATAAATTATATTGACCGAAATAATGTTCGATATACAATGCTTGTAATTAAATTTTTGCAATAAGAGTACAACCCCTTTAATTAGAAACCAAAAATAATATTTTATTTGGCTAAAATGTAAATCAAAAACAAGGAAAATTCGAACTACAGGAAAACTAATTTTCCAATTTTCTGATATGTTTCCGATATTTGGGTGTGTGGATATAATTTACAGAAGGAGATAATATGTAATTGTAAAAATATATTTGTATGTTTTATTTGTTAAACCCAATGGTGAGATATGAGATGGGGGATTGTTCAAAATTGTTTC